>ML780459.1:1146890-1182963 GCA_009831015.1 Picea engelmannii | reverse complement strand
ATTATTTCAATAATAAATTTAATGGAGAAATTAGAAGTGGGTTAACCCTAAAATAAGGAAAGTGGGGCCAAGTGACCTAGAAGATGTTTTTAAGGAAGCTACTTGGAGAGTATAAATAAAAGGCAAGGCTCTCTCATTTTAATTAAAACTGATCATATTGAATATCTATAGGTGTCCAAGGTAACCAAGGATATCTAAGCCTAAATTCTGAGGGAAGGTGAAGAAAAGAAAGCCGAAGTGCAAGGACGGATAAATTCTTTTGATGGTGCTTTCTAAGGTATGTTATTTACATCTCACCATTTTCGATATAAATTTTTATCTATAATGATTCATACCATGAAATTGTTATTAAATTGATAAAACATATCGAAGTATCCATGGTAAAAAAATCATCTTATGGGTCATTGTATTTTTGGAGTTACACTCCGTGGAAAATAGGGTTTGTGGCTAGTCCTGAAACTAGTCAAAAACAAGTTTTTTGGTTAAAAACGTCATAACTTATTCATAAAAGATCCAAATTCAGTCAAACCAAATTTGTTGATTAGGGTACAATCTTTAGTATGTTGTGTAACAGTTTCAGATCAATTCATCAAATATTCCATGCGGAGAACGCTCTACAAGGTCGCTCTCTAGAATAAGACATAATTCAACAAGGTATGCCATTTTTGCTATAAATCATTTTATGAGAGGTTCCAAGTAGTGACACCTAGAGGAATTGCATAAAACACACTGAAGAACATTATGTATCCGTTTTAGATCTTTATACATTACAGGTACAAAGCTACGATTACTTCAAGTTAGGGTTGTTGACTAATCCAAAACTAGGCATGTGAGACTAAAGAAAAGTTTGATGAAAATGATAGTCTCTTGTTGGTGAAGATAAGGAAGGTTTGCAGGAATGTGATCATATACACTAGGTCTATTACAGATCTACAAATCATATTTGGATGATGAAATTGACGAGGGATTTTGGTTGAGGTACATGTTGAGTACATGGTTGAGACAAGTAGTTGATGAGTTGGCACATACATGAGGTGTATAGTTGATGATGTTTGTACATATTGATGAGTAGTTGACACATGATTGGATGCACTTGTTTATGGTACAGATTGATTACAGGTTATTTGGTACAGGTAGGTGCATGGTTGATGCACTTGTTTATGGTACATGTTGATTACAGGTTGAGGTACAGGTTGATGCATGGTTCAGATTTATTGGTACATGTTTACAACGATATTTCTCACAGTGACAGGTTGACAGTGGTTCCATCATTCTACTTCTACTTTAGGGTGGCAAGAATGGGAAAGGACAAGTGGTTGTAGCCACCTTCCGGTTGTATTTGGAGAACATAGGGGGTTGTAGTCTCCTTCTGGTTGTAGCCATAGAATTGGTGAGTTGGAGCTTCCCTTAGGTTGTAGCTTGAGAAACGAGGGGGTTGGAGCCTCCTTCTAGTTGCAGTTGGAAAACAAAGGAAGTCGGTGCTTCCAATAAATGTAATTCTTCAAGACATATAAGAAAAAAATTTCTGTGGTTTTCTCCCGATTTGGGTTCCACGTAAAACACTGGTGTACTGTGTATGTGTATGCTTGTTCATTTGTTCATTGCTTATTTAATCTACAGTTATTGGATGATAATGATTCATTGATATAACACTTGGATTATATGGTTAAAAAGGATTAAATTGCTCTATTATTGATTCACCCCCCCTCTCAGTAATCCAACAGAAGTGCAAGAGTAAATGCAGATAATTCTCCTGTGAGAGCCAAGGGGGATGAGAAGAGTAGAAAATGGATAGAGAGATAATTCACCTGAGAGAGCACGAGAGAAAACACAATTGCAGAGGGAAAAGGTGAGAATTTGCTCAGCAGAGCCAAGGAGCAGGAGAAAATGGAGAGGGGGAATGAATGAATTCTCCAGGGCAATTGCCCTCTTAGTACAAATCAAATTGACAGATAGGCTAGCCACGAGAGCCGAGGTGACGACTTCCCTAGGCCTGGTACGCATGGTCTGGTTTATGTGGGGGTCCATTAACCTTGCAAGTCTATCCAGGCGTATTACCATTACTCTCCACTAGGTGCAGGTCATTTTGTAGTAATGAGTGGAGGGCTGGCGGCCGGGGTTAATAACTCCCCTAGCCACCCCATTCCATCTGTCCTTTGACACTGTCGAGGTGGCACCGCATCCGGGGGTTATTAAATTACTATATTAATAATACATTATTACTGTAATTAATACATTTTATTAGTAACATTAGTTAATTAATACATTAGTAATTAATAAGTTATATTTATACATTAAAATATATATTAACCTATTAACAATTTAATTTAAACATTATGTTAATGTATTAATTAATTAATAATTTATTATTACTTTACTAATATTTTATTAATATAGTGTTTTAATACTTAATTAATGTATTATTTATTATTATATATATACTTTATTATTCTTTATGAATACATTAATGTATTAATTGACAATCTATTTTTAATATATCACTTTATTAGTGTATTAATAATGTATTTTTTATAAATATATAAAAATAAATTAATAAATAATATTTTAATATATTAAGTATTATTATATTTATTATTAAATAACTATATTAATAATATATTAGTAGAGTATTAATACATTTATAACTTATTAATAGAGTATTATTTATTATAACTTATTAATAGAGTATTAATAAGTTATAAATAGAGTATTATTTATTATAACTTATTAATAGAGTATTATTTATTAATGTATATATATTTTATTAATACATTATTTTATTAATTAACATTGTATTATTAATATATTATTTTTTTAGTTTAACATTGTATTATTAATATATTATTTTTTTGTTTATTTATATTTTAATTATGTATTTTTTAATAATGTTTATATATATAAATAAATAATATTTATTTTTAATGTTTTACTATATTTATAAATAATGTATAATAACCTGAGTGAGTCTAATGATTAAGAACATGTGTTTCCTCTTAAGAAGTCACAAGTTCAAATCCAGAGGAGGGTAGGGTATGTATACCTCCGTAGACTTTACCAGTCAAATTGCTGGGCGGAGGGGGGTCCCTTGTCCCACAAACAAGGGGGTCTCATACACCAATTTGGTGTGGCTTGGCCGTTCCCAAGGTATGTCGACCATCAACTAGTAACAACGACTTTATAAAAGTGGTTGATATACGCCGATCAATGCCATTTTCCACATTTCCAAATTAATTACATCGATCGACGTATATCAACCACTTTTATAAAGTGATTATTGCTAGTCTTAGAACAAGCATACATTGCTTTCTTTGAATCTCAAGCATACATTGCTTTCTTTGAATCTCGTGGATATTTGTACTTTGAATTATTTGTTACTAATACCAAACAATCATGAAATTTTGCAAAGGATTCATCACTTTATTTTGCATAGTTTGTATTTTTTTATTAAGTTTGATAGTTATTTATGTGTTTTTTTAAGCTTTCTCGTGGTTTCCATTTTATAGTGTATGATGTTTTGATGTTCTCAAAGAATGGTTTGCATGGAAGTAAAAGACTTGATCTTTATTTCTGATGCTTACACTTCACTTAACTTATTCAATCATCGTTCAATTTAATATATAGTGTTATGTTGAATACTACCATATTACAATGTAATATGGTATTACATAGTGTTATCTTGAATACTACCATATTACAATGTAATATGGTATTACCATATTACAATGTAATATGGTAATACTAACCGAATATTGTAAGTGAATGGTTTGGAATTTAAAGTACCTATGAACCATCATGGTAAAGATAGTTATCTAATATTTCATTATGTGGTGATTAAATGCCTTGTATCTTAGACTCTTTCAATTATATTTGTTTTATTTATTTTTCGTTGGTTGTTTCTAAGGAAATGTATACTTTCCTAGGTTTCATGCATTGAACATTTGAAGATTTAGTTTACTTGAAGTAAAGTTTTGTTTTGTTTCTTTTATGTAATCATTTGATGTTTGTTAAAATAGGATAAATATGTCCTTTGAAAATTGAAATGGTTATATGTGTTGGGTTGTTATAAATATTCAAAGTAATTTTCGATTTGAAAGGCAATGCCTCACCTTTCAAGTTACATTATATCAGTGATGGATATCCCTAGCCATGATTAGATTGAGAAACAACATCCATTTAGTGTCGTTTCGAGGAATAAAGATTCAAATTTATATTCCCTTGAAAATGAAGAATTAAAGGTTTTGCTTCTTGACAATGAACAAGAGTAAAATGAAAAGATTTGTGGTTTAATAAAAGATCATTTAAAGATTCATTCACCAAGCGAATCCACTGTTTCAATCTGGAGGGAGAAACGAGATACACCAGGTCTCATCCTAGTTACCAAGAAACTCTAGTTTATTCTGACTTGGAAAATTTAGTTACAGAAGGAAACATATGATGAAAAGTGGCTTCCTCATATTCAAGTACTCTTATTATTAAAGATATTTCTATTTCCTAATATGAATATTTACCTGAATTCAAAACTACTTAAAAATTCCTTCTGGTCCTCCTTTGAAAGAAAACAAACCATTATTTGATTTATCAAACTTAGGTCTTTCTTTGTCTGTTATTGCAAAGGTATCACCTTTTTTACATTCGATACCTTCCAAATGCAAACAAATTTCTCCTGTAACCAAAAATTTAATTCTTTAGCACATAATGACACATAACCAAAACCCAAATCCACTTGGAGTTAACCCATGTGTAGCTGCTAGGTATGGACCTCTCAGAATTCCCCAACATCTACATGACATGCTCGATATTTACTTGAAAATAATTCCCAATTTTAATGGGGAAAGTGAAACATCAATAAAGGATCATATTGTTGCATTTCAAGATTGTACTAATAATTTAACCATCGAAGATGAAGATTTATATATGAGAATTTTTGTTCAAAGTTTAAAATGAGAAGTTATGAATTGATTTCAGAATTTACCTATGTTGGATTATTGAGAGGGGGGGTGAATTAGTAATAGAGAAATATAATCCTTTTTAACCATATAATGCAAGTGTTATATCAATGTAGCATTATCATCCAATAATGGCAGAGTAAATAAACAATGAACAAATGAACAATCATACACATACACAATACACCAGTGTTTTTACATGGAAACCCAAAGCGGGAGAAAACCACAGAATGATTTTTCTTATATGTCTTGAAGAATTACATTTATTGGAAGCACCAACTTCCTTTGTTTTCCAGATGCAACTGGAAGGAGGCTGCAACCCCCTAGTTTCTCAACTACAACCTGAGGGAATCTCCAACTCCCCAATTCTTTAGCTACAACCAGAAGGAGGATACAAGCCCCTATGTTCTTCGGCTACAACTGGAATGTGGCTACAACCACCTATCCTTGCCCCGTCCAACCGCACTGAAATATAAGTAGAATGATGGAACCAATATCACACTATCACTGTGAGATATACTGCTATAAACCTGTACCATAAACAAGTGCATCAACCATGAACCAACCTGTACCAAACAACCTGTAATCATCCTCTACCATAAACAAGTGCATCAACCATTCACCAACATATACCTCAAACTATACCATAAACAAGTGCATCAACCCTGCACCAACCTGTACCTCAACCTGTACCATCAATGAGTGCATCAACCATGCACCAAATATATACCAATCATGCATCAAATACACATAAACTATGACTCATCAATATGTACCAACATCATCAACTATACACCTCATGTGTGTGCCAACTCATCAACTACTTGTCTCAACCATGTACCCAACATATACCTCAACCATATACCAATATAACCATCAAAAGTTCTCTATCAATACATCATGCTATCCATAACCAAATACCATAAACCATTACATCAAACCATGTGCCACAACCTCACTGTTATACAACCTCTATATGTAACATACCTCAACCAAAATCCCTCATCAATTTCATTATCCAAATTTGACTTGTAACTTTGTAATAGAACTAGTGTATATGATCACATACCTACACACCTTCCTTAACTTTAACAAAAAGAGACTAGCATTTTATCAAAATTTACTTTAGTCTCACATGACTAATTTTGGATTAGTCAACAACCTTAACTTGCAATAGTCATAACTATGTACCTGTAATGAATAAAGATATGAAAATGGTACACAATGTTATTCAGTGTATTTTATGCAATTCCTCCATATTTCACTACTTGGAACCTCTCAGAAAAGGAGTTATAGCAAAAATGACATACCTTGCTGAATTCTGGCTTATTCTAGAGAGTGAACTTGTAGAGCGTTCCCCGCATAGAATATTTTCTTTATAGATCTTAAAATATTACACACTGTACTCTAACCAATACATTTGGTCTTACTAAATTTGTATCTATTATGAAGAATTTATGGCGTTTTTAACTGAAACACCTATTTTAGACTAGTTTCAGGACTAACCACAAACCCTATTTTCCACAGAGTGTAACTCCAAAAATACAACGACCCATAAACTGAAATTTTTATCACAACTACTTTGATATGTTTCCTCAATGACCTCCCAATTTCATGGTCTGAATCATTCTAGAAAAAAATTTATTGCGAAAATGGTGAGATGACCTATAAATAATATACCTTAGAAAACATCATCAAAAGAATTTATCCTCCCTTGAAATTCGGCCTTATTTACTTCACCTTCCATTTGAAATTCGGCTTAGATATCCTTTGTTTACCTCAGTCACTTGTAGATATTAAATATTCTCAAGTGTGATTAAATTCAGAGACCCTTTCCTCTTATTTATACTTTTAGATAGCTTCCTCAAGGGGTTACCTTTTAATCATCTTAACCCACTTTCCTTATTTTAGGGCTAACCCACTTCGAACCACTTGTCCACTTAGTAATTTATCCATTAAATTTATTATTTAAATAATTTATTTTGTATCCACTTTGACTTATAGTAAACTCATCACTTCACTTTATTATTTAAATAATTTCTTCTTTGCAAACACTTTGACTACTTTGACCTTTTGGGGCTTCTAGATGACTCATGAGGGTTCTCCAATTTCACATGGCCATAACTCTCTAACCATGAGGAGTTATGTGACGTTACACATACCACCAGAAATGACATGACATGTAATATCCATCTAGAATAGTCTTACCTACAAATATATCAAAACTCATACCATTATCCATCAAACAAACTTGGGTCCATTACCCAAACCTTTGTGCTACCGAAATTCGCTATTGGACTTTCTTCAAGGGTTGACATCAATGAAAACCAACACAATTAATCAACAATACCCCCCTTTGGCATTGATGGCAACACTCTGATGCAATAATGAAGTCATATGACTCATGCCCCCCCTGTGACCATCACTCCCCCTGGAACCATGCCTCTGTGCTCTGCATATGATAAATCTACCCCCCTTTTTCATCAATGGCAAATTTATCTTTCCATCCATGGCTTCTCCCCCTGACTAAACTCTTCCTGAAACTGATCTCCCAACCTGAACTTTCCTCTTTATGGTGCTTCTTCGTGTAAATTTAATACTTATAAGATAAGTATTCAAAAGCATTCATTTTGGAGTAGAAATTACTCCGAGTCTCTGGCGAAGATACTCAAAGGCTTCCCATGGAAGCGGTTTTGTAAATATGTTTGACACTTGTTCTTTTGTGGCCACATATTCAAGTCTGATGTTATTCTATGCAACCTATTCCCATAGAAAGTGATACTTGATTGGAATGTGCTTCGTCTTGGAGTGCATCACTGGGTTCTTTGAGATAATGATGGTGCTTGTATTATCACAATAGATTAGAATGGGCTCATCATACTCAACCTGTATATCTGTTAGAGTTTGTTTCATCCATAGAACCTATGTACAACATCCTGCTGTTGCAATATACTCTTCCTCAACTGTAGATAAGGATACTGATGACTGTTTCTTGCTTATCCATGATACTAAACACTCACCCAAGTATAACACTGCTCCACTGGTGCTTCGTCGGTCATCAATACAACCTGCCCAATCTGCATCTATGTAGGCAATAAGTGATAGATCCTTTTCTTTTGGATACCATAACCCAAACTCTTTTGTTCCTTTGAGATGTATGAAAATCCTCTTCACTGCTAATACATCTGATTCCTTTGTTTCTGCTTGAAATCATGCCACCTATCCAAATGCCTACATTACATCTGGTTTGGATGATGTCACATATAGTAAGCTACCAATCATTGATCTATATTGCCTCTGGTCTGTAGGCTTTGAATCATCATCTTTTCTCAACTTGCAACTGGTTTTCATAGGAGTGGTAACTGGTTTGAAATCTTCCATTCCAAACCTCTTTAACATTTCTTTGATATACTTAGTTTGAGAAATAAAAATTCCTTGGTTGCTTTGATGTATCTGAAGACCTAGAAAGAAGGATAGTTCTAAGAGTAATAACATTTCAAATTCATTCTGCATATCCTTTGAAAATTTCTGACTTAACCTGTCATCGTTTCTTCCAAAAATAATATCATCAACATAAACTTCAATTAATAAAAAACTATCTTGAGTTATCTTGATGTAGATGTTGTTGTCTGCACTTCCTTTTCTGAACCCTGCCTACTGTAGATATTTATCCAGTCTAGAGTACCATGCTCTAGGAGCCTGTTTTAGACCATACAAGGCCTTCTTCAATTTTCACACGTAATATGCATCCTCTGACAACTGAAATCCTTCTAGTTGTTCGATGTAGACTTCTTCTTCAAGTTCCCCATTCAGAAAATATGATTTCACGTTCATTTGCTATACTTTAATATTCTTGGAGCATGCATAAGCTAAAAGCAATCGTATTTCTTCCATTCTGGCAAATGGGGCAAAGGTCTCTTCAAATTTGATTCCTTCAATCTGTGCGTATCCTTTACATACCAATCTACCTTTGTTCCTTGTAACACATACATCTTCATTCAATTTATTTATGAATACCCACTTTGTGACAATCACATTCTTATTATTTGGTGTTGGAACCAATTCCCAAGTGTCATTCTTCTCTATTTGATCTAACTCTTCATCCATGGCCTTATTCCAAAATTCATCCTTGCTGGCCTCTCCAAAACTGTTTGGTTCAATTGGAGATAAGAGTGCTAGGTGCATTTGTTCTGGCGAACAAATTCTTCTTCTAGTGTCAACTCCTGCATCTTTGTTTCCGATAATATGATCTGATGTATGATTCTTCTGTACTCGTTTGATATGTGTCTTTGGAGGCACTTGTTGAACTTGATCTTCTAATTCTATCTGATCTTCTTCATATTCCCCTTCAACTTCTTCTTCATATTCTGCTTCTTTTTCGTAAAGTTGTTCCATTGATTCATTTTCTTCTTCCTTTAATTCTCGTCCACCTGTTTCATCAATTGTTACATTTATGGTTTCCAAAACTTTGTTCAACCTCATATTGTAACACTTGTATGCTTTCCTTATACTTGAGTAACCAACAAGTACTCCTTTGTCCACATGAGAGTCAAATTTTCCCATTCTTCCATCTTTTCTTTTGATGTAGCATTTTCTTCCAAATACTCTGAAGTGCTTCACATTTGTTGGTCTTCCTTTCCATAGCTCATAGGGAGTTTTTTCAGTGTTGTTTCTAAGCATTACTCTGTTTTGAATGTGAACCGTTGTATGCATTTCATGTGTTCAAAATATATCTGTCAATTTGGAATCCATTATCATTGTTCGAGCCATTTCCTGTGTAATTATCATACATTATGATAATGTTCCTTTTTCTCTGAACCACTCTTTGAACCAATCTGTGAATCCATTCTCTCATCCACTATCATATATCTGTCCAAACCTGCTAAGTGTTCTTATGAATCCATCTTTGGCCATATTGTCCAAGAATCTACTGCACAATTGTCCATAATGATGACCCATTTATCACTATACTATCATGAAGTCTTTACTACTACAACTGATTAATCTATCAAACTGTACTTCTGCTAACTAACTGCTCTAGATCTATCTACTCAAACTCTGCAAGTTGCTCGAAGGATGGTTCTTTAGTCTGTCACAACTATCGCATAGACTCCCCCTGTCTACTATTCATATTATTTGTGAGTCTATAAGCCAGATGGCTCAGAACAATTCCCACTCTAGTGTGTATTCATCATCATATTCATTGGTAGATTCATCATCTCTTTGAGCTCTGACTTCTTTATTTCTATCTGTGGATTCATATTTCACTACAATGATTGAAAGTAAAATCTCTTGAACCTGTTCCTTATTTACATGTATTTCTTTTCTTTCAGTTATTTTCCAAACCTTTCTGTATCTGACATATTTCTTTTTCTCTATAGAATTTTATTCATATTGTTTTATTGCCAATATTGCGATCTGTGGGACCTAGTCTTTGTTCACCCGTTCTTCCTATTTTCTTATCCATACTTTCTTATATCTGATATCAGTGTTCTCTTTCATGGAAGTATCGATCATGCTTCTACAATCACTAGCTATGTGTCCATATTTATGACATTTGTAACATTCAATGTTACGTGGGGCCACAGGACATTTCTTGCTTGAACATTTCTTTTATAATCCCTGCAATCTGCAACCTTATGTCCAAAATTAGTACAATAAAAACAATTACCATAAAATAAATTTGCATACCTGAGAGTGAATGATATTCTTTGTGGTGTAGTCCTTCTGAATTTCCGCCTTGATTGATCATGATCATGATTGAAG
This sequence comes from Picea engelmannii, assembly GCA_009831015.1. Lineage (NCBI taxonomy): Eukaryota > Viridiplantae > Streptophyta > Pinopsida > Pinales > Pinaceae > Picea > Picea engelmannii. The sequence continues at coordinate 1,172,251 of ML780459.1, read as the reverse complement.
CTTCTTTGTGTTTTGAACATGGATGGTCTTCTTGAAGATGTATCTTCAATAGTTTTCTTAGATTCTGGTTGACCATGATTCCTTCCTTTGAGTACTTCTACATAACTCGTTCTATTTTCTTCATTCTTCTTTTCTAGCAACCTAGAGTGCTTCTCTTCATTCTCTATGACCGATGTGGATGTTTATGTCTCTTCAGCGTTCTTGTTGAGCTTGATGATTTTACTTATCAATGTGACAACTTCTTCTTCAAGCTTCTCAACCTCTTCTTCTTTCTTCATTATATGAGACTTCATGACTTCTTCTGTTCTTTTCGCTTCTTCAAGCTGAATTTTAAATGTGATTATTTCTTCTTCAAGTCCTTTCTCTTCTTGACCAAACTCTGCCTCAAGCTAGTTTAAATCGTTAGTTCTTTCCTTAAGATGATCTGTCAATATCTTCTCTCTCATTTCTTCTTCTTCCTTCTGTCCTGCTATGTTGGCTTCCAAATACTGCTTTTGATATTCAAGATTTTCTTCGATCTTTCTGGCTTCTTATAATTGAGTTGTTAAGTTCTCGATGACCTATTGGGATTCTTAAAAAATGTGAACAATTTCCTTTTCTTTCATCAATTATTTCTTGAGTGACTTGTTTTCTTCTCTTAGTTCATATAAATCACTAATCAATTCTGCTTCATAATTGTCTTCCTTTTCAATTAGTTTTTCTGTCTCATTTCCTTCATGGAATTCTATTTCAAGATGTTCGCGTTTTTCACAATTAAAGCAAAACAACATAACTCTGGTGATTCTGTACTCTTCATCGTCTGAATCTGTTTGACATGGTGAACATAATTTTTCTTGATCTGTACCTGCATATTCTTTGGTATTTTATGAATTTGTGATGGGTGAAGAATATAGGTCATGTAACTTATCCCAAAGTTCTTTGGCTGATAAACATTTACTAACCTTTTCTCTTACTGGATTAGGTAATCATTCCCAGATGAAATACATTTCTATTTTGTTATTCTTCTTCAATTCCTTCTTTGCTGTAGTCTTTGCCCTTTTTGAACTATCATATTCTGTAAAGACTGATAACCAAATATAATGACCCTATGCCTGTAAAAATAATTTCTTCCTTCTGCTCCACATATCATACTTTAACCCATTCTAACCATTAAACAATGGTACTCCATTCTCAGAATAATCCATGATCTCCTTCCAGTGGTTAAACTGTTTCCTGAAGGAACCTGCTCTGATACCAATTGTTAGATTACTAAGAGGGGTGGTGAATCAGTAATAGAGCAATCTAATCATTTTTAACCATATAATGCAAGTGTTATATCAATGTAGCATTATCATCCAATAATTGAAGAGTAAATAAACAATGAACAAATGAGCAATCATACACATACACAGTACACCAATGTTTTTACGTGGAAACCCAAAGCGGGAGAAAACCACATAATGCTTTTTCTTATATGTCTTGAATAATTGCATTCATTGGAAGCACCAACTTCCTTTGTTTTGCAGTTGCAACTAGAAGGAGGCTCCAACCCCCTATTTTCTCAGGCTACAACTTGAGGGAAGCTCCAACTCCCCAATTATCTAGCTACAACCAGAAGGAGGATACAACCCCCTATGTTCTCCAGCTACAACTAGAAGGTGGCTACAACCACCTGTCCTTGCCCCGTCCAACCGCCTTGAAATGTAAGTAGAATGATGGAACCACTGTCACACTATCACTATTTGATATACTGTTGTAAACCTGTACCAATCAACCCTTAATCAACCTGTACCATAAAAAAGTGAATCAACCATGCACCAACCTATACCAAACAACTTGTAATCAGCCTGTACCATAAACAAGTGTATCAACCATTCACCAAACTATACCTCAACCTGTAATCAACCTGTACCATACAAAAATGCATCAACCATGCACCAATATGTACCTCAACCTGTACCATCAATGAATGCATCAACCATGCACCAAATATGTACCAATCATGCATCAAATACACATAAACTATGACTCATAAAGATGTATCAACATCATCAACTATACACCTCATGTGTGTGCCAACTCATCAACTACTTTTCTCAACCATGTACCCAACATGTACCCAACATGTACCTCAACCATATACCAATATAACCATAAAAATTTCTCTAGAAATACATCACACTATCCATAACCAAATACCATAAACCATTACATCAAACCATGTGCCACAACCTCACTGTTATACAACCTCTATCTGTAACATACCTCAACCAAAATCCCTCATCAATTTCATTATCCAAATCTGATTTGTAACTCTTTAATAGACCTGGTGTATATGATCACATACTTGCACACCTTCCTTAACTTTAACAAAAAGAGACTAGAATTTTATCAAACTTTACTTTAGTCTCACATGACTAATTTTGGATTAGTCAACAACCCTAACTTGCAATAATCATAACTATGTACTTGTAATGAATAAAGATATGAAAATTGTACACAATGTTCTTCAATGTCTTTTATGCAATTCCTCCAGATTTCACTACTTGGAACCCCTCAGAAAAGGAGTTATAGCAAAAATGACATACCTTGCTGAATTCTGACTTATTCTAGAGAGTGAACTTGTAGAGCATGCCCCACACATAATATTTTCTGTATAGATATGAAAATAGTACAAAACATACTAAATACTGTACTCTAACCAATACATTTTTTCTTACTAAATTTGGATTTTTTATGAAGTAGTTATGACGTTTTTACTCGAGACACCTGTTTTATACTAGTTTCAGGACTAGCCACAAACCCTATTTTCCACGGAGTGTAACTCCAAAAATACAACGAACCACAAGCTGGAATTTTTATCACAAATACTGGGATATGTTTCCTCAAAGAACTCCCAATGTCATGGTCTGAGTCATTCTATAAAAAAAGTAATTGCGAAAATGGTGAGATGACCTGTAAATAACATACCTTAGAAAACATCATCAAAAGAATTTATCCTCCCTTGAATTTCATCCTTCTTTACTTCACCTTCCCTCTGAAATTTGGCTTATATATCCTTTGGTTACCTTAGTCACTTGTATATATTCAATATTCTCAAGTGTGATTAAAATTAGAGACCCTTTCCTCTTATTTATACTTTTATGTAGCTTCCTCAAGGGGTTACCTTTTAATCATCTTAACCCACTTTCCTTATTTTAGGGCTAACCCACTTCTAACCAGTTGTCCACTTAGTAATTTATCCATTAACTTTATTATTTAAATAATTTATTTTGTATCCACTTTGACTTATAGTATACTCATCACTTCACTTTATTATTTAAATAATTTCTTCTTTGCAAACACATTGACTACTTTGACCTTTTGGGGCTTCTAGATGACTCATGAGGGTTCTCCAACTTCACATGGCCATAACTCTCCCGTGAGGAGTTATGTGATGTTCCACATACCACCAGAAATGGAATGACATGTAATATCCATCTATAATAGTCTTACCTTTAAATATATCAAAACTCATACCATTATCCATCAAACAAACTTGGGTCCATTACCCAAACCTTTGTGCTACTGAAATTCGCTACTAGACTTTCTTCAAGGGTTGACATCAATGACAAACAACACAATTAATCAAAAAACTATACACTCAATAGATAATTTGGATCTTCTCTAAACTAATTTCATGAACCAATGGGGTGGAAAAATAGCTAATCAATACTACTTGATTGAATTTGCAGCTCTAAAGAAAAATAGAATAGGGAAAATATTTTGGAATTTAACAAAAAAATTAATAATTTGTATAATAGAATCCCCATTGATATTAGAACCTCTCAAGCAACATCCGATGTAACTTATGCAACTTCCCATGATTCTGATTTCACTATGATGTTGAGAGAGGGAAGGTATACTATACTTTAGCTTACATGAAAAATGACACAATATACATTGAAGATAATATGGTAGCCATTGTAAAACTCAATATTAAAGCTAAAAATTCTAATTAAAAAGAAGCAAAAGGAAGAAGCTCCTGCTTAATATTCCTCTTCAAGTCCTTAGGACACACAATGATGTAGGAGCATCTTTGGCTTTAGGAAATCCACATCAACCAATTTTTTTTTAATTTCAAGTTAGTAAATTGTAGGGTGAAATAAGTGTTGCAACTCTCATTACTACAAGATCGGTGTTGTAACTTCCATTGCTGCAACAATAGTGTATTAACTTGCATTGATGTGACACTAGTGATGTAACTCACATTGTTGTGACACTGGTGCTGTAACTCACATTGTTGCGACACCAGTGTTGTAACTCAAATTGTTGCAAAACTGGTGCCGTAATTCACATTACTACAACACCTGTGTTGTAAATCACGTTGTTGCAACACTTGTGTTGCAACACTCGTGTTTTAAATCACGTTTTTGTAACACCAGTGATACAACACTTGTTGTTGAAACACCAGGCATAGTGAAAGTATGATAGAGTGTTGCGGTTTATGCGTTCCATAATTCGATGTGTCTTGTAAGAATTTTCATGGCAATTGGTAGGCCAACCGTGTGATGGAAGACTAATCATTTGAAATGGGTTGAAGAAGTCAAGCATCACAACTATAGAGTTCCCAACGTACATTTGAAAAATGGTTGAGAATTTGGATCATTGTAACTACCCAACATCCAATGCATCTTGGTTGGGGAAACAAGAAACAGTTGGGAAGTGGAACAATCGAAAAAATTGTCCAGCATCCATGAAACAAGAGGAGAAAAGGAAAATGAGATGAGAGATTTGGGCTATAGAAAAGGAGGGACAGAAGAGAGGGAACTTAGAAGGGACGTATGTAGGAGAAATAGAACAAAGGAAGGGACATCGGTTTTGGGTTCACAACGTGAAACAATGAACACATACCTACTCATTGAAATAAGAATGAGAACTGTACCAGATTTCCTGGTAATGAAATGAGATTGAAAAAGACAAATTCTATCTTGTTAATAATTAATCTTGAGTCTCTATTAAATGGTGTTGTCGCTTGTTTCCTTTTACTGTCACTATAATTTTCTCTTGTCATTATTTAAGTTGTTAAATTTATTTCAACGTTGTTAGTTGTTATATGTGCACTCTGTGGGAAGAAACTTGGTTATGTAGTTGGTTGAGTACATGATCGAGGGTGAATGCATCAAGTGGTATCCAAGCGGATTAAATCCTAGGTTGTGGGAAACAATGCCTAGAAGTAAGTCCTGTGAATGTTAGTCTGAGTGCAAGCTGCAATACAACTTGTAAGGATGCCGCCACGAAGAGAAACAACAACACGAAGAGGTGCGAGAAACAAATAATTGGAGGAATTGCGAAGGAGGATAGAAGAATTGGAAAACAAAAGGCTTGGAGACGCTGAAATAGATTCAAAGTCAGAGGATGATCTTGAAGAAGAGAGAAATGTTGAGGAAGCAGACTCAACATTACATTTAATATCTTTTCTGAAAGACAAAGGTAGTGTAAGGGTGGAATTTTCATGCTACAATGGTAGTGTGAAAGTTGAGACTCTCATTGACTAGATAAGAGAGCTCGAAATATATTTTGAGTATGAAAATGTCCAAGATCTCAATCAGGTTTGATTTCCCATGACTAATATAAAGGGTCATGCTGCACTCTAGTGGGATATGTTACAGAGGGATAGGGTAGATGACCAACAGGAGAATATTAGAACCTGGAGGAAGATGGTGAGAAAAATCAAGGAGAAATTTCTACCTATTGATTACTAGAAGAATTTGTGCAAGCAGGTGCAAAAATTAAGGCAAGAAGAGACATCTGTTTGTGAATACACTAAGGAATTTTTCAAATTGTCGCTCATATCAGGGATAAAGTAACTAGAATACCAAAGAGTGGTGAGATGTGTAAATGAGTTGAAATATCATCTTCAGGATGAGATGAGTATGCATTACTTTTGTAATGTAGATGAAGCCTATCAAGTTACTTTGAAGGTGGAATAAAATATTGATAGAAGGTTGTGACAGAAATTTCGGGGAAAAGGAACTAGAGGCAGGGGTAGAGAAAGAGCTATTAGAAGCAGTGAAAAGGAAGATGAAGAGACCAAAAACCAAAATACAAGAGGAGGAAGTGGCATTGGAAGAGGCATAGGATTTTGCATAGGTAAGCATGTGATCATTTGTTATAAATGTGGAGTAGATGGTCACAATGCATCAAAATGTCTGAAGAAGTAGAATACAGAGGGAGGAAATGAGGCCAAAACACAAGTTACCCAAGTGGATGAGTCAACGGTTGCTGGCAACAATGTGGAAGTACTTCAACAGGAGTAGGGAGAAAACTTGATGTTTAGAAAAGTATTACTTAAGCCTAAGACAAAGACAACAAAAGAACCTTAACAAAGGAATAAAGTTTTTAAAACTAAACTAGCATTATTGTTATTCGCACGATACGATCGATTATGAAATCAACCCTTCATGAACCACATATGAGCCTTTATATAATATATATCATGAACGACATATGTCAACAAAGGAACCAAGAAGAAGAAAACCACCTATAAGATTCTTTATTGTAGCATAGGGACTTTATTATTGATTAGTTACCATAGGATCAATCAGATATAGATTATATAGATACAGAGCGAGTAGCCAAGGTTTACCCAATAACTAATTGGGTTTAAGTTTTTTGAATTAATAACATTAATAGCATAGGAAAATCCAATGCCATTTATTTGGGATCCTTAGCCTTTGTACACAACTTCGCTCGCATTAAACATTGCTGCTTGGCCTTAAACTGGTATAAAATTTAGGATAAGTGTTGTCATTTGGTTATAAATGGTGGAAGTACGTAAAATTTAGTATCCATAGAGGTAATGGAGAAGTTAAAATTAAAAAGTATTCCACATTCGAATTTGTATAGAGTCTCATGGTTAAAAAGAGGACAACATGTGACTGTGACTAAGAAATTCTTGTTAAGTTTTCATATTGGAAAGTTTAGTGAGAAGGTATTGTGTGATATAGTAAAGATGGATGCCTATCACATACTACTCGGAAGACCATGGTTGTTTGACATAAAAGTTTTCCATGATGGAAGAAAGAATAATTATTAATTTTTAAAGGATGGGAATCAATATAGACTGGAGCCAATGGTGTAGACTGAGTTAAGTGGTCGTGATATAAAAGAAAATGATAGCATAAATATCTGTAGCAACAATCACATCATGATTTTTTCAGCTAAACAATTTCAGAGAGAGCAGGAAAATACCCATTTATGTTTGGTGATGCAGGAGCATCAACAACCAGTGCAACAACTCACTAGGAGGGAGAAGATCCCAAGGAGAGAGAGAAGTGTCAACCTTCTCATTTTGAGTTTAAATATAAAATTTAATGTAATTAAATTTTGAAAGGATCGAGAAGGGTCGAGCCATTGTATATGTGTAAGGGTAAGTGTAAGTTGCCTTTAATGGCTGACAGGTAAATGAATCTAGATCTGATTCAGACTAGATGTAAATTAAATGTAATTTAATGTAAGTAGGTGAGGAAGGCTCGAGAATCCTCTCTTTGGTAAAAATATCGATGTATTGAGATTAGAATGTGTTAGAGGGAAATATTAGAGCATGAGATAAGAGAATCTCATGAGAAGAGAAGAGAGGAGAGGAAAGGATAACTGAGACTCCATTGTAGTCCAGCTTTGTATACATTGTAAAGAGCATTTAGATTTAATACAAGAGAAGATTTCCCTGCATGTGATGCTCTATGTGTACATTCCCTATGTATGAATGTGTGTTTTTTGAATGTTTACTGTGCATATTTATGAATTCTATGAGTGTTTAATTGTTCCCTTTGTATGAATAGATATAATTCCCTTTCTGTGTGATTTTTTGAGTGTTATAGGATCTTAAGGATAGTGAAAGGAGTGCACACCAAAGTTGTTATAAAAATATGAGAAGCCAACGCAAGGAGTGCACAAGAACTCAATCAAGATTTTAGGAAGAGCATGCCAGGTGGGAAAACCAAAAAAGGTCACAAGATCATAAGGGATAGTGAAAAGAGTGCACAGAGCGAGCACAAGGAGTGCACCTACACTCAGAGTAGTGTAAAATCTCAAGGAGAGGTCAGTGCAAGTGTGCACATAGTAAGCGTAAGGAGTGCGTAGGTGAGTCTTTCAAGCCCAAGACTCAGGAGGTAAGTGCAAAGAGTGCATGAACATTCGTTTTGAGTGTTGGTCAAGCTCAAGAGGAAGAGCGTGGTTTCCATAAGGGCACAAGGAGGTATCTGAAGGAGAAAAGGGATGAACCCCTTTGAAGTAGAAGAACTCCAAGCTCAGGAGGATAATGCAAGTGTGCGCCAGAAGATAGTCTAAGTTCCAGACCGTGGGAGAAGCGCAAGTCAAGTGTATGTGACTTTTACAAGTCCCAATTTTAGGAGGGAAGCGCAAGGTGTACACCCGAGTTCAATCCATCCAAGCGAAAGATCTCAAAGAGGAGAAATTTCTTGATTTTGAAGAAGGACAAACAATATCTATTCGGGAGAAGAAAAAATCCCTCTCAGCCATTAGATCTAGGGAAGGTGTGTGGCCGTTAAGCATCAAAGTCCTTTGGACTTCGCTGCTTAGAAATTTTTTCATTGTTTGTCGTAAGGGAGGAAAAATCCCTGAAGCTTCAAAGTCCCCAAGTGAATCTACACCATGGATCACTAGGAGGAGTGTTAGCCGTTGGATTGGCTGTATGTATATCTGGGACGTTGAATCAAGCAAAGAATAGGAGGAGCGTCGTGGAGAAAATACTGACCGTTTGTTGTTGGGGACACTTGTCAACAGATTAGCGAGTGTTCAGAATTTCAACAATCCGGAGGATTGTGGGTGAAAAGTGTTATGGCATGAAAATTCCTGAAGCCCAGAGTAAATCCAAGCCATTCATTATCGGGGACACGTGGACCATGGATCTCCGCCCTTTGTCTATTCAGTGTTCGATAGTTCAGGAATTTGGTAGTGATCAACAATGAGAAATCTAGAATCCCATAGTTCCAGAGTAGATCACAATTGTTGGCTATTGGAGAAGAGTGGAACGTTGATCTGGAAGCCCTCCAAGAATTTACTAGTTCGATGTTCGGAGGAAGAGGTGTGTTGTGTAGTGGAAACCTATGATGCCTGAAGCTCTAGAGTTGGAGAGTGCCGGAGTAGTTATCCATTTCTACGTTTGGGTGATTTATGGTGTGGTGCTGTAAGATTTTCTGAAGTCCGAAGCTCCGAAGCGCCGGAGTCACAGATAAGTTCCTATTCAGGAATTCGCCACTTCAGTGTTCGAGATAATCAATGTGTATTGAGGTCAGAACTTATGAAGCCCAAAGTAATGAAGAACTTAAGCCCTGAAGCTCTAGATAAGTGCCATTTGGTTGAACGTTTGGTTCCAGCTCATGGTCATATGATATTTTGGCCGAAGTTAAGGGGCTAGCGCCCAAAATTGGATTTTAAGGATAAAGGGGCTTAGATAAGGAGCCCACAGGGTTCAGATTTGTACGGAACTGCATCCAAGGGGAAATCAGAGGGGCGTGTGAACAATTAGAGGGGATACAATAGGGATATGAGAGCTGATTGAGCTTCCAAAAGAATGATCCTAGACTGGGAGGTCACACAAACCCTAGGAGGGGTGGGGGTTGGCATCAAGTGGTATCAGAGCACAACCGAGATTTTTGTTTGATACCATCAAGTGGTATAAGAGCATATTTTTTTTTGTAGACCGTAGGAAAAGGAGGAGAGGAAGAGTACTAATTCTCTGTGTGAATAACTATTTGCAAGTGTGCAACAGACAAAAAACATCCAGGTGGGATGAAAGAGAAGGACTAGTTGTGTTCTGGGAGAAAAGGAGATACAGTGGAGCTCTTAAGGTGAGTAGTTGGAGTACAAAAACTAGAGTGCAAGGAGTTATCAGGAGAAGGAGCGAGTACAAGGTGTGCACCTACACTCAACAGAAGTGTAAAATCTCAAAGAGAAGGTTCCAACAGGTGAACCAAAGGCTAAGCAAGGAGAGCTTGGTAGAGGCTGACTGTAGCTCACAACTAGCAAGTGGAATCTCACAGACTTTCCAGGAGGGAAGGGAGAGGAGAAAATGGCTACTGAAGGCCATAGACAAGGTCCAAGAGGAGACTGAAAAAATATGAGCAAAGAGGAGATGGAGAAAGAACTCAAGGAAACCAGAGAGGCGCTCAACAGATTGATGCTGAAAATGTAGCAAGAAGCACAAGGGAGTTGGAGGTATGAATGGACCATGAAGAGAAATGTAAAGTGGCCTATCCAACAACTGATTTCTAGGAGGAAAAGGCAAGTACAAAGGAGATGGATGAGGCAAGTGGAAAACCTCAGAAACACAAAGGAGAAAATGGTTTACGTCTGTGAACCAAAATATGGATAAAGCCTCAGTGACGAGGAAGGGATATTAGTTGAATATATCATATATTTCCAGGAGGGAAATAAGAAGAGGTAAGTTGAAGATATCATAGACTACCAGGAGGGAAGAAAGGAAAAGTCATGTTTCCAGGTAGGAAAAGAGGATATGAGATTGTCTAGAAGTCTAGGAACTCAGAGAAGAGTTCAGATCAACAAGGAGTGATGACATAAAATAAGAGGGAGGTGAGACTGTCTGAGAGTTTGAGGAACTTAGAGGAGAGTTCAGATTAGTAAGGAGTGCTGATAGAAGAGAAGGAGGAAGAGGAAGGAGAGAAGCCTCATCAAAATGAAGATTCATGTGGGGTTGCATACCATGTGAATGAAGATGATGAGAAGTTGAATATTTCAACTCTTGAGGAGGAAGATCAGAGGTGCATTCTGATCATTGGGGGAATCAACACATTCCTACCAAGAAACCCATCAGACGTGAGTGCATGTATTTCACATGAGGAGGTGATGTAGGAGGCATCCGAGGAAGAGGCCATTGGGGAAAATGTTTGTAAAACTAATAGTTTATGTGTAATTGCAGTGAAAAACCAACAAAGACTGTGATGGAGGAGGAGAATGAGCAAACATTGAAATATGCCCAAGAGAAGAAAGAAGAGGAGGCCCACACAGTTGTGAGCCAAAGGAATGTTAAGGAGAAGCATTCAAATTTCATACTCACTCAATGGGAGGAAGAGTTGAACCTATTGGAGGATTGGTTGGACAATCCAAAGACATAGGAACTGAAAGAAAGAAAACTGTCAGAGGAGATGGTTGAGCAATAGCTCAGTAACATTGCTGTAGAATTGGAGTTTGTAGTGGAGTGGCAAGCCAATTCCATAGGTGATGAAGTTAGCATGGGAGATCAGAATGATCTTTCCTTTAATCTGGATGAATAATTGGAAGCCCTAGGAGAAGGAGAAATAAACCAAAGAGGGCTCATCCAACAAGTCAAGTTTGAAACTGATGAAGAAGAGGAGATGCAGTAGCAGAGAAGACTGCAGAACATGAACCGACCCATGGAAAAGTTGGATGAGGATATTGAATAATTAAGGAGACTAATGCTGGAGTCAACATAAGAGACAATCAACAATAGGCGGAGGCTGAAAAGAGAAGATTGCAATGGAAAAATGAATAGAGTACTACAACATAAAGTTTGGAAACCTGGAGGAAAGTTTGCAGCAACAACAACATGGAAAAGGAGCAGGTGGACAACTCCAGAATGGAGTTTGGTATCGTAGAGGATCTCAACAACAACAACAATGGAGCCATGAGCAAGAGATCATGTTTTTGTCAACAAAGGAGTGTGATGCAGGGGCATCAACAATGCGTCAGCATCTAACATAACAACGCACTAGGAGGGAGTAGATCCCAAGGAGAGAGAGAAGCGACAATCTTCTCATTTTGATTTTAAATCTAAAATTTAATGTGATTAAAGTTTGAAAGGATCGAGAAGGGCCGAGCCATTGTATATGTGTAAGGCTGAGTGTAAGTCACCTTTAATGGATGACAGGTAGATGAATCTAAATCTGATTTAGACTAGATGTAAATTAAATGTAATTTAATGTAAGTAGGTGAGGAAGGCTCGAGAAGCCCCACTTTTGTAAAAATATCGATGTATATAGATTAGAATGCGTTAGAAAGCATTAGAGCATGAGATAGGAGAATCTCATTGTTATCGCTCAATTTGTACTTATTCCAAAGGAAAGGGTTAAGGAAAGACAAATTGGCATAATAAGAGGTTATCCTATCATTGTGACCTCAACATGATACCGCTTTCTATTTAGGGTTGATGGCCCGGGGGAGACGTCCCCGGTGACCTGGGGGTTTGAGAAGGAAAAGGTTAAAGTGTCTATAAAAGTATCCCCTCTCACAAGTCACACTGATCATAAAGTCCCAGGGTTTTAACCAATGTGTAATATTCCAGATATAAAAAGTATGAAGAACATAAATAAAATGCTAGAAATGGTAGATGAACAACAATATAACCAGAAAAACACCACAATAATACCAAAATGATACCATAATAACACTATAAAGAGCACTTTGATTACTGAGAGCAATGTTCACTTGCCTCTTCAAGGGGCAAACCTCCAGTCGAGCAGAGCTCTATTACAATAATATCCAAGACAAAAGTTCTGATACCCTCAGCTCCTATTTATACTAAATATGTCTATCAAAAGAACCATCTAGAGAAAGATCCTTCTAGAAGTGGAAGCTTCTATTAGGTCTTCTTACATTGGACTTATTATTCCTTATTGCTAGGCCTTATTAATATTGACCTTTATTACATCGGAATATATTATTCTACCTACATGAGGGGTTAGGTCCCTAACATGTCCTCCCCCTTAAAAACATCCTTATCCTCAAGGATTGAGATGTGGAAATTGCTGTAGAATGGTAGCTGGTTCCCAAGTGGCATCTGCTAGAGTTGTATCTTTCCATTGGAATAACAGTTCCTTGATGTTTCTCTGATGCAGACGACGCTCGCGCTGGTCCAAAACTGCTTGTGGTTGTAGCCAAATGGAGCCTTCTTCGTCCAACTCAGGAATGTTGGTTTGAATTTGGCACTTAGTTCCAATCACCTTCTTTAAGCAAGAAACATGAAAAACATGATGGAGCTTAGAATGACCAGGAAAAGCTAATTGATAGGCCACATGCCCCACATGCTTGAGAACGGTATAAGGACCATAAAATTTGGGTGCCAGTTTATGACAATGGTCAACCTCGAGGGAATTTTTCTTGTGAGGTTGCAGTCGAAGAAACACCTGATCCCCTTATACAAATTGACATTCAGAGTGACCTTGATCTGCTTGTTTCTTCATGTGATTCTGGGCCATGACCAAATTCTCTTTGAGGGTACGAAGAATAGCCTCTCAAACTATAAGCGTTTGGTCAACCGCCTGGACCTTCGATACACCTGGAAAATATGAGAGAATTGAAGGTGGCTTTTGTCCATATACCACTTCAAAAGGAGTCATGAGGGTAGCTGTATGGTATGAAGTGTTGTACTACCATTCAACTAGTGGTAACCATTAAGACCATTGATTTTTATTTTCCGAGGAAAAGCACCTCAAATATGTTTCCAAACACTTGTTTACAACTTCAGTTTGACCATCAGTCTGGGGATGATAAGATGTGCTGAGATGCAATTGGGTGCCTTGTATCTTGAACAATTCTTGCCAAAAATTGCTGGTGAAAGTTGGGCCGCGATAAAAAATAATAGAATGCGGCATGCAATGAAGCTTGAAGACCTGATCCATGAAAAGTTGAGCCACAATGGATGCTGTAAATGGGTGTTGAAGAGAACAAAAATGAGCATACTTGGAAAGACAATCAACTAGCACCATTATGACTGATTTATTTCTTGATTTAGGTAAGCCTACAATAAAATCCATAGAGATATCCCTCCAAATAGTAGGTGGAACAGAAGCAGTTGTAGTGTGCCAGGAGATTTGACTGTTTGTCCCTTGTTGCGTTGACACACATCACATTTAGCCACAAAATTATGAATGCCATGTTTCATACCATCCTCGAAAAAGGAATGTTTGACCCTGTCATAGGTTTTGGTAAATACAGAGTGACCAACTGTGGGTGTAGCATGAATCTCAGAAAGTACCATGGTTTTAAGTTTTGACTGTTTACTTAAATACAAACAACCTTTGTATCGAAGCTCATCATGGAGCCAAGAGCACCTCGGGGAAACTGGAGAACTGGACTGCAATTTTTGTATGAGATGCGAACTTTTGGGATCTTGTAGCCATTCTTGGCGAATAACTTGGAGCCAATCTGGTACAATGAAGAAGAGAGAAAAAATGGACCCTTCATCTTCATATTTTCAGGAAAGTGCATTGGCAACCACATTGTTTTTTCCTTTCTTGTAAATGATCTCATAATCATATCCAAAGATCTTAGTCACCCTTTTTTGTTGATCTGGGGAGGAAATGCGTTGTTCCAAAAAATACTTGAGGTTTTGATGATCTATCTTAATTTGGAAGTGTTACCCCAATAGATAACGGCACCAAAGATCAACATCATCCTGAATAGCCAACATTTCCTTTTCATAGATTGATTTTCCCAAATTTTTCTCAGACATTTGTTTGTTGGTAAAGGCCAAAGATCCGACCCTCTTGCATAAGGACAACACCATTTCATTTCCTTGAAGCATCACATTCTAGGACAAAGGTATTTGTGAAATTAGGGAGGGCTAGGAATAGAGTGGTGCACATGGCCATCTTCAAGGTTTGAAAAGCCTGAGCAACTGCTGGATTCCAAGTGAAAGAATTCTTTTTAAGGAGTGCAGTGAGAGGTGCTGCAATCTTTTCATAATTCTTAACAAACTTGCGATAATAACCTGATGAGCCCATAAATCCCCACAAGATTTTGAGAATCTTTGGGTGAGGCCAGTCTTGCATAGATTCAATATTTTTAGGATCCACCCTGACGTCGGCCTTATCAACGAGATGACCCAAGTACTCGAATTCCGAGGCACCAAAAACACATTTAGATTGTTTCAGGAAAAGTTGGTGCTGAGAGAGTAGATGGAGAACTCGATCCACATGAGCAAGATGGTATGTCCAGTTTTTGCTGTAGATGAGGATATCATCAAAGAAAACTAAGACAAAATGGTGGAGAAAAGGACGAAAGACATGATTCATGAGGCTTTGGAAAGTGGAGGGAGCATTACACAAGCCAAAGGGCATGAAAAAAAACTCATAGTGCCCCTCATGAGTTCTAAAGGCAGTCTTAGGAATGTCTGCCTCTTTCATACAGATCTGGTGGTAGCCAGAACGAAGATCAAGTTTAGTAAATAACTGGGTGCCACTCAATTCATCCAAGAGGTCATCAATGATAGGAATGGGAAATTTGTCTTTAATGGTGAGTTTGTTGAGGGAGTGGAAGTCAGGACACATGTGCCAAGAACCTTCTTTATTAAGGACCATGACCATAGGATAATAGTAGGGGCTCGTAGTAGGGTGGATAACACTTGTGTTGAGCAGTTCTTGAACCATTTTCTCAGTTTCATTTTTTTGGGAAAAGGGGTGACGATAGGGACAAATATTGGGAGGAAGGATTCCTGGGACAAGGGGAATGGAATGATCATGAACACCATGGGAAGGAGGGAGTCCCTAGGAGTGGAAAAAACCACTTGATGTTTAGAGAGGATGGATTGAAGGTCCTGTGGCACAGAGGGTGTATCAGTTTCTTGTATGGCATGGAGTTGGGAAATAACACCAGAATGAGATTTTTTGAGAAACTTTTCAATGCGATGGGAACTAATGATCTCAGGGGAACCGACGGTGATGCTTTGGAACTTATATTGCCGGCCCTCCTGGTCGAATTTCATGGTTAATTCCTTAAAATCCATGAGAATGGGCCCCAAAGTCCTTAGCCAGTCTGCATCCAACACAATGTCACAACCACCCATGTCGATAGAAAACATATGAAATTTCAGGTGTTTGTCACCAATTTGGATACACACATTTTCACAACACCCTCCACATTTCATGGACCCACCATTGGCAATCATGATTTGGAAATTATTGACTGCATGGATATAACAATTAGTTTCTTGGGCAATATGGCAATGAATAAAATTATGGGTGCTTCCATTATCAAAAAGAATGATGACCTTCCTATGCTTGATGTAACCAATTAGCTTGAGGGTTTGGGGATCAGAGAAGCCAGTGAGAGAATTTAGGGAAATGGTTGTATCTACTTTGGGAGGGTCTAAGGGATGGGTTATGTCTGTGGGTTAATGTTACATAGAAACAAGGGGAGCTTCAACATCCTCTTCCGAAACATCCTCTGAGATGGCCATGAAAAGATTTTGTTCCTTACACTTGTGTCCTGGAAAATATTTGTCATCACAATTATAACAAAGGCCTTTGAGTTGGCGTTCAACCATTTTGGCCCTGGTAAATTTTTGGATCTTTGGTGGAGTAGAAGGAGGAGTGGGATTTACTGGTTTAGTGTCAGGAATAAAAGAGGGTTTCTGGTTTTGAGAAGAGACAACCTGTTGTGCTTCCTTAGCTCTTTTAGTAGCCTCCACGCAACTCTGAGGCCAAGCAATGAGGACATGGGCATGAATCGCATCCTTGAGGCCACTGATAAAACATTCTTGGAAAAAAGCATCAGACATGCCCTCTGTACAAAAATCCAGTCGCTCAAAAGCAACTATAAAGTCTTCCACTGTGCCAGATTGTTTCAACTTTGTGAAATGGCCTAAATGGTTGGTGTCAATGTCAAAGAGTTCATAAAGTTGTGCCAAAAAGTGTGTCCAAGTAACATACCCTTGGCGGGCAGTTTTTCTCCATTGCCACCATTGCCAACGTTCTTGATCTAGATGGAGAACACCATACCAGAGTTTGGCCAACTCATCTGTAATGCCATACAAAGAGAAATAATGTTCCATTTGAGTTACCAGCCAGTGGGATCCGAGCCATCCAATTTGGTCACATACACATGCGAAAGGCGTAGGTCACCTTGAAAGTGATGGGGCCTAAAATTATGGGAATGATAGGAAGTTTCAGCTTGAGTATGAAAAGGTGGGTCAGATAAGGGAGGATCTGCAGGGATATGCAGCTTGGTGCAGATCATCATAGTGACAAATTCAAGCTGGGTAGTAATGTCTTGTTTGAGTTCCTCGATTGAGGTGGAGATGGAGGAATGCAAGTTTTTATTGATGGTGGAAATCTTGGAACTGAGCTGTCTCACTTCTTGTTGGGTATATGTGAAATTAGATTACAAGGTATTGAAGCGAGCTTCCAAGTCTTGGCTACGGGTATGGGCCATGATGACGAGGGGACCAAAAAGGGGCGGCTGGGGTCAAAATATTGCCTGAAAAATGATAGGTATGAATGTGATAAGGGAAAAGAGAGAAATCCAATGGAATAGGTCTCAAATAATGGTCCAACAAAATCCATTTTTTTATTTTTTTTTAAACCCGCGGAGTTATACTTCAATTTGAAGAATACTGCAGTGATGAAATGCCCAAATTCTTAATCAGGAAGAAATGTGTAGTGATTTGGAAACTGGAATGCAACAGACACAGTTGGGTGGCAATATATCTTGTCTGTGTTGTTTTTTGTTTATGTCCCCAAAGGTTAGGTATTCAAGGGTTCTACAGAAAAGGGTTTTCCCTGTGCTATAGCTCTCTGATATACGTGCAGGGTCCAATAGTAGTACTTGGCCCAATATCTTAGGGAACCAACTAAGGAGGCTATACCGTGTCCTTATCCATACTACTCAACTACCCAGGTACTAGAGAGTATCTTCCCAAGTTCTGTTCTTGGTGGAACATAACAATTAGGCAACCGATCGATTTATCTAAAGAGGGATTTAGGAAATCTAGGTCGATCTGTATACAGGTGCTTTCTGATGCGCTACCACTCGAAGGGGTACCAAAAGGGGTTACAAGGGTAGCCAATAGATGTTCACTTAAGTACCATTTGTATTTAATGTGTGTATGAATCCCTGACCGCAGGTTGATGCATGTAACAACAGATCTCTGTAGCTTAAAGACACTGAAATACGTCTCTACCCTAGAAAAAATTAACCCACAATTTTCTGCCGAGGAAAGTGCTCTTATACCACTTGTAATATTCCAGATATAAAAAGTATGTAGAAAAAAATAAAATGCTAGAAATGGCATATGAACAACAATATAACCATAACAACACCACAATAATACCAAAATGATACTAGAATAACACCAGAAATATCACTTTGATTACTGAGAGCAATGTTCACTTGCCTCTTTGAGGGGGAAACCTCTAGTCGAGCAGAGCTCTATTACAATAATATCCAAGACAAAAGTTCTCATACCCTCGACTCCTATTTATACTAAATATGTCTATCAAAAGAACCATCTAGAGGAAGATCATTCTAGAAGCAGAAGCTTCTATTAGGTCTTCTTACATTGGACTTATTCTTCCTTATTGCTAGGCCTTATTAATATTGAGATTTATTACATCGAAATATATTATTCTACCTATGTGAGGGGTTAGGTCCCTAGCACAATGAAGTAATGAAGTATTTAGATGTACCTGTCTAGAACAAAGCAACAAGAAAATATATCTTTTGCAAGCACGACTGGTTGTTAGTACTTCATAAAACCATGGACTTTATCAATAAGAGAAATATTTGATATATGCTGAAGCAAATAGAATTTTATAACAACAACATTTATGAGATGATTGCTTCACAATAAATGCCTTGAAAGAGCTTCAAAATGACCCAAAATAATCACTCATTATCACCAAAATACTAGCATTTGTCAGAAGCAAATTAGGCAGTGTATAAATAAACTTTTACAATTGCTTTTAGGTACTTTTAGTGTTGCAATAGATGGTTGTATCTTTTACTTTTGTAACAACATCAAATAGGTTACTATATTTGTGTATTTTAGGGTTAGGAATGGTTAGTAGAGAGCTTAAGGTAATAGTTTTGAGGGTGGATTTCATCAATCACTCAATTGTAAGGCTTAGATTAGTGATTTTAGGGTAAATGGAGTCTCTTTTAGCGGCAAAAATATTTAAGGAACAAATGATAATAAGAGAGCTAGAGACAAGAGGGTTCAATAATTGAAGTGTTGGTAGCCCAAGGCTTCAATCACCAAACCCTAGGGGAAAATGGCTACTAAGAAGTAGGTAACCCTAGGCCCTAGTAGTTTTCCTCCTTATTTAGCTCAAGGATGAAGTAGATGATGGATAGATGAAGCAAAAGGTGCTAGGGTGTTGCAAATGAAGGGCCCTCAGAAAAAAAGCTTCAAGAAAATCGGTTTCTATCATAATCTAGTAGGTGAAAGTTATTAAGGCAAGAACAATAACATGTGCTTTAGCCTCCTAGGGTTTTAAGCTAGAAATTTCATAACATTAGAATAAATGAAAGATAAATACAACCATAACCATTCAATGAAGAATAATTGCAAAAAATTTACTTACATTCACCAAGAATCATTTAGCAAATAACCTAATTGAACACTTCCACCAAGAAAAATGCCAAAATACTCCAAAAATAGCCTCCTTCAAGAAGTGCGCACTAAATTTCATCCAAGTAACCCTAATTAGGGCGCAAATTTCAGACCTCACTTAAGTTTGAGTTAAAGATGATGAAATAATACAAGGGAAAATCCCTTATTTATACAAATACAATGACCAGAATTAGGCCAAAAAGGCCGACATGGCCAATTTACATGTAATATCCAGTTTTTACATAAAAATGACAATTTAAACCCTAAATTAAGAAGAATATGTGACATCATGTCCCTTTAGGGTGACGTTAGGCCTCTTTGGTGAAACTTTTGCTTCCAGGAGCAAAACGTTAGGCCTCCCAAGGCCTCTGGACCAAGACACACGTGCCATTTGGCACATAACTGCCTCCAAGGTGTCCATCAAATGCTGGTGATGTCAACGGTCACAGAGGTGATGTCATGGGCCTTTCAAGGCCAACATCATAGTAGGAGGGCAAGACCCCCCTGGATCTAGGCTTGCCAGGCTGTCTTTGGTGGAGCGTCGTCCTCTCTCTCTGGTGCAAACCTCTGATCTGTCTCTGTCCCTGGCTGGGGTCTCAACATCCCCCTAGTGGGATTTTATCCCTATGGAGGTCTGAACTAATCATATCCTCATATGTACCTATCCATCAGGTGTAGCCCTACAACAACAACAATTATTCCCTCCATTGGCTTATAAGTCACATGGATCATAGAAATGTTAATCACATCTAATAATCAAGTTATCTAAACATGTGCATAAAACCCCCTTTCCTAGACAAGTGCTCAAAGACGTTATGCTATTCTACAAGCCAAGTTTGGAGAGGACATCAGGAAGTCCTATTGGGCTAATTCTCATTGGAGGTGGGATGTTTCCAGGTGAAGACAAATCTAGGCCATGTAAGTGGATGAGGTAGTGAGGGATGTTTGAGCAATGGGTGTAGTGATGACAGGTGAATGTATGGCTTACCTGTGGGAGCCTATGAAGAGGGTGAGCTACACCTTGTCATGGATGCAAATTTTTCCAATACCATTCAATGCATTTTATCATTTTATCTTATTGATTTTTCTTTCAAGAGGCTAGTCAGGGGACACTTCCCTAGCATGGTGACCGATGGTGACAATGTTACCCACAAGCATTCACGGAGATGAGAAGGCTGGCTCATGATGAGACTCCCTTTATCTTGGATATGCCACCAAGATCCACTACCCTGGCATGGTGACTAGATGAATGGCAGTGTCATACCGCTACATGCCCATGGACCTGATAGGCTGGATCATGATGAGACCCCGCATCCTCCAACTAGGTCCTGATTTTATTATTTTATGGGTCCCTCTGTTTCTTGTTGAGAAGCCTTTTATTGATTTCTTGGGGATCCCTGGGCGAAGCATATGAAGGTGTTTTTCTTCTGGATTTTATATTTTTCCAACTAATTTTTCCCTCTAGGCCTTTAGCCCCTTATTTTCACAAGGTAAGGTACAACCCTTTGCTAGCTTGGCAAACCCAATGCTCGAACCAATGTAGGGGATGGATGAGAGGGGAAAAGATGAAAAGTGATAAGTATGGTGGGAATGGATGATGAAATTTCATGAACCCACCTAGTGGAAACTCAAACCCTATGGGAACCAACTTGCTAGGGCATCATGTCATTCCCTCCAGGTGTGGACAAGTGAAAATGCATAAGGTCCAAGCACACGTCAGAAGTAAAAATAATTAAATGCACATATTAAAATTTTTTGAGACTCAGAGTGACACATACCATGATACCCAGACTCATTATCTCATGGAGAAAGACTCACTGTCACTGAAGGACCAGGCCGATGGGATGGATGCTGCTGCTTTTGACAAGGTGGAGGATCTGAAGAAGAAGGATGGGCCCTCCATGAGGGCCATGCTCAATTCAATATGGCTCTCAGTACTCCATGTCTAGGACCTGTGGGCCTCAAGACATAATCACCTTAGTTATCCCTAGGCTAGGGGTTAACATCTGGATCCAACTCGGGGACATGTGCTCACCATAGAGTGCATGAGAACCTAAACATCTCTTGCATGACCTGTGATCTTCTTGATCTCAACAAAAGTTATTAGTAATCATTCGAGGTGGTGATATCACCCCCGACTCATATATGGTACGAAAAATGAAAGCAAGCATATATACAAATGGAAATACAACTACTCTAGAATGAAATGCAGATGTTATATACAATGAATGCAAATGCCTACCTACTTACCTGTACTTACCTGTGAAGTCAAGTCTCTACCCCCTGATGGGGTTTGTGGAGGTGCCCGCTAACTGGTAATGGGCACCTTCTTCCTTCCAATATAGAAAAATAGTAGGCATGATTGACTGACTTTCTTCCAACTATGAAGGGTCCAAGCAAAAAATGTGCACTTCCCTTGACATTAGTAGGATCTCCCTTCTCTGTGTCCCACATCTAGAATGTGTCTCCCTTTTTGTAATCCTTGGTTTTGAACTTGGTCATTTCTTGTACAACCCTGACGTACTGTCTTGAGGGAGGAGGGTGGGACTCTGTTGTGAAAACTTCTTGTTGGGACGGTCAGATCAATATGTTATCTTTTCCTTTTCTTAATAATTTGACATCCCCAACTTATTTGTCTTTATATTTGTTCAAGAGTTGTTGATAATACTCATTCTTCAACCATTGTATCTGATCCAAGTCTTCTTTTGTATAAAAAGGCATGTCATCAGGACAAAATTTAGGAAGACTCTCTTTGATCGACTCATGTGTTTCATTAGCTTCAATGCCATCGCCAATTTATTGCACATGGATTTTGGTCATTGGAACATTCAGGAAGCATCTTATTGTTTCATTGTTCATATGCACATTGATATAAGTGAGATCCATCTCTAGGGTGCCTCCCAACATCACATCAAATTTATTGGATAATAACATTCCCCACACATATGGGACATCCACCACTACGATGCCCATATGGATCACTCTCTCGGGGTATCTTCCAAGGCATGCTTCCAGTTTTTGAACTACCCCATGCGTGGGTATGGATCTGGACTCAAATCCACACACATTCCTATAAGGTCGTGTGACCTTTAGGCCCAATTGTTCCATGACCTTCAAAGACATCATGTTAGCACCTGCCCATGAATTCAAATTACATTTTTTAAGGAATTTGTTATTGATCAATAAGGTCATGAAGAAAGGTGGATGTCCATCATACTAAACCCTAAAGTGATTGGCTTGTAGCATAATAGGAGGATCCATTGGTCCATTTTACCCTTTGAAAAAATTATCAAACCTTTCTTTGACATATGGTACCTTGATGACTTCTCTCAAGGGGATGGTCACATGCATTTTGGCTAATGCCCCTTCAAAGTCAAAATTCAAGTCCACTTTGTCGGTCTTGGGAGGATTCTTAGGAAGGAGTATGATCATGGGTGGAGGTCTTGTTTATGATTCCACAAGACCAACATAGAGAGGTTGGTTCATTCTCTTTTGTCTAGTATGAACTTTGAATGATTGTTTCTTCAACTTTTCTCTTGATTTTTGGTCAAGGTTGTTTATCACCTCCATCCTAGCCTTCATGGATGCTTCTTTTATGCCTTCTTGATGTTCCTCAGGAGTAATATTAAGGAAAATTTGAGGATCCTCGATGGTATGATCCATTATGTTCACTTGGTCATGGTTTCCATTGTTGAAAGGACACTCATGCTCCCAATGTGACTTACTGCATTGGAGGCACCAAGGGTTTTCATCCACTATGTTTGTAGGGGCTAAAGTATTTGGAACCTCTTTATCATTCTTTCCTATGAAACCTTGGTTCCCCTTTTGGAAATGACCCTTGTAAGGAACCCTAGGGGCTTGTTGATGAGTCCTTTCTAGGTTGATAATACTATTAATCATTAACTCTTAGGTTTTTACCATGCCATCTACAGTTAGTTGTAACTTTTCCAAGCTAGCACTAATGTCTGAGGTAGGTTCAACATTGTGGACAATCTTAGGTTTAGTGTCCATTCTGACTCTTGGTGCTGAGAAAGGCTCGACTCTAGATGATGAAAGGTTGTCCTCAATCCTTATAGCTAAATATTGGGATTCTTGGATTATTTCAGGGTTTTTATCTCTGAGGAGATACCCTAGCTGACCTGTAAAGGATTTGGTATAAAGGAAAAGAAGGAATCTGTCAGAAGGATGATGACTTACTGGAATCTTTTGCAACAAGGTTTCAAACTTTTCATGGAAATCTCTAACAATTTCATTCTCTTGTTTTACAAGGTTATTCATCCTTATCATTAGCATGTTGGGGTCTTCCTTGAAACTCCATTGTTTGAGGAATACTTCCTCTAACCTATCCATGGTTTTAATACTAGCATTAAGGAGATCATTGTACCAATGTCTAGCGCCATCATGGAGGGTAGCAAAGAACAATTTCATAGCTAAATATTCAGAATCATCACTAATGGGATGAAGCTGGAAGAAGGCCCAAAAATTGCTCATGTGATCTTAGACATTGACTACATCATTTCCGGTGAATTTGGGAAACAATTTTTCATACTTAGGGGAATTTTCCTAGGGTATCCTGGTATAGCTGTCATGCCTAACAGTTTGAAAATATTGGATGACCATTGTCTTTGGTTATTGGCTTGGTTTGGAATGATGGTCTGAGTTCCCGTGCTAGACATTGTGTTTAAGGGAAGATTTCCTCCAAAAAATAATTTTACTACATGAGAGTTTCAGGGAGGGTTTCTTCTAAAGGATTGGAGAGGGTTGGTGTACCTCCCTAAGGTTTGTGGAGTCTCCAGATATTTTTATTCAAACTATCAAAGGAACGAGGGGATCACCCTCAGTGGAGTCGCTAGGAAACCTCTAGAAAGTAAATAATTTTGAGGAAAGACTTACCAAGAAGTGTCGTCTTTTAGGAGAATTGAATTAGTGTTCCCTGACAACGGTGCCAAAATGTTATCGCAAAGGAAAATTAATGAAAGGAAAATTGGCGTAACATGAGGTTATCCTATCATTGTCACCTCAAAATGATACCTATTTCTATTTAGGGTTGATGGCCCAGGGGAGACATCCTTGGTGACCTGGGGGTTTGAGAAGGCAAAGTTTAAAGTGTCTATAAAATTATCCCCTCTCATAGGTTGCACTGATCAGAAAGTCCCAGGGTTTTAACCAATTAAGTAATGAAGTATTAAGATGTCCCTACCCATAACAAAGCAACAAGAAAATATATCTTTTTCAAGCACAACTTGCTGTTAGTACTTCATAAAACCATGGACTTTATCAATAAAAGGAATAGTTGATATATGATGACGCAGACCGAATTTTATACCAACAATATTTGTGATATTATTTCTTCACAATAAATGCCTTGAAATAGCTTCAAAATGACCCAAAATAATCACTCATTATCACCAAAATACTAGCATTTGTTAGAAGCAACTTATGCAGTGTATAAATCAACTTTTACAATTGCTTTTAGGTACTTTTAGTGCTGCAATGGATGGTTGTAGCTTACTTTTGTAACAACAACAAATAGGTTAGTATATTAGTCTATTCTAGGGTTAGGCATAGTTAGTAGAGAGATTAAGGTAATAGTTTTGAGGGTGGATTTCATCAATCACTCAATTGTAAGGTTTATATCAATGCTTTTAGGGTAAAAGGAGTCTCTTTTAGCAATGGAAATATTGAAGGAAAAAACGATAATAAGAGAGCTAGAGACAAGAGGGGTCAATAATTGAAGTGTTGGTAGCCCAAGGCTTCAATCACCAAACCCTAGGGGAAAACAGATACTAGGAAGTAGGTAACCCTAGGCCCTAGTAGTTTTCATGCTTCTTTATATCAAGGATGAAGTAGATGATGACTAGATGAAGCAAAAGGTGCTAGGGTGTTGCAATGGCAAGAACCTTAGGAAAAAAGCTTCAAGAAAATCGGTTTTCTAGCATAATCTAGTAGGTGAAAGTTATTAAGGAAAGAACAATAACATGTGCTTTAGCCTCCTAGGGCTTTAAGCTAG
>ML780459.1:1110183-1127971 GCA_009831015.1 Picea engelmannii | reverse complement strand
GTTGTATCCCTTCATTTTGCTGGATAATAATAAAGAAAGGACCTGACAATTTCTCTGGTGGACGTAGCCCACACTGGGTGAACCATGTAAATCTGTGTCTCTCTTGTATTGTGTATCTTCTGTGTTTTGTTTCCGCATTTGTTGCTCCACAGTCCTGTTTTTCTAACACTGATCCAAGAAAGTTAAAGTCCTTGTATTGTACCTACATTATTGATACCAAATAAAGGGGGTGAATGGAGAATGTTTACTAATTCATGAGCTATCAACAAGATTACTATTAAGTATATGTTTCCCTTACCAAGGATGGATGACCTCATGAACTGTTTGAGTGGGGCCAAACACTTTTCAAAGATCAATTTGAAGAGTGGGTATCATCATATTCAGATAAGGGAAGGTGATGAAGACAATGTTCAAGATGAAGGATGGATTGTTTGAGTGGCTAGTCATGTTGTTTGAGGTTAACCAATGCCCCTAGCACATTCATGAGAGTTATGAATGAAGTCTTGAAACTATTTTTGGGAAAGTTTGTTGTCGTGTACCTAGATGTCATTTTTATTTTTAGTAAAACCAAAGAAGAACACTTAGATCATGTGAGAAAGGTGTTACAATGGTTGAGAGAAGAGAAACTGCTGATAAATTTGAAGAAATGTACGTTTCTGAAGGAGGAATTAATGTACTTGGGATTTGTGATTTCCAATGAAGGCTTGAAGATGGATTTTGAAAAGGTAAAGGATATTTTGGAGTGGCCAACACCTAAATGTACATTTGATGTGAGAAGTTTCCATGGTTTGGCGAGATTTTACATGAAATTTATCCGAAATTTCAGCGAGATGTGTGCACCACTTACTGAATTCATGCAAAAATGGATTTTCAAGTGGACAACAAAAACCATGAAGTCATTTGAGTACTTGAAGAAAAATGTAACTAAGAAGTTAGTTTTGGCGCTTCCAAATTTCAATAAAGTATTTCGAGTGGGCTGTAATGCAAGTGGTTCAACGATTGGAGAAGTTTTGAGCCAAGAAGGAAGGTTGATTGCATTCTTCAATGAGAAATTGAATGATCCTAAGAATAAGTACTTTGTTTATGATCAAAAGTTTTATTCTTTGTACAAGCTTTGAAGAAATTGAGACATTACTTGCTACCACATGAGTTTGTCCTATTTACTGATCATAAAGTGTTGTAGTACATCAATCATCAAGGTAAATTAAATCAAAATCATTTGAAATGGGTAGAATTTTTGCAAAATTACTCGTTTGTTTTGAAGAACAGGTCTAGAAAGTCGAATAAGTTTGCATATGCGCTAAGCCGAAGAATAGTGTCACCGAATACTTTGTTAGTTGAAGTTGTTATCTTGGAATGTATGAAAGAGTTGTATGCAAAAGACATAGATTTTGCAGAGGTTTGGAATGTGTGCAAAGCACCTTGGATTGATAGAACACTATATTTGGATTTCCACATTCAGAAGTATTTTTGTTTAAAAACCAAAGTTTGTGCATTCCACGAAGCTCATTATAGTTGAATCTTAGACAACTACAAAACAAAGGTTTGGCTACATATTTTGGCGTTGATAAGACCACACCATTAGTGAAAGAAAGATACTTTTGTCCTAGCATCAACAAATATGTTAAGAAGTTTGTTGAGTGTTATATGATTTTCCAACTAACAAAAAGAAAGAGTCAAAA
Source organism: Picea engelmannii (assembly GCA_009831015.1). NCBI lineage: Eukaryota > Viridiplantae > Streptophyta > Pinopsida > Pinales > Pinaceae > Picea > Picea engelmannii. The sequence continues at coordinate 1,126,289 of ML780459.1, read as the reverse complement.
CATAGGGTTATATACACCATTGTTGGTACCTGAGAGACCATGATAAGATATAAGTATGGACTTAGTTTTGGGACTTCCTAGGATGCAGAGCGGTCATGATTTTGTGATGGTTGGAGTGTACAGGTCTTCAAATATGGCACATTTCATACCATGCAAGAAGACAAATGATGATACTAAATGGTTGTTTTATTTTAAGAGATATTGTGTGGTTACATGAACTGTCAAGAAGTATCACTTCTGACAGAGATACAACAATTCTTGGACAATTTTGGAGGATACTTTGGAAGAATACATGTTCCAAATTGTTGTACAATTATACATATCGTCCACAAACAAATAAACAGATATAGGTGGTTAACCAGAGCCTTGGAAATTTGTTGAGGAATTTAAGTGGAGAGAAGCCAGGACAATGGGATTTGGTCTTATCCCAAGATGAATTTTCTTACAATGATTCAATTAATAGATTTGTAGGAAAGAGTCCATTTCAGATTTTATATGGAATATCATTGAAAGGAGTTGTTGATTTGGTTAAGTTACCAAATATGGAGGACAAAAGGAGTGTTTATGCAAGTGATTTTGCTGAGAGAAAATAGGAAATGCATGAAAAGGTTAATAGGAAGTTATAGGAAAGTAGTATTAGATACAAGCAGGGAGAAAATTTGTGAAGAAAACATTTTTTATTTTTTATTTTTTAATTTTTTTTTAATTTTTTTAATTTGGAGAGTTGGTAATGGCACACTTGAAGAAAGAAATATTTCCTAGAGGTATGTATAGTAAAATCAATTACAATAAAATTTTACCAAGTCTAATTTTGAGAAAGATGTCTGATAATGCATATAAGTTAGAGTTGTCAGAGGATTTGGACATTTCTCCAATATTCAATGTGGCTGACTTGTATGAGTTTTATGAGGGAGAAGAGAATGATGAAGAAAGTAACTTGGCTGAATGGAAGAAAAAATTACATGTTAAACCAACCAAAAAATTAGAGCAAATCTTGTCGAAGAGGGTTAACAAAATGACTCAAAATAAATAATATTACAAATATCTAGTTAAGTGGAGAAATAGGGGTTCCGAAGATGCATCATGGGTTCCATAATATGAGCCATCATGCCTATGAGGATCTTCATCCTTTGTAGAATCTACAGTTGCATCCACATGAGTTGGAGCTAATGTTTTTCTCACCAAGGATGTCTAATGCATGAACATCTTTGGCCTTGACCAATCTGCATCAACCAAAAACATTTCAATTTCAAGTTAGTAAATTGTAGGGTGAAATAAGTGTTGCAACTCCCATTGCTGCAACATTAGTGTTGTAACTCACATTGTTGTGACACCAGTGCTGTAACTCACATTACTGTGACACCAATGCTGTAACTCATGTTGTTGCAACACCTATGCTATAACTCGTGTTGTTGCAACATTTGTGTTGTAAATCACATTGTTACAACATCTGTGATGTAGCACCCATGTTGTAAATCACGTTGCTGCAACAACAACGCTGCAACACATGTTGCTAAAACACTAGGTGTGGTGAAAGTCAGTTAGAGTGTTGCGGGTTATGTGTTCCATAACTCCATGCGTCTTGTAAGAATTTTCATGGAAATTGGTAGGTCAACCATGTGATTGAATAAAAATCATTTGAAATGGGTCGAAGTCATCCATCACAGTTGTCTAGTTCCCAACGTACATTTGGAAAACATTTGAGAATTTGCATTGTTGTAATTTCCCAACATCCAACGCATCCTGTTTGGGGAAACAAGAAATGGTTAGGAAGTGGAATAGTCGGAAAACTATCCGACTTCCAAGAAATGGGAGGAGAAAAGGAAAACAAGAAGAGAGAATTCAGACTACATAGAAGGAGGGACAAAAGGGAGGGAACATAGAAGGGACGTTTGTAAGAGAAATAAAGAAGAGGAAGGGACATCAGTTTTGTTGGTTTTGGAGCTTGATTATCTCCCCGATTCAAAGGTCTTGTTTCAACTGTGTTTGGACCCCATTACTTGACATGGGGGTGTGGGGGGGATTTCATCCCCACATCTCTTACTAGGGGGGCTGGTGAGAAATTTTGGAGCCCCCCCTTGGCAGGGGTTTGAGGGCAGTGCCCTCGAAGAGAACGTTTTGGGAAAATTGCCTTGTAAATATTGTAATTTCATAGTCAATATGGATCGTTCATTATAAGGTCACAGATATGACGGTAGAAGTTATGTTAGGGTTTTTTTCCCTATAAGACAACCCTCTTTTATGAGAGAATTGTATTGCAGCTGTGTATCTGTGTGAATATTGTATTATGAGAGATGATATTATGAGAGAAAGATGAGGAAGTTACAATGAGTATGATGTAGGTTGTATCCCTTCATTTGTTGGATGATAATAAAGGAAGGACTTGACAATTTCTCTAGTGGATGTAGCCCATACTGGGTGAACCATGTATATTCGCGTCTCTATTGTATTGTGTATCTTCTGTTTTTTATTTCCACATTTGTTCTATATTGTTACTATGAAATCCTATTTTTCTAACAATTGGTATCAGAGTGAAAGGTAACTCACAGGAAAAGAGGGTTCCTGGTTCGAGTGTTAGCAATGGTGGAATATGGAAAGTTTAAGGTCGAGAAATTTAATGACCAAAACTACCAGTTATGGAAGATGCAAAGGGAAGAGTATCTATATCAGAAGGATATTTTCCTACCATTTGGCGAAAAAACCAAGCAACCAACGAGTATGAACGATGAAGAATGGGATATTCTTGACAAAAAGGAATTGGGAATGATATGCAGTGCCTGGTAGCGTTAACGGCTTTCAATATTTCAAAAGAAATGACAACGGAGGATCTGATCAAGGCATTGTCTAGAATATATGAAAAACCCTCGACCTCCAATAAGGTGTTTCTAATGAAGCGATTATTTAATATGAAGATGCCAGAAGGTGGTTTTGTTGCCAACTATTGAAATGAATTTAATATGATTACTAATCAACTAAGTTCTGTAAAAGTGGACTTTGATGATGAGGTTAGGTCTCTTATAATCTTGTGCTCATTGCTAGAAAGATGGAATGACTTGGTCATGGTTGTAAGTAACTTTGTGTTTGGTTCAAACACTATGAAATTTTATGATGTTGTTGGTGTTATCCTTAGCGAGGAAATGCGACGGAAAAACAAATGTGATACATCAGGTAATGCATTGACTGTGGAGAATAAGGGAAGACAAAATGATAGAGGAAAGAGCTCAAGGAACCACACGAATTCTAGGCAGGGTAGATCCAAATCCAAACTAGGAAAGATAGAGTGTTGGAATTGTGGGAAGAAATGACATATGAAGAAACACTGCAAAGCTCCAAAGAAACAAAGAGATGGACAACATAAGAAAAATTATAAATCAAATGTAACATGTGATGTGTTACAAGATGATTTGATTCTTTCTTTAGATATTATTACTGAATCTTGGGTAGTAGATTCAGGGGATTCATTTCATGCCACACCCCATAGGAAATATTTCCAAGATTATGTTCAAGGTGATTTTTGACAAGTTTATTTGGGTGATGATGAACCATGTCAAATTGTTGGAATGGGTAAGATACAAATAAAGAAAAAGAATGGAAACCAATGGTTATTGAAATGGGTGAGAGATATACCAGATCTAAGAAGAAATCTAATTTCAACAAGACACTTGGAAAGTGGAGGCTGCATATCTACATTTACAGATAAGGCATGGAAGGTCACTAAAGGATCGCTGGTAATGGAAAAATGAGAGAAGGTATGTACATTGTATTTATGTACTGGTAATGCCAAATCTTCAATCTCTTTAGCTTCTACAGGTGTGGATACAACATTGTGATATCATAGGATTGGACACATGAGTAAGAATGGGATGCAATTACTTCACAAAATGAATTTGTTTCCATATATTAAACACATTGATTTAGATTTATGTGAACACTGTGTTTATGGAAAACAAAGAGAGTCAGATTTCTTGGGGTTGGAAAGGAAAATAAGAGTAAAAAGTTATAGCTTGTGCATACAGATGTATGGGGACAAACTCATGTATCATCTCTTGGTGGATCTCATTATTATGTTACTTTTATTGATGACGCAACTAGAAAAAAATGGGTTTATTGCATTCGACAAAAATCTGATGTTTTTGACACTTTTAAGAAATTGAAATCTTTGGTTGAGAATGAGATAGGAAAAATGTTGAAGTGTCTCAGATCAGAAAATGGAGGTGAATATTGAAACAAGGAGTTTGATGATTATTGTTCATACTCATAGAGATAAAACCATTCCAAGAACACCACAATAAAATGGTGTGTCAGAAAGGTTGAACAAGGCAATCATGGAACATGCAAGGAGTATGAGATTGCATGTTGGGTTGCCCTTACAGTTCTGGGTAAATGTTGTAGGTAATGTTGTTTACTTAATAAACATAGGTCCTTCAATCTCTTTGGATGGTCGAATTCTAGAGGAAGCATGGATACATAAAAAGGTAAACTACTCATTTATGAAGACTTTCGGTTGTGAAGCATTTGTCCATATTGATAAAGAAAATAGAGAAAAGCTTGAGGCAAAATCCAAGAAGTGTACCTTGATTGGATACGATGTTAATGATTTTGATTATCACTTATGAGATTATGAAAATCATAAAATCATTAGGAGTAGAGATGTGGTATTCAATGAAAAGGTCATGTCTAGAGTTTAGTTGCATGGAAATAAAAAAGAAAAGGAAAACAAAAAATACACAGTGCTTGATAAAATTGAAGAAAATGAAATTCCAAAGGTACCAAAAAATCAAAATGTACAACAACAAGAACAATAAACACCTCAAACTCTTGCAAGTGTTGTCAGGATATCTACTAGGTTAAGTAGACCCCTTGAACGATACTCTCCTTCATTGTATTATTTATTGTTGATTGAATTTGGTGAACCAGAAATTTATGAAGAGGCAATGGATGTAGACACTAAAAAAAAGTGGGAACAAGGCATGAAAGATGAAATGGATTCCTTGGTAAATAACCGGAATTGAGACTTGGTTTAGTTTCCTATAGGAAAAAAAAACATCACATAATAAATGAGTTTACAGGTTGAAGGAAGAATATGGAGGAAAAAATATGTACAAGGCTAGACTTGTTGTAAAGGGGTTTGCACAAAAGAAAGGTATATATTTTGATGAAATATTTTCTCCTGTTGTTAAAATGACTTCAATTAAGACTATTTTAAGTCTTGTGGTAGTAGAATATTTGCATCTTGAATAGTTAGATGTAGAAACAAATTTTCTCCATGGGGATTTGGAGGAAGATATTTATATGTAGCAACCACAGGGGTATGAGGTCAAAGGGAAGAAAATTTTTGTATGCAAGTTTAAGAAGAGTTTGTATGGCCTAAAGCAGGCTGGTAGGAGTATAGTCTAACTAAGGAAGGTATATATCTAAGGCTAATCTACTCAAGAAAAGCTATCTAATGAGAAATCCCTACTAAGAAACTTGAAACTAGGTAACCTAAGTACTTTTGGGCCAAGGATCGATGGATAGTTCTAAGAAAACAAGTAAAAACCCTACTTGAAGCAAACTAGTTCATAACAATAAGAAAACACAAATATTTAAGCATAATAAGAAAATGACAAAAGCAAACTTCTTTAACTTTCCAACCTATATTCAATGAGTAACTACCCTATGAAAGAAAATAAATAAACAAGCAAACAAAGACAACTAACTAACCTACTAAAGCAAGTAAACAAATAAGCAAAGACAACTATCTAACCTACTAAAGCAAATGGACAAGTAAGAAAAGACAACTAACTAAACTACTAAAGAAAATAGACAAGTAAGCAAAAACAACTAACTACTGCAAGCAATCACATTAAAACTTCTCATTGAACAACTATCTAGCCTACGAGGAAAGTGGACTAAATGCTTAATACAAAACTATTTCTAATGCATGAAAGGAAATCTATCTTATTGAAAGCAAGAAAGACTAACAACTAATTATTAATACCATTCCAAGAACACCACAATAAAATTATACTCGTAGAGATAATACCATTCCAAGAACACCACAATAAAATGGTGTGTCAGAAAGGTTGAACAAGACAATCATGGAACATGCAAGGAGTATGAGATTGCATGTTGGGTTGCCCTTACAGTTCTGGGTAGATGTTGTAGGTAATGTTGTTTACTTAATAAACATAGGTCCTTCAATCTCTTTGGATGGTGGAATTCCAGAGGAAGCATGGATAGATAAAAAGGTAAACTACTCATTTATGAAGACTTTCGGTTGTGAAGCATTTGTCCATATTGATAAAGAAAATAGAGAAAAGCTTGAGGCAAAATCCAAGAAGTGTACCTTTATTGGATACGATGTTAATGATTTTTATTATCACTTATGGGATTATGAAAATCATAAAATCATTAGGAGTAGAGATGTGGTATTCAATGAAAAGGTCATGTCTAGAGTTCAGTTGCATGGAAATAAACAAGAAAAGGAAAACACAAAATACACAGTGCTTGATGAAATTGAAGAAAATGAAATTCCAAAGGTACCAGAAAATCAAAATGTACAACAACAAGAAAAATAAACACCTTAAACTCCTGCAAGTGTTGTCAGAAGATCTACCAGGTTAAGTAGACCCCTTGAACGATACTCTCCTTCATTGCATTATTTATTGTTGATTGAATTTGGTGAACCATAAATTTATGAAGAGGCAATGCATGTAGACACTAAAAAAAAGTGGGAGCAAGGCATGAAAGATGAAATGGATTCCTTGGTAAACAACCAGAATTGAGACTTGGTTCAGTTTCCTATAGGAAAAAAAGCATCACATAATAAATGAGTTTATAGGTTGAAGGAAGAATATGGAGGAAAAATATGTACAAGTCTATACTTGTTATAAAGGGGTTTGCACAAAAGAAAGGTATATATTTTGATGAAATATTTTCTCCTGTTGTTAAAATGACTTCAATTAAGTCTATTTTAAGTCTTGTGGTAGTAGAATATTTGCATCTTGAATATTTAGATGTAATTTTTTTTTTTCTCCATGGGGATTTGGAGGAATATATTTATATGCAACAACCACAGGGGTATGAGGTCAAAGGGAAGAAAAATTTTGTGTGCAAGTTTAAGAAGAGTTTGTATGGCCTAAAGCAGGCTCCAAGGTAGTGGTATTTGAAGTTTGATAGATTTATTATAGAACAAGGTTATAATAGATGTCATTATGATTAGTGTGATTATTTTAAGAGGATAGAAAATTGAAGCTATATTATCTTGCTATTGTATGTAGATGGCATGCTTATTGCTGGGTATAACATGCAAAATATAAATGTGCTAAAAAACAAATTAGCTAATTCGTTTGCGATGAAGGATTTGTGTGTTGCAAAGACAATCCTTGGTATGAGAATAACACGAGACAGGAACAATAACAAATTGATATTGTCTCAAGGTGAGTACATAGAGAAGGTGTTGGATAGGGTTATAAGGTAGAATGAAAAACCAGTTAGTACACATTTTTCCATCCATTTCAAATTAACCAAGGAAATGTGTCCCAAGACATAGGAGTAGCTAGAATACATGTTCAGGGTTCTTTATTCATCAACAATGGACATCTTGATGTATGTTATTGTGTGCACAAGACTAGATATTTCACATGCAGTGGGAGTTGTGAGAAGATATATGAACAATCTAGGTAAAGAACATTGGGGGAAAGTAAAATCGATTCTCATGTATTTAAGAGGTATTGCTACTCATGAATTGTGTTTTGGAGGTTCAAACATTGTTCTACATGGATATGATGATTCAAATATGGCAAGTGATAAATATACCAGGAGAAGCACCACAAGGTATGTTTTTGTTGTAGGTGGAGCAATAATAATTTGGATTTCTAAACTGCAAAAGGTTGTTTCACTTTCAACAATAGAAGCAAAGTATGTTGTTTCTACAAAGGCTAGTAAAGAGATGCTTTGGTTACAAAGGTATTTGAGGAATTGGGAAAGAAGTAGGAGAATAAAAAGTTGTACTGTGAAAACCAGAGTTCCATTCATTTTTCCAAAAACTCAACCTTCCATTATAAAACTAAGCATATACAACTCAGGTACCATTGCATACGATCCTTTTTGGAAGATGGACAATTGAAGTTGGAAAAGATACATACTAGCCATAATCCTGCAAACATGTTAACAAAGGTAGTAACCATGGGGAAACTGAGTTCCTGCTTAGATTAAGTTGGATTTCAAGCATGAAGGTGAAGATGAGAAATTTTCCAGGTTCAAGGTGGATCATTGTCCAACAGATACAACAACATTGGAGTTGTTGTGATCGGTCTCCAAGTGGGATATTGTTGGTTGTAGATCCTGATTATCTTCTTGATTTAGAGGTCTTGTTTCAGTCGTGTTTGGACCCCATTACATGACGGGGAGTGTGTGGGATCTTCCCCCCCGCATCTCTCTAGAGGGGGTGATGAGAAATTTTGGAGCCACTTCCTGGTAGAGGTTCGGGGGAAATACCCTCGAAGATAATTTTTTGGGAAAATTGCCTTGTAAAATATTGTAAATTCATAATCAATATGGACCATTCATTACAAGGTTGTAGATTTGACGATAGAAGTTATGTTAGGTTTTTTCTTCCTAGAAGGAAACCCTCTTTTATGAGGGAATAATATTGCAGCTGTGTATGTGTGTGAATATTATATTGTAAGAGAGGATACTATGAGAGAAATAATATGAAGTTACAATGGGTATGTTGTAGGTTGTATCCCTTCATTTGTTGGATAATAATAAAGGAAGGACCTGACAATTTCTCTGGTGGATGCAACCTACACTAGGTGAACCACGTATATATGTGTCTCTATTGTATTGTGAATATTCTGTGTTTTATTTCCGTATTTATTTTATTTTATTGCTTTGTGATCATATTTTTCTAACAGGTTTTGGGTTCACAACATGTAACAATGAACACACACCTAGTCATTGAAATAAGAATGAAAATTGTACCAAATTGTCTGATAATGTAATGAGTATGAAAAAGACAAATTATGTCTCGTTAATAAATAATCTTGAGTCCCTATTAAGTGGTGTTGTCTCTTGTTTCATTTTACTGTGACTACAATTTCCTCTTGGCTTTCTTTAAGTTGTTAAATTTTTTGTTAACATTATTAGTTGTGCACTTTGTGGTCATAAACCTAGCTCTGTAGTTGGTTGAGTACAAGATCGAGGGTGAATACATCAAAAATATTGAGGAGATGACTAGACTAATTAAATCAGTAACCAACAAAATCACTATATTGGAATTGGGGAATAAAGCATCTAGTTCAACACCTTGAAATGTTGGCCAAAGAAAATTTCCTCAAAATTTTGGGCAACGAAATATGATTTTTTTGGTTCGAAATCAAGTTTCTTTTAGGTGACCGATAAATCTTCATTTACCATTCAATATGTAGATACTAAACTAAGAAAGGAGGGTTGAAGAGACTCTCCTTCAACCTCCTTTGAGAAGCAACAATGACAACCTATTGGAGGAATATATTTATGAAGATATGGAAGATCAAGAAATGCTTGAGGAACAAGATATGCCACTAGACATGAACTAGTTAGGTAGAGAAGGGAGTTATGCACACTTGACTCAACAACATTATTATGATCCTTTGGGAACTCACAATCAGAGATCTAATAAATCTTAGGAGGAGGTTGAAGAATTTTAGTTTGCTCGGTATAAGTTCTTTATGGATACTATGCAAGCTAAGCTAGAACACAAGTATGATCTTTGGCCTAGATCGGTTGCAAATCATAAGTTATTATCAAAGTATCCACATGTTGTACCCAAAGTGACTAAAAAATATGCTAATGTAGGGAAAATTAAACCAATGCAAAATAAGGATGACAAGATGAAGGAAAAATATGGAGTTTAGAATCCAAAACTAGGGTTTATTTTACTTGAAAAATGAACTAAATAAAATTAGAATTCCTATATCCCTCTAAATGAACTTGTAGAGATCCATTATTTTAGAGGAGACATATCTAAGTTCATGGGGTCATGTCTCCTATTCGTGCAATGCTTGTAGTTAATTCTAATACGATTAATATTCAAGATGATTCTCCTCAAGTAAAAGTGGGTCCATGTTTGGTGGAAAAATATAATGTAATCCCTCCATTCTACATCAGTTTGACTATCCATGTTTAATTACTTCAAAACTATATGTTAGACTTAGGGGCATCACATAACTTAATGCAAAGGTTATTATGGACAAGTTGGGACTGGATATTACAAGGAAATACAAATACCTATACTCCTTTGATTCAAGGAAGGTCCAATGTTTAGGGATGATTAAAGATTTGGTAGTCAATTTGGTTCAAATCCCAGATAAAATCATCATAATGGTAGATGTACCTGTTAGTTATGGAATTCTATTATCCATGTCCTGGGTGGGAAAGTTAGGAGGAACTTTGCAATGAGAATTATCTTATGCAACTATTCCAATCGTTGGTGGACAAACAAAAAGACTTTATCATGAAGTAAGGTATGCATATACCATTAATGATTTTCCTAGAGGGTTGGAACTTGTTGGAACACATTGTTGTCTTATTTATTGAATTTCCCCTCATCAGTTTGAGGGAAGATTTGTCCTTCAATTTCCATGGGATCTATCAATTAGTGGACTGTTTCATCCTCCTTTAGTGCAATCTGGTAGGAATTATTTGTTTCTCTATTGTTGGAATCCATTTTTAATGAGTCTATTGAGGGGAACTTTGTCCTTCAATTTCCATGGGATTTATCAACTGGTGGCTTGTTTCATCCTCCTTTATCACAATATGGTAGGAATTATTTGTTTCTCAATTGTTGGAAGCCATTGTTAATGATTCCATGCATTGGATGAGTGTTAAGTCTTGTAGCTTGTGGCATTCTACTTCAAGGGAATCAAGTCTCTACTTTTGTTTCACTATAATATTCATGATGTTAACAATGTGAGTAGTGTGGGCCTGCTCAATATTTGTGATTTTGGAAGAGAGTGTTGTCGGGCTAGGGATAGGCAGAGGGAATAATTAACTCCATGGACGATCAATTTTGTTAACTCATATCATGAATATATACAAGAGGAAGTGACCTTTGGTTTCATCTTCCAAGAGGTCTGAATGACTCTTCCTATTCATCTATGACTCTTCATATTTATCATAACTTAATAATTACAAAGATATTATTATGTACCTCAATTCATAAGATTAAGTATCTAAAATCCACCCCTTTAAGCTTAAGGGGTGTTTGTGATTCCAAGCATCATTATAAACTTTTCAAACTTTTCTCTTCCAAGCACTTTTGTGAAAATGTCTCCAATTTGCTCATTTGAGGAACAATGTCTCAAATGAATAGTATTGGCCTCTACATGATATCAAATTAGATGGTAATTTGTGTTAATGTGCTTGGTTCGATCATGGAATCTAAGATTCTTGGCCAAATTGATTGCATAATTATTGTCAACCAAAAGAGGAGTATAATTCACCTATTTCTCCTACAAATCTTCAAGTATTTTCCTGAGCCACACAATCTTCTTTGTTGCTTCTACAACTGCCACATATTCTAACATAGTTACCAACTTAATGATAACTTTATAGAGTTATGTTTTTTGGGGGGGGTCACATTTTTTACCTTGTTTTGAAAAGTTGTGCTACCAATAGCACCCCCCTCCCTTTTTAGGTTGTTTTTTGATATTTTAAATCTTCTTATCCATAATGTATCCAAATTATTTTTTTAAATGCTTATTTTTTCATCTATTTTCAAATTGTTCTAATATTATTTTTCTCAACGATGTTTTTTTTCATCTATTTTCAAAATTTTCTAATTTGGAAAATATCATTTTTTACCCATTGTTTACCTTTATTTCAATACATAGAAAATAATTGTAGTTAAATATCAATATTTTTAAATATTTAGAAAATAAATATACATTTTAAAGCAATATATAATATAAAATCTATATATTTTGGTACCTATATATTTAAAATAACATGTCAAATAAATCATTTTAATAAAAGTAAAAAGAAAATAATAAAAAAGATTCATCATAAACCAACAATATATACATATTCATTTTTATTTGAAAATATGAAAGTCAAAACATTACATTTATAGCTCATAAAAATTGCAAAATTGAGCATTGTTTTCAAGGGCATCTTAAAACTAATCAACAATATCATATATCCCAAATTCATCATTCTCAACAGACACATTATCATATTCTTGGACATCATTTTGTGCTTCCATTGTGTCATTTTGCTCTTCCATTGGGTCTTTGATATCTGCAAGTTCTCTAAAGTGACCATTTCCAATAAATCCTCCTAATGGTACTTGGGGTTCCTTTGACATTTTTGCCACCTTTGGTTCATTAAAATATCATTTCCTCAAGACAACTTCTTGCATTTCATCTGGAAGAGTTGGAATAACATTAATTCTTTGCTGAATAAAACCGCACTGTAGTGGGTCACTTTCAATGGCTATGCAATTTCTTCCTTTCTATAAGAAACACAGTAGTGTTGTACCTAATCACCAAATACAAAATAAATAATTAAGTTAAATAATGTAAAACAACATAAATTAAAAATAATATATATTTAAGTATGATTTCATAATTGTTAGATCATAATTTTTACCTAAACCTGAGAACAAATCCAAAATTCAATCTCCTTCATTTGAAAATGTATCTATAAGATAATTAATTAATGCTTGTTGTTTTTGATAAATGTTAATAATCTCTCATTTCAAATCATTTTCCTCATATGTTATCTTTCTAACCACAACATTGTAAACCAATAAACTACTAGGCTTCCCTCCATCATTTACATTGACAATAATAGAATTATAAGAATCATCTTTTGTTCAGGTTGCAAGATGTATACTCTCAATATCACGTGGAAATGGTTCTCTATTGGAGCTCTGAATATTAGGCTTGTGCATGTAACATAAATAAGTGCAAATTCAATTAACTTGTGAATTAATAAAATTAATTTCTAATCTTAATCAATAAACATACACTTTCAGTATCTTACCAAATAAGTTGCATCTTTGTCTTTTCTTTTCCCTTGAAGCTTGATTGTACTAATCCTTGTTGTGTGTCTGAATGAAAAATCAGAAATCTCTAAAATGGTGTGTTGTAACTTCCGCAAATCCCATAACCACTTTATTTAAAGCTTGGTAAGTATAAGGATTAGTATCATATCCAATGTTTTGGATATTATAAACATGAGAAATATCCAAAATAACTAGGAACTATTCTTTTTTAGAAACAATATTTGTAATTGATTCACAATCACTTAATATCACTTTATACTGAACAATGTCGAGCCCATTCCAAATGTAGTGATCAAAAGTGTCATCAAGTTCAACAGTTTGAACATGTCTCATTTTTTCTTTTTCAAACTTGGATTTTTGAATAAAACTTTTGAAGGTTTTAGGTACTCCATGTGCATTCTTCTTTGGAACCTTTAATAAAACAAACAAAGATATAGTTATATATCTATAACTAATAAAATATAAATAAATTAATCTACAAACGAATAATATGAATGTAATAAATCAACATACATTTTTTAATGCAACAAAAAAATGTTTCAATACTGTTGTAGTGCTTGAATCTGGATAGTTGAGATTAACATCATCTCAACTCTCTTCATTCAACATCTTAACCATTTCCTCTTGTATTCTCATATACACCTTGTGACTAAATTAAAAAAATAAACAATTTTATAATAATGTATATAATAAAATACTTATAACATCGATATGTTAAACTGATTTTTGTTTTCCTAACATAAATACAAATAATTCAACAAACTTAATTTTTAAATTCATCACACATTTCTTCCATTGACAATTCACCCGACCTTACATGTGTAATATAGCTATGACACATTTCTCATCCTTCATTCCTTGTATCATTCTCCAAGGTGTTATAGTCATATCTTCTGGCATATTCTTGATTTTAGGACCTGTCTTACTTGTGCTACATATTAAGGGTTTAGCCTTATTAACTCTCTGATTTTTTATACCAATATTTTACCATAGACTGAAGATATCATCTATCAAATCCCATACCTGTCCAATTATAAATCCTAATTGAAAATAACTATTCACAACTCTGAATACATCACTTCCTTTGCGATTTTTTTTCTTTTGCATTTTCATCATCAATTGGGAAGCCTATTTCCATACACCATTGATTTTGAAACTTCACATCAACATTTGATCTCTCCCCATGACATATTTCAGAAAAAATATTTATGAATAAACTTCACCCCTTGAATGAAAGTCATGGACATCATGTACTCATTATTTGTGTCGTGATCCTATTCCAATAACTTTGCTTCTGAATCTACTAAACCAACATAAATTATGCTTTTGACTATCTAAAAAAGAGGGTTATTGGGATATTCTTGCATCAATTCTCTTCTATTCTCTATAGAATGATTTCCTCCAATCACATAATATTTGTAGTCAAAACATTTTTATCTATCAAATTCATCCTTGCTAGGAACTTCCATTAGGTCAACAAAACTAGGTATTCAACCACATGTGCATATGGATTATACATAATCAATGCTTTCAAATTGTGAATATGCAAGTGATGCATTTTTCTAATTTGATATTTTTTTTTCCCTTCTGTGGGTTTATAAAGATGCTTCACATTCAACTGAAATGTATGGCCATCATCAACTAATTTCGTCATCATCAATCTATTTTGAATGACATTTTGTGTTGTTTTCATAATACCATCCTCTACATCAACACCTGGTGTTATTGTAACATCTCGCTCTGGCGCACTGATAGAACTTATTCTTTGAGGACACTTGCTCGCAAGTGATCTGGAATTTTATGATATTAAAAAAATTATCCTTGATTATGATGCATTATGATAGATGACATGATGTTTTACTTCTTTGACATAGACATGTGCTATTGACTCAGTTTTATTGAGTGTATAGGGTTTTGGACCTTGAGGATGCAGAGGCATCAATGGAACCCCTTGGACTCTGGATTGAGTCAGGGAGTGTGCTATTTGGGTTGATTTATTTACTGTGATATTTCATTGATTTGATGATTGATGTGGACATGTTCTGACATGATTGTTGATGATGCAGGCTGACGATAGCTTGTCGAACAGACTCACATATGGAGTAAAGGGGCCACACACGATTTCCAGAGAGGTTGAGGGAGAGGGGTGGACAACAACCCTGCCACAGCTACTAGCACTCCCGCTGTGGCTTGAACTGTAGCTTAACGATTACCTAGTTTGAGAGGATCCACGATGCCGTGAGGGTAGACTGCGACAGTCGCTCATGATGATTCTAAGGGGCGCGCAATAAGGCGAGGGACTTATTCCTTAGAGCCCTTAGTCTCCCACAAGTTCACCTGGTGGAGTGTTGACTTCAGGGGTTATAGATGTCTACCAGTCAGTCAAGTTGGCGAGTGGCACCCTTGGAGCACGTGGTGCATCTTGAAGGGCACGTCGCGCAAAAGAAACACAAATTGGCGAGTGGCATCCTTGGAGCACGTGGTGCATATTGAAGGGCACGTCGCGCAAAGAAACACAAGTTGGCGAGTGGCACCCTTGGAGCACGTGGTGCATCCTGAAGGGCACGTCGCGCAAAATAAACGAACGAGGTGAGTGGAACCCTTGGAGCACGTGGTGCGTCCTGAAGGGAATGTCGCATTGATGTTGATGAAGGAACGAACCTAGATGGCCCTAAGACTTTTAACACATTAAGAAATTCTTAAAACGACTTCCCTAAATAATTGTCGCCCAGATCAAAATCTAAATCTAAGTCTAAAACTTCTCTAGGGTAAAATTTTGTTTAACCTTAAGAAAAGACCCTAGAAAAAATAAAAATAAAAATCTAAACTAAAAACCACTTAAGTTATAGTTTTAGTCTTCATAATTTTGGGGGTAAAATGAAGAGAGTAATAATTTAATTAATCTGTGGCTTTAAATTGTAAAGAAGAAATAAATTATTTAACTTGTGGAAGTAAAAAGATTTTTAAATTAAAAATAAAAAGAAAAGACTAAAAAGCGCAACTACCATTTTGGCTCTAATAAAAGGGGAAAGAGGGGAAAAATAAAAATTAGGAAATTAAGGAAAGGGAGGAA
>ML780459.1:1066140-1110133 GCA_009831015.1 Picea engelmannii | reverse complement strand
AGTCAATTAATAATTTAAAGAAAATAATTATTGGAGGAAAGAGGGGGATGGACGACACTTGTGCGAAGGAGAATATTTAGAATATTTTTATTAAAACTTAATTTAAAAGTGATTTAGGGAAAGTGTGAGGTTTGGAAAACTCTGTAAAAGAAAGGGAAGATGAGGAAGAAAGGGATTGACTGATAGCATAACGTTACGCTGTCGGATGTACGACTTGATTGATTACTCGTGGGGAGTTGGGTTTTCTCATCTCGTAGAGGAGTGGTAGCTTAGCCTTGCGAGGCGAGCTAGGAAGCTAGACTTACCATATGGATTTTGTGTGGCCCCTTTGTGGATCGGGGGGCTAAGGGGGAAGTAAAGTACCCCTAGCGTTGGCTGGGAGGTACCGGTGAGGTCTCGACGGTCGGCGAGTGGGTGCGGCACGGAGTGCGCGGGCGTCATATGAGGCTGAAGTTAAGGCAACAGTACACTCTTTGATTTGTAGAGTAGAATGCATTAGGTTATGATTAGATCTGCTTGTGTAATGGTAATCTAGATGGATGAATGATGATGCTTACTCCGACGAATTGTTGTGTTATTAAATATTTCTGTAATTTAAATATGGTAAACGATGATGAATGTTGATGCTTACTCCGATGGATTTTTGTGTTATTAAATATTGCTGTAATTTAAATATGGTAATCGATGATGAATGTTGATGCTTACTCTGGTGGATTATTGTGTTTTAAATATTGCTGTAAATTTTACTGTGTCAGTTGAGTAACCTCTAGCCTGGTAGTTATCATTTCGTTCCTATCCCCTGTACGACTTAGCTCACTGAGTATAGTCACGCTGGAAAACTGTTTCTGGCACACTCCTTTGCAATTGATTACTCGAGAAAACCCCTTTCTGGCATTTTCGTTTTTGGCATTTGGTGACTGTGAATTTGAAATCCTTTTGACAACCCCTTTTTCTCTGAAAATTCGTTTGCGCAGTAGTAATGGATGAACTCTATCTTTAGTTTTTGCCCATTCGTTGATTGCCCAACAAATCGGTGGTTAGCGTTATGGATAGGTTCTACTGTTCCTTGGTTGAATATTTATGATTTTGCGTCACTCTTTTGGGCTGTATAGTCCTGGATATGGTTTAATCGCAAAATAATTCATTAAGGTGTAGTTTTACAACCCTTGGACAATCGCTGTCATAGTTATATTTCATGATTGTAATTACACGGATGCGGTGCAATCTTAGTTCAAATGTTATTGTGTATAATTATCTTGTGGTGAGTGTAAATGGTAATAGCCGCGGATTACCCTTGTGAAAACATTTGTGTTTTAATTAACCCTTTTTCATTTTATAATTCAAAGGCGAAATTATATTTTATTGCATTTAACGAGTATTTCTCTGGCATGTCGGCGAGGATTTACATTCTGGTATACTGCAACGATTAAATTAAAACTGTGTTCTTACCGAACAAGCCCGGACTCTATTCGATGGCGGTCAACATTGCACTTCTGGTTTCCCCACCTTGGATCCCAACCGACCAGCAACGATTCAAACAAACTTCAACCGTGTAAATCAGCCCTGGGATCTTTCGGCAGTTACAACCAGTGACACTTCTAGTCTGGCATTATTCCTCCTTCTAGTGCGTTTACAGAGTGATTTCCCTTCTCATTACTAATTCGACAACGTAAATGCAGCCCAGTGCTTGCCCAACGATCCCTCCATTCAATAATGGCGACCAAGTGGGTTCGTTTTGAGCGTTGGGGCACCGCTTGTCCATCAACTGATGCTGCGTCTTAAAGGCTTTGAATGTTGAACAACTTTCCTCCCTTGCCGTTTAGCAACAACCATTAATATGGATGGATTTAACAATATTGATATCGGCGTGTTTCACTGGCTGAGCGTGCTTGCCCTCTGACTGAAACCGTATTCATTTTCTAACAGCAGCCTTCCATGTTATTTAGTGATGTTTATTAAAGTGATTAACCAGTAAATTGCGTGGGAGGAAATTGATTAGATGTCAGTTGAGGATGATTGCGTATCAGGGTTTTTAGCAGCTGTCAGTTAAAAGAACCTTTTAATGTATTTTTTTACCTTGTCAGTGAAAAAAAAAAAAAAACTGTCTTCCTTGCGGTAATTCGGTAGCAAAGTAATTATAGATTTTCTGTTGAAATTTTTAACCCTTGCATCCTCCGTTGATCTGAAGTCATGGCATTTCAGTACTCCTTTCAACCCATTTCGTAATTTGGTAAGGATTCCCGATAGTCAAAATTCAAAGGTATAAGTCCTTATAGATAAATGATTTGGTTGTGATTAATTGCGGGTCTAACAATCTAACAATCTATCCATAACTCAGATGAAAAGAAATTTGTCTTAATAAATGGGGAATTTTTTTTACAGTTGATGTTGTATGTCTACTGGTATGTAATAACATGAATTAAGGCAGGGATGTGTATTCCATTTCACTAAATGTGTGAATTGAATGTAAGAAGGAAACCTGAGTTACAACATCATTTAACATTGTTAATAAAAACAAAATGATAAATAACATTCATTTATTAATAACTAAAATAATAATCATAATACCTTAGTTCTTAATAAATAATTTTAGTCATGATAAAGGAATGGACCTTAGTTCCCGAATAACCATCAGTGTGTAGCAAAGGATAACTTGAATTGTATTTAGTTAAAAAATGTCACTGAGGTTGGGTTAGAAAGCACAAAAGGCTAGGTGCTTGATTATCATTGATTTAAAAGGGCAAACTAAATTATTATGTTTATGAGGACCAAAACCTAGGGCATGCAACTTATAGTGAGAATCCCTTTTTATATACAAGATTAATCATCCTTACCCATTTTTTTGTGCTTAATCAGTTTTGTATGGACAAGATTAAATATGATGGAATTACACTCCCTATTTATTGACATTAAGTGGATATAGAATTGATACTTGCAAGACATTCAGTACAAGTAACGCAATCGTAATTTTGACAAGATGTAATAAATTGTTCTAATTATTGTTATTTAGGAACTACATTTTTGATAATCTAGATTGATTAAAATTGTCCAAACTCACTTGAAAACTTGAATATTCTACGATGAATCGATGATTGTGGACTCTGCGGTTTTAGCTAGTTGCATGGTTTGGTTATTGTTGGTGGTTGTCGGAGTCCTTCGGACTTGCGCCTTCCGTAGAGGTTGTTGGTTGTTCTTTAATTTTGTTGTACTTGGTTGCAATCCGTTGTTGCTTGGTCTGCTTGTGGGGCGGGTTGTAGACACCTCCATGTTCCTCAGAACAATTGCCAGCCCTGAGACCTTAAATGGTTAAAATCGATGGGATCCTGGGCTTGAGCGTTGATTATGTGTCTTGGAGGTCCTAACCATTGCAGGGTAGGACGAGCGGGAATTCAGTCTTTTATATCGATTGATGGTCGTCTAATGCTTGCAGTACTGGTTGTACGCCTTATTTAATCTTGTTGTGTTCATCGTGGTTGCGTCTTGTTAGTTGTCGGGTGGCGACGTAGAGTTGAATGTGGTTGTTTCCCTTGTACACGCGCGCACACACTTTTAAAAACAAAAAAAAAAAATTCACTTGTTGTAAGAGGTTGTCGTCGTGACGAACGGGAGGTTCGTTACAATTATTATTTCTCTACTACCTTTAGGACTTTCATTATGATATTCAGAGTGAATGATGGTTTCTTCATCATCAACAACATTTTATTTCTTCTTCTTACTATTTAAATGAGTTTCATCTAAATCAACAATTTCTTCATAATAAATAGGAATGGAATCATCCCCAACCATCGCTCTTTTGTTTTTTTCTTGTTTATTCTTCCTGCGAGAAGGAGTGATAACCTGATTGGGACTAATCTCAACAAAATATTCATTAGGAGTTTCCTCATCTTCAAATGTAACCTTTTTAGGATTTCTAGAATGAAGACTTTTCTTTCTTCTTTGATGTTCTTGTCTGTATACTCTTGCAACTTCAACCTCTATTACTTTTTGTTTCTTTTTCCTTCCTTCTTGTGCCTTATCGATATGAAATCCATTGATGAATTCCATGATATTTTCTCTGTAGAGTAAATCCCCACTAACATATGTCAAATTTGTTTAGAAAAATCCTGTAAAAACAAAATATAACATTTACATGTTAAATAAAATTAAAAAATTAACATGATACTAAAAATAATACAAGACACAAAAATAAAAATAAACAAACTTACATTTCCTTTCTCAATGTCTTCAACGATAGATGCACATAATTCTGTAAAGCATTCATCCATGTTATAATTGCTCAATTTCAAAAAATATGTGATCTTGATATAAGTCCTGACTTGTTTCATGAGTGCATAAACAATATATGTGTTTGGCACCAAACATATATCCCGTAACAAAACAAGTGGTTGATAATTTCCTTGCACATGTTCAAACTCGACAAAATACAAATATATATGTTCTCCATTATTGACTTGTTTGTCTTTAACAAACCAAGAATATTCCAGTTTGTTTTCAGCTTCCATAGATTTCCACTCTCTAACATTATTCATTTCCCTTGACAACTCAAGTGTTGTACCTTGAACAAATGTGCTATCAATTTGTTGCCTAGGATTCATGGAGGTCCCTGTTGCAATTTTGGATGCCATTATTGTAGGTCGTGATCAAGATACATTCAAAAATATTTTCTTTCCTGCCATTTTATCTATATGAAAAAAAAATTAAGTCTAGCAAATGTTTACATTATATTAAATTTAAAAAACATTATAGACCATAAATATTAAATTAAAAAAATACCCTAGACCATAAAAATTAAATTAAAAAAAAAATGACCCATGGGGTTACTGGGGAGATGATAAGACCAAGGCTTGCCGCCCCCGCGACCAAGCCTTGGTCATGGGATTGTGACTTGGAAATAGAGGGAGAGGGGGGGGGGAACCCTTTGGACAAGCTGACTGTGACTGACTGTGACTTTGCCACCAGGGAGCTAGCCCCCGCGGCCAAGTCACGGTCCCATGGGACTGTGAATTGGCCATGGGGGGGATGGGGTGATGTTGGGAATTACCCCAAGTGCTCCCATAGGCCAAGTCATGTTCTCTCATAGAGGGTCATCATGCCCACTAACCACCATGGACCAAAATTATAAAAAAATTATTAAAAATAAACAAAAACAATAAATGTTTTATAAAAAGTATACTATTTTTTTTTTTTTCGAAAAATCCTAAGAATTTTGTTGAAATTTCTATGAAAAAGGTCTAATTGTTTTTTAAAAAGTTGTAATTTCTTGAGAAAAAATTAGAAAACATCTAAAAAATTTTAGGGTTTTTCATAATTTTGGGATGAAAAAATCTCATGTGGTTTAAAAAAGATCTTATAAATGTTTTTTTAATAAATGATAAGAATTTAAAAAATAACTAACCTTTGAAATGCTAGATTCTCCTCAAATGTTTTCTCGATGTTTCTACCTTGTAGATTGCTTAAAACTATTTAACAAATGCTGCCCAATATTTAACACAATGTAAAAAGAAAAAAACAATACTGTATATATAACAGAGATGATATAAATTATTTTCAAGTGTAATGAATGTGGGAAAAATAAAAAAGAAGAAGATTGTGTACATATATACCTAAAATAAAATGGATCATCGCTAAGTTTAATGAATGTGAGATAAAAAAAAAACATGAAAAATATTGTAATTAACCAATAAATAATGAATTAGTAGAGTAAAAATTGTTTTTAAGTTTGANAATTGGGGGGGGGGAGATTTTGGAGGGAAAATTTTTAGGGGGAAATATTGGAGGGAATATTTTGGGGGGGCAATTTTCGAGGGAATATTTTTGGGGGGGATTTTGGAGTGAAAAGTTCATTATACAAGTTATAAGATTGTCATTGGGAGGGTGAGAATATGTATCGTTCTATGTGCTTAGTGAGAAGTGATGGATTCATCATATAAATAAGATTTTATTTTTGAGACATCAACAAATTCTGCACATACCTCTTCTTTTGGGACTAACAAATGCGATGAGAATACTTGTAACGTAAATGAGGCATTGTATTTTTCATCTAGTCAGAAGTTTGATCATAGTGCAAACAATGCTATTCAACATGTTCCTCAGGAAAGTCCTAAATCATAGGACTTTGAAGGCTCCAATCATAAAGAGGAGGAATATCATGGTGATCAATTTGTACAACAATTTAATAATATTGAAAATAATCAAAATGTAGGTTGAAGTGGAGAATTTGATCACAGGCTAAATGATTGAGACGATAATTTTCCTCCAAGTGAGGATTTCCAAGGTACTGATAAAGATTTTCCTCCAAGTGAGGATTTCCAAGGAACTAATGAGGATGATGAAGAATTTCCCTCAAGTGGGGATTTTGAAAGTAGCGAAGATGATTATGCCAAATGGTGGACACTCTTTCCCGAGTGGGGAATTTAGAGGAAACAATGTTGGTGATGATGATTTTCCTCCAAGTGAGGATTTTCAAGGTACTGAAGAGGATGAGGAATATTTTCCTCCAAGCGAGGATTTTCAAGGCACTAATGAGGATAATGAAGATTTTACCTCAAGTGGGGATCTTCAAAGTAGTGAAGATGATTATGCCAATGGTGAAGACTCTTTCCTGAGTGGGGAATTTAAAGGCAACAATGTTGATGTTGATGATTTTTCTCCAAGTGAATATTTTCAAGGTATTGATGAAGATGATGAAGATTTTCCTCGAAGTGAGGATTTTCAAGGCAGTAACGAGGATGATGAAGAATTTCCCTCAAGTGGGGATTATAAAAGTAGTGAAAATGATTATACCAATGGTGGAGACTCTTTCATGAGTGGGAATTTAAAGGAAACAATGTTGATGATGATGATTTTCCTCCAAGTGAGGATTTTCAAGGCATCGATGAATATTTTCTTCCAAGTGAATATTTTCAAGGCATTAAGCAAGATGATGAAGAATTTCCTTCAATTTGGGATTTTAAAGTAGTGAAGATGATTATTCTAATGGTGGACACTGATGGGTGTTGTATATGCACTAAAAAATGGTAAAAACCCTCAATTAAATTATCAACCCGAGGTAAGTAAACTTAGAGTTGTAGAAAAATATATGCCAAAGGTAGAAGGGCTGGTAGGAGTATAGTCTAACTAAGGAAGGTAGATATCTAAGGCTAATCTACTCAAGAAAAGCTATCTAATGAGAAAACCCTACTAAGCAACTTGAAACTAGGTAACCTAAGTACTTTTGGGCCAAGGATCGATGGATAGTTCTAAGAAAACAAGTAAAAACCCTACTTGAAGCAAACTAGTTCATAACAATAAGAAAACACAAATATTTAAGCATAATAAGAAAATGACAAAAGAAAACTTCTTTAACTTGCCAACCTATATTCAATGAGTAACTACCCTATGAAAGAAAATAAATAAACAAGCAAGCAAAGACAACTAACTAACCTACTAAAGCAAGTAAACAAGTAAGCAAAGACAACTATCTAACCTACTAAAGCAAATGGACAAGTAAGAAAAGACAACTAACTAACCTACTAAAACAAATAGACAAGTAAGCAAAAACAACTAACTATTGCAAGCAATCACATTAAAACTTCTCATTGAACAACTATCTAGCCTACGAGGAAAGTGGACTAAATGCTTAATACAAAACTATTTCTAATGCATGAAAGGAAATCTATCTTATTGAAAGAAAGAAAGACTAACAACTAATTATTAATCTACGATAAGAAAACTACTATCTAATCTATCAAAGCAAAGACTATCTACCCTACAATAGCAATTAAACTATCTTTTGAAACTATGAAAGTAAGAGACTATATCTTCTAATATATGAGAGCAAGAAAACTATCTCTTCTAATCTATGGAAGAAAGAAAACTATCTTTTAACCTATGAAAACGCGAAAACTATCTTTTAACCTATGACAATTCAAATATAATGTTGGTGGTTGTGTGAATGTCTTCGGTGTCGGATAATATCTTGATGGCACTTGACAACAAAGGACAATTCTAGTGGTATAAACTCAACACTAATCTCAATGGAAAAGTGAAAGGTATGGATTAAACAATCCAATGAGAATTTAGCCATGACAAAACAATGTTAGATACCCTGCATATTCATATATTAACCATCAACAACATAACGAGATCATCATTATAATTCTATTCTACATAAGCAAAATTCATACTTAAACTCAATCATTAACTAAGAACTACAATTGCAATCTAACTCTAGGAAAGAAATTACGTAAAATGAAACTATGCACTGTCTATTCTAACAATTCAAACTGCAATAAGGAAATGATTAAAAACATAAATTTAAAACATGATATTAAGAAGTAAACTAACAACTACATTAATCAACAACTAATTAAACAAGATCAATATAAAAATGAGATAAGCAAACCATAATGAAAAATTGAAATTAACTCTATCCATCCATCAAATCCCTGTCAAAGAAAACCCAAATTAAAACTCTGTTCTATTCTAATTAAAACTCTGTTTTAAACTTGACTACAAAATCATAAAAGAAACCGTAATCTAACATGTAATTGCACACGTGCTTAGTATAGAGACTTGCAAGTTTATTCCTAATCTACAAGATCAATGCATGCTAACACATCTCATCAGTCTAACCTGCAAAAGAGAGTCAAAACAATTAAACTACAACAAACTAGTTAACACAATAAAAATATGCATGTACAGAAAATAAAGAGAACAATTAAATTATGAAATTCATAAACAAACACAAAGACAATTACCAGACTGTTGGTGCCCCCCCCAAAAATTCGTGGTCACTTCCTAAAAGTACACTATGCGCTCAACAAGACAAATTCACCATGAAAATTGAAAAACATAGTTCTGGCATAATCTGGCAATGTAAAAAAACTTAAAACAAAGTAAAATCATTTTTTTGTCTATTACATT
Source organism: Picea engelmannii (assembly GCA_009831015.1). NCBI lineage: Eukaryota > Viridiplantae > Streptophyta > Pinopsida > Pinales > Pinaceae > Picea > Picea engelmannii. The sequence continues at coordinate 1,101,229 of ML780459.1, read as the reverse complement.
GACAATTCTAATGATTATGCTACTTAACAATCATATGACCACCTCAGTGGTATTTATAACATTTACAGACTAAGTGGTCGACCAGAGGAGGGTCGAACCACTTCTAATTTCAGAAAATTACAATAAATGATGCCCTAACTGATAAAATAGAGCAGGCCAATAATCGCCCTCTTGAGAAACTAAAAATGAGTTGTCAGGAGCTCAGTAGATGGAGGGGGAAAGCATGAAAAAAACCCACGTGATCGATTTTCCCATCACTGGCCACCAATACCATAACTGCCAAGTCGCCCTATGTTTTTGTGTAATACGCAGTGCTGGACAAAGTGTTGGATCAAGTGCCGGAATGAGTACTGGAAGGAGTGCCGGATCAAGTGCCAGAAGAAAAAACGTGGTGCGTTTTTGCCTTGTAACACCAGAAAAATGTGAATTAGATCTTGGTAAACATAAAACATGATGAATATACTTAATACAATCATTAAACATGAATCACACGTACCTTATGTCGATCATACCATTTTATCATAAAATTCTTCAAAAAGATCCTTTAAAATATGAAAAACACATATGTACATGCAACAAAAGTGTATAATAACTGTCATAAAAGTGATCATATCTCGGGCCCAACATTACCCCCACACTTACGATTTTGCAGGTCCCACTGCAAACAAAAATAAGTTACCCCTCAGAACTAGGCTTGCTGAGGAGGATCAGATTTAGAAGTCGCTCCTTCTTGCTGTGAAGACTTAGCCTTGTGCCTTTTGTGTTGCTTCAACTGTTCTATGAGGTTGTGGTTAGATTTGGTCATCTCATCGACCAATCATTGAAGAGAGTTAACCTTTGTTTGAAGGATTGCATTGTCATGATGAAGGTGTGTATCTATTGTCTTCCTTTCCTACAACTGTTGGAGAAGCTGATGGTTTTCCTTTTGTAGCTCCTCTATGGTTGGGGAAGAATTAATGATCTCTGAGGAAGGCTTAGATCCTTTGAGGGATGTGGACAATCTATCAGTTTTAGGATCTAGAGTAGGCATGGGTGAAGTAGGAGTGATGGGAGATCGGTAAGGTGAGGTAGGTTCTGATTTTGTTTTCCTTAGTGGCTCTAATCCATCCTCAAAAACTTCCCTAGCTTTCTTATGAGGGCTTTCAAGGTCAGAGGACACTTGGATAGGGTCTGAAGCAGGTGGAGGTTTTGCATAAGGCTTGGTTCTTGTGCTCCAAGTACTCTTTTGAAAGGGTCCTTTAGCAAATCGATTGGCTCCCCTCTTGTTTGTGGGAATGATGGGAAAGTCTTGTTGCATTATTTCTTGGATCTTTTTAGGTGTAGGATCAAGAGAGAGTGAAGGCATTGGGGGGTCAACAATAGGATTCTTTTGGTCTTTGCTCTTGGTCTTTTTACCTGATGAATAAGTAGGGATATCAACAAGATTTTGGTATTGTTCCGGAAAAGAGAGGGTTTGTGCAAGGGGGTTTGGAATTCTTGGAGAGCGAGGTTTGGATGGAGAGATAATTTTTAGGCTAAGTGGATTTTTGTCCGTCTTAACTGTCAAGTGAGGGTTTGCAAATTGGTAGATAAAGGTATCTCAATTTTCCCTCTCTTTCTCTAGTTCAGAAAGAATGAGGAATTTGATCAAGCCATGGTGGAAGAGACTATTATGGGGGTTAGTCACATTTTTCCTCACTTGAGAGGACATCTTCTCCAAGATTTTGAGAAAATAGAAGGGAAAGTTCAAGGGTTTGTTGAACAGAAAATGAGCCAGCAATCTAAAATGACAAGCTTTGAAAGTAGAGTATCTACCTTCACATGTAATTAGCTTTGTGATGACGATGAGGGGGTTAATCAATTCTACCTTTATCCACTCCTTAGCATACCCTTTTTCTCCTGAAATTCTCTCGAATTCAGTATTAAACACCCTGTTATAACTTGAGCACGAAAATTGGTGGTTTTTGAACCATATATCTCCCATTATTTGGAGATTTGTAGTTGCAACAATGGACTCTTCTGTGAATTCAAAGGTAAGAGACCCTACATGTTTTGTTTTACCATCGAAACCAAGGGTGAATTTCATGGAGAGGCCGTCATCGTGGCCCTGTAAGCTAGAGAAAAATGCCCCCAGCCTGCATGCAAAAACACTTCTCTGCACTGTGAAAATTTGGGAATGGAAAACAAGTCTGCATAGGAGGAGGGTTCGTATCTCCTGGGCATTGTGATAGAGGTGAATTTTACCAGGAAAGGGTGTGATCAAGCCAAGAGATGGCATGAACTGGGCACGGTATGAGCGTGATTTGAACAGGGGACGAATTGTCATAGGTTGGGCGTGATTCCTTAACACAGGGCAAAGAAAATTGTAAGGGAAAATGAGATAATAGAGTGCCCAACCCGATTTTGGATGCACTCATGGTGGAGTATGTTGCACACATGTGCATGCGAGCTGCCATGTGTGGGAAATTTGAATTCGATGGAATGCTTTTGGGTAATGTAATGATGCGTAGCCTACAAATTTGAAGTGTTTTTGACAATCACAATGGTAAATGAGCAGAGGCAGAATGCTCCATGCTCACTCAATATTCTTGCATATGACATATAATGTCAAAAACCTACAATGAACAGGTTATAGCAAGCATACAAATGTATTGTCAAACCTACAATATGCAACTTGTAATGAAACGATAAACTGATAAAGAGTAGTCTGTTAAGTATGTGTTCAGTAATTTATAGCACACAGGAGTTAAGAATTTCAAAAATAACATGACTATCAATGTAATAATCTGTATCATGATAATAATACAAAAATTCTTGCAAAGACTTATTTCTCATGAACCCCTACCCCACACCTAAGTATTGTGACATCTCACAATAAAAGTATAGGAAACCAGTGAGTATCCCCCAATAGCCAAAGAATTATAGTATGTCAAGTGTAAAGATAAAATTTCACAGATTGGTTTGACGAGACAGTTAGGAGATGGCCCCACCTATAGGATAAGAGATCCTATATATAGATAAGAAGAGGTAGGCAAGAGAGTTTCAATATAGTATTAGAGTTATTCCCCAATGGAAAGTGTATGAGATTCATTAACCTTAACCTAACCACACATATTTCATGTCAGCTTTGTCTGCAAGTAATGTCGTACATCAGAACAAGTTTAAATTTNTAGGTAGAATGCCCCGCTGCCAGCAAGCCTATTCAGTACTCTGGCAGGTTTACCTAGTCATACCATAGGCCGATACCCACTTCCAGTAGACCTTTTTAGTATCCCGACGAGTTAGCCTCTTAAACCCTCAGAGACTGGCCCTCCATCCTTTAAGATTTTAGTATAAGATTGCTTATGCAAGAAGATGGGGGAACAGTTCCGAAAACAAGTTTTTCTTTATTTTTTTCAATTGGGGTGGTATTTGTGTTAGAGGATGACTTTCCGTTATATTACTTAGTGATTGTCCTGATGTAAGGGGTACTTAAGCGGATGTGGCCTATCTAAAGATATGATATAATCAAGATATTTCGTGTGTAGTGGATGGTACCATTGAGAAAGAACATAATGATATCTCTAGGGTCAACTTACTTTCTTCCTTTGTAGTTATTGTGATGTTTCCATGACTAACTGCTAATTAGACCTCCTTATTATTCTTTGATAAAGACACTTGACTCACTTACTCAGGTTTCTTGGAAAAACTGTACAAGAGTCCTCTAGGTTTGATAGTTATGGTATCAATTCCTTATACAATGGTGAAGAGTTTCAAGAGAAATTTCTTTAGAATGCCTTAAAAAAAATGAGAATGTTTGCAAAAATATTACAGTAAGTCAATATTCATTTGATGCTTTAGAAAATACAAAATTCAAGTGTAATAATGTTTTGAAGAAATATCCTTCAAACTGTGTACTCCTGGTGAAATAAATACTTACATAAATATCTAGAATTGCCTTATTAACAAAATTAAAAAACTATTTACATATGTACAGTAGGAAATTTAGGAATTTTTTCAAGAACAAGGGGGGACTTCCCCATTTACTAAGGCCAATGCCTTGTCAGCTGACATGACCTGTAGAAAATCCTCTATGGAAATGGGCTCATGATAAAATTTAAGTCGGTGTCCATTTACCACAAAGGAGACTTGTCCATCATCAATTGTTTTAATTTTTATAGCTCCATTTTCATATACAATGTCCACCTCGTAAGGGCCCAACCATCAGGTGGTGAGTTTTCCTTTGAATGTTTTGAATCAGGAATCAAACAACATGGCCCAATCACCAAGCTAGAAGTGCTTCTTCTTAATAAACTTGTCATGCCACTTGCTCCTCTAGTTTTGGACTAATATTGTCCATTGGATGGCATCTTGCATGATTTCATCCAACTCATTCAATTGTAGGTCTCGTTGCTTCTGAGCCTCATCCAGGTTCAATCCTAATTCTGTGGAAATACAGAATGTCCTTACTTAGAATTCTATAGGTAAAATTACTTGTTTCCCGTACACTAGATCATAAGGGATATGCCCAGTGATATTTATCCAGGTAGTCTGATATGCCCACAAAGCCTCTAGGAGCCTATCAGCCCAATCCTAGTGATGTAACTGAACAGTCTTGGTCAAGATGGCTTCCAGAAATTTGTTTGTGGATTCTACCTGACCATTGGCTTGCGGGTGGTATGGAGAATATTTACGGTGTTTAATCCCATATTTCTCTGTTAGCTCTTTCATCATCTTGGAAGTAAATTGAGTGCCTTGGTCGGTAATAATTTCATGAGGGACACTGAAGCGGCTAAAGATGTCTTCATAGATGAATTCGACAACAAAATTCTCTGTAGCCCTAAATAGGGCTTTTGCCTCTACCCATTTGGTGACATAGTCCGTACAAACCAAAATATAGTTCTTCCTACGGGACATGGGTGAAATTGGTTCTACAAAGTCGAGGGCCCATTTTTCGAAGGGTTCTATCATAACTTGGGCCTGCAAAGGAATTTCATCATATGACATAGGTCTTCCTATCCTTTGGAAACTATCACAACTTCTCAAATACTTGGCAGCATCTTTGAAAATGCTAGGCCAATAGTAACCCAAATGTAGCACCTTATATATGCTGTACATTTTTCAGAAAAAATGGCCACCACATGGTCCATCATGACAACTTCATAGTATATCAGGTACCTCCTCCTCTTGGACACATCTACGAATAATAAAATCATGACCTATGCAAAAAATATCATGACCAACCCAAGAGTAATTAGAACTTTGTGTAATAATTTTCCGTTTTTCATGAGGTGACAAATGAGACGGTAACTTCTTAGTGGCCAGATATTTTTCCATATCTGCAAACCATGGGGTATTGACAGAAAGGGAAAAGAGGTACTCATATGGGAAACTATCATCTACTGGGATATCATCATCCTCATTTTTTATTTGGGAAAGAAAGTTAACTACTACATTATCCTTTCCAGGTCGATCACACACAGTGATATTAAATTCTCGCAATAACAAGATCCACCTAGTCACTCGGCCATTAGTTATAGGTTTGTTCATGAGGAATCTAATGGCAGAATGGTCGGTGTGTACAAATAATTCATAACCTGTAATGTAATGACGACATTTGTTGATATCTTGAACAAATTCCAAGAATTCCTTCTCAATGAATATGTAGTTTAACTTGGCAGGGGACAAGTTCTTGCTTACAAAATAAATGGCATAAGATTGCTGGTCCTCTTTCTGCCCTAATAACCCTCCTATTGTGGTGTTGAAGTCATCAGTGGATATATGAAATGGGACAGTCCAATTGGGCCCTCTAAGAACTGGTGCCACATACAACTTAGCTTTCAGGGTTTCAAAGGCAGTTTGACACTGCTCAGTCCAAACAAAGTCAACATATTTTATTAATAATCCGAACATAGGTGCAGAAATCTTTGTAAAATTTTCAATAAACCGCCAGTAATATCTGGCATGTCCAAGAAATATTCTCACCTCTTTCTAAGTCTTGGGGGGTGGGAGTCTAATAATGACCTCAATCTTTGCAAGATCGAATTTTATTCCTTCAGATGAAACATGATGTCTTACAACCACTCCTTCAGTTAACAACAATTTTCATTTTTCATGACTTACAGATAGGTTCATTTCTTGGCATATGATGAGGACTTTTTCTAAGTTATCTAAGGCTTCATGGTAAGTGTTTCCATAGACTGTGAAGTCATCCATGTATACCTCCACACAATCATGAATAAGATCAACAAATATCCCTAATACTGCTCATTGAAAAGTGGCAAGGGAATTACACAATCCAAATAGTAAGACCCTATAGGCATATATTCCCCAAGGACAAGTAAAGGCAATATTGTCCTATTCCTTGGGTGCTATAAGAATCTGGTTGTACCCCTTGTACCCATCTAGAAAGGAGAAATATGTTTTTCCAAAAAAACTATCTAGAACCTGGTCAATGAAAGGGAGAGGAAAATAGTCTTTCAGAGTGGCCTTGTTGAGTTCTCAGAAATCAACACAAATTCTCCATTTTCCAGTCACTTTCTTTGGAACCACTACAAGCAGGGATATCCACTTACTATCAGAGATGGGATAGATAAATCCGACATTTAGAAAATTTTGAATCTCCTCCTTAACTATATCCTTGAGTGTTGGGTTCATCCTTCTATGGGGTTGCCTGACATGTGTTACCTCTACCTGAGTATATATGTGATGGATGCATGTGTCAGGGTGTATACCCTTCATGTCACTGTATTCCCAGGAAAATGCTCATGATTTTTTTTAAAGATATCTACTAATTGTTTCTGTTGGTTTGTATCTAGCCCAGAGTTTATATGTAAACATTTCCCTGGACTAATCTCGTAGGGCATAGTATAAGACATGGCATACTCATCTATTTCGAAAATAAAAGATGTTGAAGACAAAATGGATGGGTCTAATTGTTATTGAAGTTCTTCCCCAAACATGTACTCAAATTGGGGAAAAGATTGTGGAAAATTCACACATGTGATAGCATAAATAAATTGGTTTAGTACATTCTCTGTTGTGTGATCCTGAAGTGCCCATGCATGTCACTTGGTAATACAGGTTCTTCCCAATATTCGTTCTCGTATGGACATTCAAGCCACCATAGATTCTCCATAATAGGTTAAGCTGGAGGGTAAATGGTGAGTTTCTGGATAGAAAGACCATTTGAGATCGTCATTTCTCCTTCTCTACAACCAATAAATGCATTGGCTGTGGCTAGCCAAGGTATTCCCAAAATAACAAGGTGGAATTTGGTAGGATCCTTTGAGTGAATGACAAGAAAATATACTGGGTACTCCCATGAGGCTAAAGTAACCATGATATCATCTAAAATTCCTTCAGGTATAACCCTAGTTTTATCTGCTAATTCCAAAATGGTTGGGGTAGGCCGAAGAAGAGGTTGTAACTGTAATTGTTCCAAGGTAGTAGTGGTCATAACATTGATGGTTGACCCTATATCTATGAGAGTGTTTCCAATGGAGACCTCATTAATGGTTATAGTCACTACGGGGTTTCCTAGATTCCCATATTTTGCTAGCTTGGTTGCTCTGATATGTACTCAGAGAGTATTCCTACCAAATGTACTGTAGGAGTGTCCTTTTGCTTCCTACCTAGCTTCTTGATACACAATTCTTTGACTACCTTAATGTAGATTGGAATGTCTTTAATAGCTTGGAGCAGGGGAATCTTGACACAAATATTTTTCAATTCATTCAAAATGTCAAATTCTTGGGTTCTTGATTATTCGGGATAATAACATCTTCCCACCTAGTGTCATCTGTGGGTTGTTTGGTGATTTATTCTTCTTATTCTTCTTGGATGACTACTGAAGGTCTCTGCCTTTCCAGAACTCTTCCTGATCTTAGTTGAATTTCTTGTAACGGAACAAAAGTAATAACATATGTCGGGAAGGCCTCCATCCCAACATTGTGGAGAGGTTGAGGGGGCTTATTATTAGGATTCGGCACTGGCTGTGTTGGTAATAGTGTCGAACTCGGGGAGCTTTCATTTTGAAATTGTAGAGGTTGTTGTTGTGGGATAGGAGGTAAAGGTGGTGGAACAAAACTTCAAAAAAGTTGCGGAGTGTTCGGTGTGAACTGAGGATAATGATGGTTGGACATATGGATAGGTGGAACTTGAGGGTTTCCTTGGTTATGTCCTCCCCTCCATCCTTGAATCCAAGGATGTTGGTACTGAGTAGACCAGTTTTTCCAACCTGGTGAGTTCCACTGTTGTTGTTGATAATAGGGTGGAACTTGAGACTGTAGATCCAGGTATGTGGGTTGATTCCTAGGCTGCCATGGCCTCCTAGGTGCATAATAAGACTCCCCAGGATCTCCAGTCCTATAGATGGCTGATAAATCAGGCAATGATGGACATTTTTCAGTCACATGATCTTCTATATAGAAGCCACAAACTAAAATGTTATCTAATGGGCACTCCCTTGAGGAATGCTTCCTCTAGCATCTTGGGAAATATATGCTCATTGCTGCATTCTCCTCTTGTTTTTTTTGAGTTTAAGGGTATCCAAATGGGAACCTATTGTGCTTAAGATGTCATTCTTAAAGTTTTCTAAAAGGTTCCCTATCTCTGCTCTCGTAATACCACCTAAACTAACTGGTTTTAAGTTTCTATTGTAAGGGTCCTGAACATTCTTCCATGTTTTGGCTCTACTCCTTGAGTAATTTTTACACATTTCACATATTTCAACAAATGGTTTATGAGAGATGTCACCTAATGCCATCAGGTTAAGCATCTCTAAATATTCTTTTGAAATTCCCTTAAGGAAAAGAGCCCTAATTGCATCCTCTGGGAGGTCATGGTATTTTGACTTCTGGGAGATATAACCAAATCTTTCCATATAATCTTCGAGGGTCTCGTCTTCTAATTGTTGGATTTTAAAGATGTCATTACAAGTCTATTTGGTCTTGCAGTAGTCTTGGTACTTCTTGAGAAATATGTCTTTCATGGCTTCCCAAGACCTAATACTAGATTCTCCCAACTCCATGAACCATATTAGTGCAGAGTCTTTGATGGTGGCAGGAAAGAGTTTTAATTTCTGTGCATCTTGTACGTAGTTGTAGCTCCTACAAAAAAATTCAAATTCAAATAGGAAAGTGTTTGGATCTTCACTATTTTTACCATAAAAGGTAGGTAGTGCTGAGAGAGGAATATTCTTTATGTTAACATTCAGAGTGGTGTCTAAAATCAAAAACCCGAAGGTAGTTTCGGTTTGGTTTCTAGTTTCTTCTTCCTCCCCGTGTCTTACATTGTTGTGGTCCTCCTGCTCATCCATATTGGCTTGGTTTCCAAAAAGAGAGTACCTAGGTGGTTTTACCTTTGAAGAAAACAAGGTTTCCCTTTGATGGAAAGGTCTTCCTATGAATTGGATATCTGGGACTCTACTCAAGCCAGTTGAGATTATTGGTGCCAAAGTTTCTGTGTCAATTTGAGAGATAATTACATTCGTTGAACTTCCAAACAAAATATTCACCTATTCAGGCCGGTCTATGATATCTTTAAAGTTAGGGTCCCCTGGTGGTGGTGTAAAAGCAAAGGTTGTATTGTTTGGTTCTGTGGAAGAATCGAGTGGTCTTGCCTCCTGTTCCGATATGATTGATGCTTCAATTTATTGTTCTATAGTGCTCCATGTATTAGTCTCTTCAAAGACTATTTTAGCTCTTTGAGTTGAGCTAGCTCCTATTTTTCGGTATCAGTTTACGGATTTTATAAGTGGAACATTCCTGCCCCCAAAGAGAATGGAAGGAACCTTGGTTGAAAGGTCTGATTTTGATTTAATGTATCTACCTTGTGGGTCTCTAGGCCTATTCATGAAAGAAAGAAAAAACAAAAAGAAAAAGCTACCATTTGATTCCTAGGTCTATTCATGAAAAATAAAAACAAAAAGAAAAACTACCATTGGGTTTGGGGGAACCTGCTATAGAAAATGCACAGATTCTTACCTCTTGTCTTAAATCCCCCCCGCCACCAAACTAATGCTAAGGTATAGAAATGATCTAATTCCTAACTACTTCTTACCTTGAGACAACTCCCCGACAACGACGCCAAAAATGATGGGTGTTGTATATGCACTAAAAGCACAATAAAAACCCTCAATTAAATTGTCAACCTAGGGTAAGTAAACTTAGAGTTGTATCAAAATATATGCCAAAGGTAGAAGGGCTAGTAGGAGTATAGTCTAACTAAGGAAGGTAGCTATCTAAGGCTAATCTACTCAAGCAAATCTATCTAATGAGAAAACCCTACTAAGTAACTTGAAACTAGGTAACCTAAGTACTTTTGGGCCAAGGATCGATGGATAGTTCTAAGAAAACAAGTAAAAACCCTACTTGAAGCAAACTAGTTCATAACAATAAGCAAAATAAACTATTTAAGCATAATAAGAAAATGAAAAAAGAAAACTTCTTGAACTTTCCAACCTATATTCAATGAGTAACTACCCTATGAAAGAAAAGAAATAAACAATCAAGCAAAGACAACTAACTAACCTACTAAAGCAAGTAAACAAGTAAGCAAAGACAACTATATAATCTACTAAAGCAAATGCACTAGTAAGTAAAGACAACTAACTAACCTACTAAAGAAAATAGACAAGTAAGAAAAAACAACTAACTACTGCAAACAATCAAATTAAAAATTCTCATTGAACAACTATATAGCCCAAGAGGCAAGTGGACTAAATGCTTAATGCAAAACTATTTCTAATGCATGAAAGGAAATCTATCTAATTGAAAGCAAGAAAGACTAGCAACTAATTATTAATCTATGATAAGCAAACTACTATCTAATCTATCAAAGAAAAGACTATCTACCCTACATCAGCAATTAAACTATCTTTTGAAACTATGAAAGCAAGAGACTATATCTTCTAATCTATGAGAGCAAGAAAACTATCTCTTCTAATCTATGAAAGGAAGAAAACTATCTTTTAACCTATGAAAATAGGAAAACTATCTTTTAAGCTATGACAATTCAAATATAACGCTGGTGGTTGTGTGAATGTATTTGGTGTCAGATAATATCTCGATGGCACTTGACAACAAAGGACAATTCCAGTGGTATAAGCTCAACACTAATCTCAATGGCAAAGTGAAAGGTATGGATTAAACAATACAATGAGAATTTAGCCATGACAAAACAATGTTAGATACCCTGCATATTCATATATTAACCATCAACAACATAACGAGATCATCATTATACTTCTATTCTACATAATAAAAATTCATACTTAAACTCAATCATTAACTAAGAAATACAATTGCAATCTAACTCTAGAAAAGAAATTACGTAAAATGAAACTATGCTATGTTTATTCTAACAATTCAAACTGCAATAAGGAAATGATTAAAAACAAAAATTTAAAACATGATATTAAAAAGTAAACTAACAACTACAATAATCAACAACTAATTAAACAAGATCTATATAAAAATGAGATAAGCAATCTATAATGAAAACTGAAATTAACTCTATCCATCCATTAAATCCCTGTCAAAGAAAACCCAAATTAAAACTCTGTTCTATTCTAATTAAAACTCTGTTTTAAACTTGACTACAAAATCATAAAAGAAAGCATAATCTAACATCTAATTGCACATGGGGTTAGTATAGAGACTTGCAAGTCTGTTCCTAATCTACAAGATCAATGCATGCTAACACATCTCATCATTCTAACCTGCAAAAGAGAGTCAAAACAATTAAACTACAACAAACTAGTTAACACAATAAAAATATGGATGTACAGAAAATAAAGAGAACAATTAAATTATGAAATGCATAAACAAACATGAAGACAGTTACTAGACTACTGGTGCCCCCCCCAGCAAGTCGTGGTCACTTTCTAAAAGTACACCACGCGCTCAGCAAGACAAATTCACCATGAAAACTGAAAATCACAGTTCTGGCATAATCTGGCAATGTAAAAAAACTTAAAACAGAGTAAAATATTTTTTATGTCTATCACACTGACAATTATAATGCTTATGCTACTTAAAAATCATCTGACCACCTCAGTGGTATTTATAACATTTGCAGACCAAGTGGTTGACCACAGGAGGGTCGAACCACTTCTAATTTCGACAAATTACAATAAATGATGCCCTAACTAATAAAACAGAGCGAGCCAATAATCGCCCTCTTGAGAAACTGAAACTGAGTTGTTGGGAGCTCAATAGCTAAAGGGGGCAATCATGAACAAAACCCATGTGCTCGATTTTCCCATCACTGGCTGCCAATACCATAACCGCCAAGTCGCCCTACGTTTTTGTGCAATACATAGTGCTGGACAGAGTGTCAGATCAAGTGCTGGAAGGAGTGCTAGAAGGAGTGCTGAAAGAAGAAACGTGGTGTGTTTTTGCCCTGTAACACCAGAAAAACGTGAATTAGATATTGGTAATCACAAAACATGATGAATTATACTGAATACAATCATTAAACATGAATCACACGTACCTTATGTCGATCATACCGTTTTATCATAAAATTCTTCAAAAAGCTCCTTTAAAATATGAAAAACACATATGTACATGCGACAAAAGTGTATAATAAGCATCATAAAAGTGATCATATCTCGGGCCCAACAAACACTCTTTCCCGAGTGGGGAATTTAAAGGTAACAATGTTGATGATGATTTTCCTCCAAGTGATTATTTTCAAGGTACCGATGATGATGATGAAAATTTTCCTCCAAGTGAGGATTTTCAAGGCACTCATGAGGACGATGAAGAATTTCCCTCAAGTGGGAATTTTAAAAGTAGTGAATATGATTATGTTGATGGTGGACATTTTTTTCCAGGTGGGAAATTTAAAGGCACTAATGGTGATGATGAAGACATTCTTGTTAGAGAAGAGTTTAATGACATTGATAGTCTTAAGGGTGATACTTATTGTCCTTCAAGTGAATATTTTCATGGAAGATCCAATGACATTGGTGATGATGGTAATCATTTTTCTAGTGAGTTTGCTATTAGTCTTATCAAAAATATTATCAATGAATATGATGATGGACCTAGGAATGAATATCATGTTCTCAATCATCCATCTGCAACAAATTAAGGTGATCGACATTCTCTTGTTTGGTTTCCTAACAATGTTTTTCTTGATATTCCTTCTAGTGATGAGGAAATTCCTTCTAGTGAGGATGATGAAATAGTGGAGACATTGCAAAGAACTATTGTGTCTAGGACCAGGACTAGACCTTTTTATATCAATCCAAATCATTCTAGTTATACAAGGTCTAGGAAAGAATTTATCACTAAATTAGTTTCCATAAGTGATTTGATTTCAAGTGATTGTTGTCAAAAGAATTGTTTGAAAAGCATGGATTTCATGTATTCCTTGAATAAAATGAAGACATATTTGTCAATGAATAAGAGCATGTAAAATTCATATTTAATGGGGTGCATGATATCCACCAAGAAAGGATATTATTATCACATTGTGAATCTTTTACTTTGCAGAAATGCTTTCAAAAAAATTCACTCAATTGGTAATATTCATCTATCAAAACTCCAAACAAGGTTGGAAAAATATTCTTCATTTTATTCAAAGGCACATCATGGACGAGAGAGTGGGCCATTAACAAACACTATATTGTCATGGATGCGTGAATTTTTTTCCAAACATGGAGAGCATATGCCAGATAGAGACACAATACATATTCCATGTAATTTTTCAAGGAGGGAAATCTACAACTTGTACAAAGAATATGTTGAAGGTGTTGAAGGAAATGGTAATTTTATTACATATGCATATTTTACAAGAATATGGAAGAAATAATTCAACAATTTATGTATTCCTAAAAAGTCAAGGATGGTGGTTTGTATTACATGTGATACTCTTAAATCAAGAAGAGATAAATATGAAGGGGTAGAAAGAGGTATGCATTTACTATTTAGTTTTTCTAAATTGTATAGTTATCAACTATGAAAACATATTATCAATATTTTCAATTTATGTCATGTACAAATTCCATAGTCAAAGCACTTCAAGAACATCAGAATCAACAATCAAGTGAAAGGAAAAAGTTGTACAAACATAAAAAGAAGTGTTATGATTCTCCAAACAAATATTTAGGTATGATAATTGATGGCATGGACCAAAAGAAAACACTTCTACCACATTTTGTCCTTACACGAAAAAAACTTACAAGAAGATAATTTCATTCAATTTCACTTGGTTGGTTGTATGGTTTTTAATGGAAAAATGTGTCCAAGGGTTTACTTCACAACTCCAAATATTCATAAAGATGCAAATATGACCATCACCATAATTCATCATGTGCTAACTCACTAGTCTAGAAATATTCCTCAAGTTCTATATCTACATTTAGAAAACACTAGTCATGAAAACAAAAATCAAATTGTGTTTGGATATCTAAGCATGCTTGTTCAATTGAGAATATTTCAAATGATGAAAGTTGGTTTCCTTCTTGTTGGACACACTCATGATCATATTGATCAAATTTTCAGTCGTTTTTCAGTAACAATGAAGAGGAAAAATGTTTGAAGCCTACCATCATTAATTGAATGTATTAAGAAATCATACATTCCAGGGCCTTCTTTTCACATATTAGAAGAAACAATTGACACACAAAGATTTATTCAGGGATCGCATGGTGAAGAAAATTGTATTGAGCAACTTAATGACATTAGTTTCCAACATCAATTTTTCTTCAAAAAAGTTGATGGGAAAACACTTATATGGGGAAAGCAGTATTCAACTACTGTAGAATGGGGCCTTCATCGGGTTCAACATTTTTTATGTTCATTCAAAATCATCCAATATTTGCATCAAAGTTATTGTTATTACAATCAGTTGCTGAAATCCACAATGCACATATGCATAATAGAGATGTAGATTATTTTGAATGCCATGAAGAAACACAAAATTCCATTAAAGATACATACAAGTACTTTGATGTTTCTAATTATGTTTGGTGAGAGTCTTTTTTCAATGGTCAAAGTGAAATAATTTCAAGCTCAACAAATGAAGATACATTTTTGAAGACTCCATTTCATTGGCTACAAAATATGTCAAATGAATCCGAAGAAAGAAACATTGTTGAACAAAAAGAATCTCAAGGTGCTATTGAGTTTACACAAGCATAGGAAAGAGAAATGTATATTGGTTCTCAAAGATCACATGCACAATGTGAAGCCATGGAAGACCTTTACATGGGTTCAGTGCATGGTATTAAGGAGGGTAGCATGATTGCAGTCTTAGCATCTGAAGATCCACATGGTTATCCATTTTGGATTGCAAAGGTTATAAATATTGACAAAGAAAATGAAGATGTTATAGCAATTGAAGTGAATTGGTATGAAACAGAGACACACCCATTCAATAGTGTGTACAAGACAAATATGGTGGTTGATAAACATGTCCATATAAAGAGAAAAATAAAGGGTCAAAATACAATTTTTCGTCGCATTGACCTCTTAAAATTTAGAGGATGTTGACATAGTTGTTTATGACTTCAATTTGACAAAAAAAGGAACTCTTCGCTCCAGGACAACAAATATTATCAAGAGGTTGTTTCCACAAGAAATAACCGCAATATGGGAGATTGTTGAATGTAGTCATATATCTAAAAGGATTTTGACATTTGAAATGTTGGGCATGCATGTATACTCAGATGGTGCATTCATCAACAATAGAAAATAGTATGGATCATATACATCTTCATCCAATCATTCATATGAAGACAATGTAGACTCTGATGGTATTTAAGAATCCATGAGTCAATATGAATAAGTGTATGAAACATTTTATGTATTTTTGATCCATATGATGTTTGCATGGTAATTAGAAATGATAATTTAACATACATATGATCTTATATGAAGTTATGAATCATTTCTATGTTTTATGAATTATATGTTTTCATTATTGAGAATATAACAAAATTTATTAGCTCATATGTTTTGAATATGTAAAATGTAATAATAATTTTAAGAAATAATTTATGTTTCATTCAATGTAACTTGTATTTACCTTTTTTTAATTAAAAGTTAAAAAATATTAAAAACTAATGTTGAATTTTTGAAGTATAGGGTGATATTTTCATGACATTATGTATTATCTTGTGCTTGGAGTGATAAACTAAGATTTAAAAAGTAAGCATTTAAGGGTTGATTTTTTTATTTTGTTTACAGTGGTAATGATTTCTTTTACCACTTTAAAAAATTTGTCATTTTAATACCCCAATTTTAGCATGGGTGCTACCGACAACAATACTTTTCAATTTGATGGTTGATTATGAGGTTTTGGTTTTAATGGTACCAACTGTTAAGAATCAGATTTCAAATTATCTATAATTTTAACATTTTGAAAAAAACATTTTGTTTTAGGTAACATCATTTTTTATATTTAGGTGTCGATTTTAAGGTTTTTTGAGCTAATGTATGAGTTTTGAAGGCCATGTTTGAAAAATGTTGTAATTTTGACCCAATTAGAAAAAATGGTGCTATCGGTAGCACCACTTTTTGATTTGGGGGTTGATTTTCATGTTTTTAATGCAAAAATATGGGTTTTAATGGCTAGATTCTCATTTTGAGGTCACATTTCTTGTTAAGTGGGTAATTGTGTTTTCTACCTCTATTATGAAATCTGCCGGAATTGTATGTTTTCATGATCTCCAGGAGACAACTACTGATCCAAGACTCATGTGATAACATGAAGTTGACACTCCATTTTCTTTACCCCCATCAAATTATGAATCATAATATTCAATCAGGTTGAATTCATCCACTTTAGAATACTTGAGTCCAAAGTCTTGAGTTCCCTTGAAGTATTTTAGAACTCTTTTTGCAACATACCAATGTCCTTCACAAGGTTTTTTCATGAACCTGGAAATAATCCCAACAACGAATGAAATATCTAGTTTGGTGTTGGTAAGGTAGATAATACTTCCCACAAGCTATTGTACTTGGTTGCATCCTCAAATTCATTCCCTTCTTTTGATGCGAGCTTCAAATTCTGTTCCATTGGAGTCGAGAGAAGGTTACACTCAACCATGCCAAACTTGTTCAACAATTATCCAATTTACTTCTTTTGAGATATGAATATGTACTTTGGATTTTGAATCACTTCAATACTCAAGTAATAGTGAAGAGGTCCCAAATTTGTCATCTCAAATCCTTTCTTCAATTCTTTCTTTAGGGATGAAATATAGCTTTCATTGTTCCCTATTACCAATAGATCATATACATACACTATAATATATGCAATAGTTTTTCCAAATTTCTTGACAAGCATAGTTGCATCATCAAGCTTAAAGTGCTTGAAATTCAATTTCAGAAGATGCTCAGTTATATTTTCATACTAGGATTGCAGTGCTTGTTTCATGCCATATAAGGGTTTGATGAGTTTACATAATTTACGTTCTTGTCCCTTCACAAAAAAAACTTATGGATGAGACACAAAGACACTCTCTTTCTAGTCTCCATTCAAGAAAGTAGTCTTCACATCCATTTGATGAAATTTCCATCCATTATGTGTTGCCAAGGAAAATATAGTACGAATGGTAGGCCATTTTTATATGGGGGAAAAGGTATGCTCGTAATCAATGTCTTATTTATATGCAAATCCTTTTGTCATGAGCCTCACTTTGTGTTTGTCTTGTGATCCATCTGTTTTGTAATTGTTCTTGAAGACCCACTTGCATCCAATTGGTTTAGTTTTGAATGGAGGGTCCACCAACATCCATGTCCCATTATTTATGAGAGCATCATACTCATTCTGCGTGGCTTCTTTTCACTCATCATGAGAAGCAATGTCTTCAAAGGAAATTGGTTCAAATTTAATAGATAAACTCAATTCACAATAATATGAAACATCCATATCATGTACATCACATAAATATGAATTATCTACATCACCTCCATATTGTCTTATATAAATTCTGGCTCATGTCTTTCCAACCCCATTAGGATGAACACTTTCAAGTGTCTTTATGAGAAACTTTGGTGGAATTTTCTGACATGGTCCAGGTTGCTCCATTGATTGAGATGGTGCTTCATTTCCATCAAGGTTCAACCTTTCAATCCTCTCAATCACATCATCCAAATGAACTTCTTGTTTCGATGAATTGCCAGGAACTTATTCATGATGGGGAGATGGTGCTTCAAAAGGAGATTCCATATATTGATCCAAGATAGGGTTCCTCCCTTCAAGATGTGGAATATCATCATCAAACTTGTGATATGACTTTATATGGGTGAATCTATTCATATGATCAAGCTACCACTCTACAATTTTGTCATTCTAGATGGATTCAAGAAAAATCACATCTCTGAAAAGAATGAACTTCTTGTTTACCTTATTATAAAGATGATATGTTTTGGTGGTATTTGAGTATCCCAAGAAGATGCATTTTCGACTCCTTGCATCAAGCTTATTTATTTTCTCCTTAGGAATTAAGGCATAATATATGGAACCAAAGACCCTGAGATGCCTCATCAAAGGAATGCGACCATACCACATTTCATAAGGAGTCTTGTTCCCAAGATCATAAGACAAAATCATGTTTTTCACATATACTACACATAGAATTGCATTGACCCAAAACACCAATTTCATATTTTTGAAAAACATCATGGAACAAATCATATTTAAGAGAGCCCTATTCATTCTTTCAACTACACCATTATGTTGAGGATTGTATGGAACTATGGTTTGATGTTGAATTCCATGTTGGTGAAGATAGTTTTCAAATTAATGAAATGCATATTCTCTTCCATTATTAGTACAAAGAGTGCCAATATGTGATTGTGCTTCATCTTGGATCCATACATGGAAATTTTTAAAAGTTTCACAAGCCTATGATTTATCTTTCAACAAGTACACCCAACACACTCTAGTGTAATAATCATTAAAATACATGATATATTTATTTCCATTAGCAGATGGAACAATCATGGGGTCACACAAATCAAAATATATCAATCCAATCTTTCTATATGCTCTAGAAGTGGAATCATGGAAATGTTGTTTGCTATGTTTCCCAAGGATACAAGCATCACATTGCTTCAATTTCCTATAAATAGTAGGCAAACCAAAAACACTATTCTTTTTCAACAAACGAAGGTTGTCATAATTAATGTATCCAAATATAGTATGCCATAAGAGAATATATGGAAATGTACCTTTATCATGGTGAGAGAGGTGTGCATAATTATATGCATGAGAAGATGTCCCTTTCAACTTCAATAATATTCCATCCTACATGCCTACCATAATGGCATGATGTTGTCAGAATCCTTTCTTATTTCAACTTTGCCACCGAATATATGAACATAGCGGCCTTGCTATCGAATGTACACATGAGACAACAATTCCCTTCACAACTCAGGAAGACAAAACACATCATACAAAAAAAAATCTGTGAATCCAAGTAATTTAATCCTAACAGTGCCAATTCTCAAAGGTTTGAGACTTGATTTATCTACAAAATAGACTATACCATCCACATTGTCATTGAAAGTTTCAAATATGTCTCTCTAGAAGGTCATGTGACATGTTTCACTTGTGTTAAGTAGCCATGCATCTCTCCAAGAAGCAAATGAAGTGTTAAATAAATCTTTAGTTACTCCAATATTGCAATGGGAAAAAATATAATGAGTAGATTCAAGTGCTTTACCTTTCGCCAGATCTGATGCTTTACCTTTGTCTTCTTTTTTATCCTTCTTGTCTTTGATATTTTCCCATGGGATTATGCATGCATTTTCTTCATGTGACCCATTATTTCTACAATGGAAACAATGAATATCATATCTCTCAACTTGATTGCACCTACCCCCTACCTCTAAAATTATTTCTTCCATGTCCTCTTTTACTACCTTCTCATATAAAAGAGTGATATGTGATTGATTCTTCCCTTTTTGAGCAAGGCACATGGTCTCTCTAATGGGATGAGATTTATTATTTCTTCTCGACATCATTATTCAACTTGGAAATCTAAAATACCAAACCATGGTGAACTATTCAAAAGCTTGTAAAATAATCAGGGTGATTACCAAGCTCAATAACAAAATTTCAATAAAAATTCTCTAGAAACCCTCTCTGGACAAACTTTTCAAATATTTCAAAACATATCTTAAAAGAAAAACCTTTTAACAATATGCAGTCATAGGGCATGATAGTATCACATAGAAAATTCATGCCATCTATCTAGAAGAGCGATGTTGAAAACAATCTCAAAAACTATAGAGCCACACATTTAAAGCACTTATTTATAGCCTTGGGAGTCAAACTCAACCCTTTCAAACATTTATGGATTCCAATATCCCCCTCTCTCTTTCAAGAAAAATACCATGGGTGTATGAAGAATCGAACCTTGGTTATGAAATTAGGGTTTCCATAAATAAAGAAACCCTCAAGCACAGGGTAAGTGATTTGAGTTGAGGGGAATAAGATGGAGATGAGAGAATGAAAAAATTGGGTATCCATATAACATATCCTTGGGTGATTATTATTTCAACGTGGATCTTTAAAATCTCGAGAAAAATCGCAGAGGATACATTGATGAATTTTCCACTTAAGTGCATGGATTTGATAGCTTGAATTTTCATGGTGGGTTTCTCATACATTGTCTAGATAAATTCTTTATTGGGTAAAGGTAAGGTTTAGACTCAATTTGAAAACTTATAGTCAGAAGTTTCAAAACTGCAAAAACTATGAAGAAATGCAGAGAAAAATGGATAGAAAGGCCGCATGAGATGAGGCAGGAGAGGTATATTCCTACAACAATGGGGAAATTCCTAATTATGATGATATGGTAGAGACAAATAGAGGTGACACAGCCACACCCGCAGGCATGCCCGCTCACAGGATCTTCTTCTTCTCGGCCCGAAGAACTCTTGAACAACTCTTCTATTTCCCTGTCGGGAAATCTACACCCACAGAACTATCGCTCGATCCCCTTTCTTTGCTTATCGGGGAATCGAAACTCACGACTTCCCGAGTCTAATGATTGATCACTGGGCTCTCGAATCCCCGAGACTTGATGGCCAGTCAACGCTGACTTCCTCCTGTCGGAACTTTCCTTATCGCAATTTGGCTACTCGCGATATCGAATCACTCGATTTACCAACTTTCGAACCTCGATGCGCCGAAACTCCGATGCGCTCGCGGGTTGACCTTTTCAACTTCCCGTCTCTTCTATCGGGATTTCGGACTTCGCGGGATCGTGAATCCTAATGCCCAATGTTTCGAGATTTTACTTCCCCAAACTCCGATACGGTGCACCACCTGTCCTCCACTAACTCCGACGGTCCCACACTGTTTACGTCACCGTCGGGATATCGCGGATCGTGATTCCAGGCTGCAAGAATACCCTGTCCTTGAAACTCCCGATACTCTGAACCTCGTCTTCCTTGGATCTTCCAACACGCGTCCCAACTGATGGACGGTTCAGATCTATCAGGATATCGTGTATCGCAATATCGCGATTCCTGTTGCACTTTTACGGGACTTCGACCAACGAAACCCCGATACACGATCCTACATGTAGATCTGATGGTCCCTATGGCTCGAATCAATGGCTATGCCCCTCCTGAGCTTGGAAACTTTTGGGAATGCATCGCTGTATCTTCCCTGCACCTTTCCAAGATCTAACGGCTTACGGTGATTCGCAAATTCTCCTCAGGGAATTCCGACCATCCATTCCTTCCTCCACGAACTCCGCGAAATGAGTCAAGTACTTCCTCCACAAAGACTTATTCACCTGCGCGCAACTTGCAGCGCCTTCTTGAACACTCCAACCACAAATTCTCTGTGCAATCCTTCGACGAATTCAATGACTCTATCCTTCTTGAGCTTCTCCATGACTTCAAGTCTTTATAAAGAAAACCCTCTTGCACGCACTCCTTGCGGAAAACCTTCAACACGTCTAAGTGTTGAAGTCCCTCGACTTTGCGCACCCCTGCAGCAACAGTCTTTCATCTCTTTACCCAGGTTCACAACCCCGATACTTTTATCCAGCCTGCGCACTCCTTGCACGACCCTGTGCCCGACAACACCTTTGAGGAAATGAGAAGAAAAGCTATCTCTATTTGAACCCCTCTGTCAACGTACTCCTTGCGGACAATTCGACTGCACTCCTTGCGGGAATTCCCTGGCTCAAATAGAGAAACAATTGAAACTCATTCCATATCCCTCTCAGACTTCAATTCATACATGAAATCACATACACAACATATAAAAGCAAATGTGTAACTAAAAGAAACCATTCATGAGCACATCAACATCAATACACAGAGAACAGACACAAAAACCATGAATTTGAATCAAAGCTTCTTCTATTAATTCAAATATCAATACATGGGTGTTCTTTACACAACTCTCTGTATGCTCTTTCTCTCCTCCTGCTTCTATGCTCAGGCTCATGTTACAATGATACAATGAGGGTGTCTATATCCGTTTTCCCTCCAGCTTCTAAACTGTCAAATCTAGAAAACAAAATCCTATCTACCTGCATTAACTATATTAAATGTCATCTATCTACTTAAGGACGAGAGCTATCCACTCAAGGTCCATTATAATATACAAGTGCACCTCATCTTAATGGCTCATTCAATATTTGCGCAACAATTCCAAAGTGTTTTCAAAATTTGTGCTGGCTTGTCCAGTTGTCCTCTGCTTCCGCGCTGGCTCACTTGACGTGTTGGTGATTCTCCTGCATCATACTCCCTCACTTAAAAAATTTCATGGGCTCCTGTCCATGAGCTCCTGCATGGTATGTCCATGCCTCTGTATCTCTGCTTCATTCTCCCAGCTGGCATCTTCAACTGGATGATTCTTCCACTTGACCAGATACTTGAAGTATTGCTTTCGCCTGGTCTTCTTTCTCACTCTCTTGTCCAGTATGCATTCCATTTGCGGCTTCTTTGCAACTGGAAATTGTTTCATCCACTGGATCACTGGCTCCTTTGTTCCAGTCTCTGCTTCTCCAGTCCTGTATGGGTATAAATCCGTGATATTGAATATCAGAGATATTTCGATCCCATATGGTAACTCGATATCATAAGCATTTTCCCCCAATTTCTTCAAGACCTTACATGGTCCGATTTTATTCATCTTTAACTTATTGTAAGTTCCCCTCGAGAACCTTTCATTCCTTAAATGTGCCAGAACTAGATCACCAACTTCAAACTGAAGTTGTCTCTGATGCTGATCTGCTCTGCGCTTATATTCCTGGCTTGATTTCAGCAGCCGCTTCTTCACCCTGCTGTGAAGTTCCTTCATCACCTCAGCGAATTCTTCTGCACTAGCGTTGCTAGTCACAGTTTGTTCTGAATCCCTCAGTTCAGAAAATCCTCTCAGATGCATCCCATATACGATCTAAAATGGACTTTGCCCTGTGCTCCAATTCACTGAGTCATTGTATGCAAACTCTGCATGTGGTAATATGTTGTCCCACTGGCTGTGGTTCTCTGTCACCAAGCTTCTCAGCAAGTCTCCCAGACTTATGTTCACCACTTCCGTCTGTCCATCCGTCTGAGGATGATAAGCTGAAATAAACATCAAATTAGTCCCCAGCTTCTTCCATAATGTCCTCCAAAAATTCCCTACGAACTTAGTGTCTCTGTCTGAAACTATACTCTTTGGCAACCCATGAAGTCGAATGACCTCCTTGAAAAACAAATTCGCAATGTGATTCGCATCGTTGATTTTTTGGCATGGGATAAAATGTGACATCTTGGAAAACCTATCCACTACTGCAAAGATTGAATCAACACCCCTTTGTGTCCTTGGCAATCCCAATACAAAATCCATGCTTATCGCCTCCCACGGCCTCTCTGGTATGGGAAATGGCTGATAAAATCCTGCATTCTGCTTCCTTCCCTTCGAATGCTGGCAAACTCTACATCTATCTACAAATCTCTTGACATCTTCTCGCATTCTCGGCCAAAAGTATGATTTGCTTAGCTTCACGAATGTCTTATCATGGCCAAAATGTCCTGCTAATCCACCACTGTGCTTCTCCTTTAACAAGTTCTCCCTCATGGAGCAATTCGGAATGCACAATTTATTGCCTCTGAACAGAAATCCCTCCTGGATCATGTAGTCTATCCAAGGGCTTATGTCTTTGAGAACTAGATTCTCAGCTGCTTCATACGCCTCTGCAAAATCTGCATCTCCTGCGTACATGTCCTTGAGATCATCAAAACCTAAGGTCTTGACTCAGAACTCCTGCAACAACAAACATTTCCTGCTCAAAGCATCAACCACTTTGTTAGTAGTAACCGAAATGTGTTTAATCACAAATGTGAAATTCTGCATATACTCTACCCATTTTACATGTCTCTAATTCAACTTCTCCTGTTGAGTCACAAACTGTAATGCGTGGTTATCACTATATAAAACAAATTCCTTCGGAACCAAGTAATGCCTCCACTTCTTCAGTGCCTGAATGATGGCATAAAATTCCTTGTCGTATGTGGAGTATTTCACCTTTGCCTCATTCAACTTCTCACTAAAATATGCAATCGGTATGTCTTCCTGACTTAAGACCACTCCTATAGCAAACCCACTTGCATAACATTTCACCTGAAATGTTTTCTGGAAATCCGGAAACACCAAAACCGGTTGTTCCGTGATCTTTCTTTTCAATAGATTGAAACTCTTTTCAGCCTCTGTTTTCCAGTGAAAAGACTTATGCCGCTTCTTCACTGTATCCATCATTGCTGCACTAATTCCACTAAAATTCATGATGAACTTCTGGTAGAAACTAGCCAAACCATGAAAACTTCTCACCTCGAATACATTACTCGGTGATGGCCAATTCTTGATCACCTCCACCTTATCTGGATCCATATTCAATTCATTTGCAGATATAACAAAACCCATATAAATGAGCTCTGTCTTCATAAATGAAGATTTCTTCATATTTATCAACAACTTCTCCTGTTGTAGCTTCTGCATCACTGTAGCCAAATGCTTTAAGTGTTCTTCCACTGATTTACTGTAAATCAGTATGTCATCCAAATACACAATGAAAAATTTCCCGATGAACTCCCTCAGGACTTTGTTCATCAACCTCATAAAGGTACTCGGTGCATTTGTCAAGCCAAATGGCATAACTAGCCATTCATACAGTCCTTCATTGGTTTTGAAGGTCGTCTTCCACTCATCACCTTCCCTCATGCGAATCTGGTGATATCTGCTCTTCAGATCAATCTTTGAAAAATACTTTTCCCCACTCAGGCAATCCATCAGATCATCCATTCTTGGCAATGGAAATCTGTACCTAATGGTTATCTTATTAATCGCCCTTGAGTCAGTACACATCCTCCAACCTCCCTCTTTCTTCGGACTGAGTACTGTTGGAACAACACACAGACTCAAGCTTTCCTTGACTAACCCTTTGTCCAATAACTCCTGGACTTTCCTTTTAACTTCTTCATTTTCTTGCGGTGTCAATCTGTACGCGACTTTGTTTGGAAAACTAGCTCCTAGTATGAGATCAATGTGATGACTCACACTCCTCATCGGTGGCAACGAACGAGGTAATTCGTCCACTATGATGTCAGTGAACTCTTCCAGTAGTTCCTGAACCTCATCTGGTAAATCATCCACTCTTGTACTAGTCAGATCAATCCTCGGTTTTCTGACCACAAAGAATTGCGGATCTTCCTTCTTCTTAAACTCTGTAAGAAGTTCCTTCCCACTCATGAGAAGTACTGTATTTCTTACTTCTGGCTTCACCTCCTTATCCTTTATCAGAAGCAACATGTGTGTCCTCCCATTCTTCTCCAGGGTATATGTGTTCATTCTCCCGTCATGAATCACATTTCTGTCATATTGCCATGGTCTACCTAGCAATAGATGACATACATCCATAGGAATGACATCACATAAGATCTTATCATTATATCCTCCTATCTTGAATTCAACCAAGAATTTTTTAGTGACAGTTACCTGGTGTCCTTTTTGTAGCCACGAAACTCTGTATGGGCTTGGATGATCAGTTGTCTCTAGCTCCAGCTTCTCTAAAATCTCCGTGGATACGATATTATCCGTGCTACCACTATCTACGATGACCTTGCACACCCTGTCCTTGGTCTTGCAAGCCGTTCTAAAAAGTCTGGTCCTTTGGAATGAACTTTCCACCTCTTTCTCAGGTGTCAAAAGGAATTTTCGCATCATGAGCGATCTTCTGCCTTCAACGTCTTCCGCCTCAACATACCGCCTCTGCACCTCAGTGATGTGAGCTTCTCCAATGTCCTTCTTTTTCTCTGGACACTCGTAAGACTTGTGCCCATTCTTTCCACATGTGAAGCATGTGATTACTCCACCTCTTCCTCTTCCTCTACCTCTAGTACGAGGAAAAGTGTTGTTGTCAGCATATCCTCCACTTTGCTCTGTATGCTGCCCTCTCTGTTCAACGTATGGCCTTCGCTGTGAGGTTCCCCCTTTCTCAATTTTACCCTGAGGTTTCTTCCATTCCTCCTTGGGCTTATGGTATGTGTCTTGGGGAACTTCTTTTCCTCTGGGCTGACTTCTGCCTCGACCCCTCTGACTCTACCTTCGGCTCAGCTTCTCCTCAGCTTTCAGAGCCATCTGATAAGCATCCTCCACCATTCAGATGGTTACCATGCTCATCTCGTCCCGGATATCATATCTCAGGCCATTTATATACCTGGAAACTTTCTCATCATCGCTCTCCCGATGACCTGCCCAGATGTTCAGCCGATAGAATTCCTCCGTGTATTCTTTTACTGTCATCAGCTTCTATCTCAGGTTCTGCATTCTCCTGAACCGAGTGATTTGATAGTCTCTTGGGATGAACTTTGCCTTCATCTTTGCAATCATTCGATCCCAACTTTTGATTTTCTGCTTGCCCTTGCAGCATCTATCTGCTTGTAGCTCGTCCCACCATAATGCTGCGTGTCCCTTCAAATGTGTGACAACATGCTTGACCCTCTTGTCCTCTTCAACATCTTCATAGTCGAAATATGTGTCGAGAGATCTAATCCAATCTAGTAGCTCCTCTGCATCTAAGTTTCCCTCATAAACTAGAATGCCCATCTTTGCTTTTTCACCCATCCTGGCAATAGCTCGGATCAAACTCTCATTTGATGCATCTTCGGCTGCAACTTCCTCCTCTCGTTCAGCCTCTATTTCACTATCAGAATCACTCATATCCCCGACACTAGCTGTGCGTCTTTGCACTGTCTCCATGTCCTCGAGTCTTGCTCGGAGGTCACGCATTTGTCTCTCCATTTCTGGATTGGTTACCTGCCTGCCTCTTCTCCTTTGCACTTCCCTATCCTCTGGATCAAGTGATTGTCTTTCTCTCCTTGGCAGCATGGTGAATTTTCTTCTTCTCTGCTTCAGAAAGAAAATAAATTTTGGTGCTCTGATACCACTCTAACGCAGCCGCACTCGCAGGCACGCCCGCTCACAGGATATTCTTCTTCTCGGCTCAAAGAACTCTTGAATAGCTCTTCTATTTCCCTGTCGGAAAATCTACACCCATAGAACTATCGCTCGATCCCCTTTCTTTGCTTATCGAGGAATCAGAACATGCGACTTCGCGAGTCTAATGATCGATCACTGGGCTCTTGAATCCCTGAGACCCGATGGCCAGTCAACGCTGACTTCCTCCTGTCAGAACTTTCCTTATCGTGATTTCGCTACTCACGATATCGAATCACTCGATTTACCGATTTTCGAACCCCGATGCACCGAAACTCCGATGCGCTTGCGGGTTGACCTTTTCAAATTCCCGTCTCTTCTATCGGGATTTTGGACTTCACGGGATCGTGAATCCTAATGCCCAATGTTTCAGGATTTTACTTCCCCGAACTCCGATAAGGTGCGCCACCTGTCCTCCACTAACTCTGGTGGTCCCACACTATTTACGTCATCGTCAAGATATCACGGATCATGATTCCAGGATACAAGAATACCCTGTCCTCGAAACTTCTGATACTCCGAACCATGACTTCCTTGGATCTTCCAACACACGTCCCAACTGATGGACGGTTCAGATCTATCAGGATATCGCGTATCGCAATATCGCGATTCCTGTTTCACTTTTACGAGACTTCAACCAACGAAACCCCCGATACACGATCCTACATGTAGATCTGATGGTCCCTATGGCTCGAATCGACGGCTCTGCCCCTCCTGAGCTTGGAACCTTTTGGGAATGCGTCGTTGTATCTTCCCTGCACCTTTCCAAGATCTAGCAGCTTACGGTGATTTGCGAATTCTCCTCTGGGAATTTCAACCGTCCGTTCCTTCCTCCACGAACTCCGTGAAATGAGTCAAGTACTTCCTCCATGAAGACTTATTCACCTACGCGCAACTTGCAGCGCCTTCTTGAACACTCCAACGACAACTTATTTGTGAAATCCTTCGAAGAATTCGATGACTCTATCCTTCCTGATCTTCTCCATGACTTCAAGTCTTTATAAAGAAAACCCTCTTGCACGCACTCCTTGCGGCAAACCTTCAACACGTCTAAGTGTTGAAGTCCCTTGACTTTGCGCACCCCTGCAGCAGCAGTCTTTCAGCTCTTTACCCAAGTTTGCAACCCTAATACTTTTACCCAGCCTGCGCACTCCTTGCACGGCCCTGTGCCCGACTGCACCTTTGAGGAAATGAGAACAAAAGCTATCTCTATTTGAACCCCTCTGTCAACGCACTCCTTGCGGACAATTCGACTGCACTCCTTGCGGGAATTCCCTGGCTCAAATAGAGAAACAATTGAAACTCATTCCATCTCCCTCTCAGACTTCAATTCATACATGAAATCACATACACAACATATAAAAGAAAATGTGTAACTGAAAGCAACCATTCATGAGCACATCAACATCAATACACAGAGAACAGACACAAAAACCATGAATTTGAATCAAAGCTTCTTCTATTAATTCAAATATCAATACATGGGTGTTCTTTACACAACTCTCTGTATGCTCTTGCTCTCCTCCTGCTTCTATGCTCAGGCTCATGTTACAATGATACAATGAGGGTGTTTATATCCGTTTTCCCTCCAGCTCCTAAACTGTCAAATCTAGAAAATAAAATCCTATCTACCTGCATTAACTATATTAAATGTCATCTATCTACTTAAGGAAGAGAGCTATCCGCTCAAGGTCCATTACAATATACAAGTGCGCCTCATCTCAATGGCTCATTTAAGATTTGCGCAACAATTCCAAAGTGTTTTCAAAATTTGTGCTGGCTTGTCCAGCTGTCCTCTGCTTCCGCACTGGCTCGCTTGATGTGTTGGCGATGCTCCTACATCAAGAGGTAACACTAGCTTTGATGCAGAGAGAAAAATCTCAAATCTGACACCAAATGGGGGGCGTTTCTGCACATGGGAGAGAACCATGGAGTTAAATTAGTTGGTTTTGATACCACTGTTAGGCCAAGGATGAGTAGAGGGAATAAGTAACTCCACAAATGATATATTTCATTAACTCATATCATGCATATATACAAGAGGAAAGGACATTTGGTTTCATCCTCCAAGAGGTCAAAATGACTCTTCCTATTCACCTATGAATCTTCATATTTCTCCTAGATTAATATTTACAATGTACCTCAATCCATAAGGATTAGGTATCTAACAACTATGAGTAGAGAACTGTTGGAAAATTGGTTTTCATTAATGTCAACCTTAGAAGAAGCCCTAAAGAAAATCCCAAAAGCCCCTAAAGGTGATGATGATGTGTCCACTTGAAGAAGCCTTGAGGAGCCTTGACATAAGTGTATATAACTCCAAATAAGTCTCCTTATGGTGTAGCATTTAAGCATGGCCCTCACAAGTTGAGATAAAATGTGGTTGTTTCCACATGCCCAATTTGATTTGTACACAAATGGAGCCTTGAAGGAGCCTCGAAGAATCCTTAAAACCAAGTGAAGAAGCCTCTAAAGTCAAGTGAATAATCCCCTAAAACCAAGATAAGAATCCCCTAAATCCAAGTGAAGAAGCCCCTAGAAGCCAAGAGAAGAATCCCCTAAAGTAAAGTAAAGAATCCCCTAAGGTTAGCCATCCTTAAAGAAGAGGTGCGACCCAAAAGTTGTGACCCTTGGTCACACCCCCTCATGTGGAGAAGACTCATATAAATAAGAGGAGCCTCATTTGGCATTTGTATTACACCAATTCGATATATCCAAGGAACATGAGCGAATTTCATTCTAGAGGAGCAAATTTCCAAGGGAAGATGAAGTGAAGAAGGGTGAAATTCAAAGGGAAGATGAAGTCTTGTGATGATTTATTATAGGGTTTTTCTTTGAAGGTCATCTTGGAATTTTCAATACAACTTTTTTAATAGAATGATTCAAATAGAAAAACTTGGAGGTGTTTAATAAGGGATAATGAATAACCTTAGGTATGAATTTTAGGTTTTTAATCATTACAGGTTTGGAGTTATACTCAGTGGAAGTTGAGGTTTTTAAAACTAGGGTTTTCTTCTTCAAAACGAGTCATCTTTCCATTTTCACTATAACTTTTTGTTGGGATGATTCAAGGAGTGAAACTTGGAGTAATTCCACATAAGATATCGAAGAATATTGGGTACATGTTTCATATCCCGATTCATTACAGGTATGAATTTATACTTGTTGGAAGTTAGGGTTTCTGACTAATCCATAAACTAGTCCCAAACAAGTGTTCACGATAAAATGATTATATTTGAATCTTGGTAGGTCCAAATTGAATTCCACTTGTTTCATTAGAAGGATAATAGATATTGATATTTGAGGTCAAGCTTCAGAGTAAAAAATGGAAAATTGAGCTCATGGTGAATCTTACAAGTTTGTAGATTTGAGGTACAGTTTTGAGCAGTTTTGTATGCAGATTTAAGAAGTGATTTTGGGATTGTATTTGAAGGATGATTTGATCCTTCATAATCATTTAAAATATTCCAAGGGGATTAGTGTCTCCTTCTAGTAGGTGTTGGAAAACTCAGGGAGTGGGTTCTTCGTTCAAGTCAATGCTTGTAAATTCTTGAAACTACTTAAGAAACGTTTCTGTGGTTTTCTCCCATTTGGGTTTCCACTAAAAATCTATGTGCAATGCGTATGCGTTTATGTGATTATGAATGGAATGATTAATAGTTAATTTTTATGTAGTGCTTGAAGGTTAAATTTTTTGAAATAACTCTATATTGATTCACCCCCCTCTCACTATTCTTGAATATTCTAACAAGAACTTCGGTTGGCTTGAATAAGATCATCACAATGGTGCATGACTATGAAAATCTCCCGAGTATATGCATTATCCATATTAACATGACTTGCACAATAGAAATGAATATCATTCTAGTGGAAGAGACCAATTATCTTACTTATACCAACAAGAAAATCCCTGGAATGAGGAGGTGGCCCCTCCCTCAAATTCCACCATCCAATTTCTTTAGAATCAACATGAGAAACTTGTAGAGAATACATACATAAAATACCAAATTTCCAACTTACACCAATAGGTTTGAAATCATTAGTGATGATGGGTAGACTTAATTTTGAATTTGAGATTCCAATGACATAAAGACCATGCCTGAAGGAAATTTTTTCTTGAAGACCTTGGCACCAAAAAGGAAGAGTAACATTGGATCCAAATATAAGGCACCAATATTTCACTCTATAACATATAGGTCCAAAGAATTCTAGTCTTTGTCCACAATTACCCAGAGATCACATAATTCTACATAACTAGAGATAGCTTCAAAGATTGTATGCAGGGAAACTAAATGACGACCAACCCAAAATTTGAGTAGATAATTGCATTAACAAATTACCTCATCTCAAAGAGAGAAAGCATTCACATTGAAACGTTTATCCGAAAATATCCCATCTTTATCCATAATTACGAGGAAACAATGAATTTCTAAGAAACTATAGATAGTGTCACTGAATGTATTCTAGGTATTAGAATTTTGACCAAATAGGGTTTTGATGATAGATATACAACTGAAATTTACCTTGTATAGAAGGGAGTGAGCTCCTAGGATGACAATGAATTGTAGTGTAGGATCCGTAGAAAGGATTGAAGATATTCCCTGCAAATTCCACCACCCAAATGTCTTAAAACCTACAAATTCTGATGTCCCATAGATATATCATTTCATAGAGATGAGATTGGGAGAGATTGAAATGTTCTGCTTCCCATTGGAATTGGAAGTTGAAGGAGAAAAGAGTCCAAACCATAAAATACATAAACCAAAAAACTATATGATGTAGCTTATCAATTTATAACACATTAACATCCAACTTGAAATGTTCGAGCACTAATCCCTCTGCTTTTCCATGATCCCATCTTGAGTGTACCAATGTGTAGGGTGGAATTCAATTTCCACAAACCATGATTGAATTCTCATGGAAGTACGAGAGAAATGCGTCCTAAGGTCATATTTCCCAAGGCTTGTACAACTCAAGTTCAAATGTTGAATTATTTAAATTTAATGAACATTGAAACCCATTTAGACCAAGATTTAGGGTATAATTCTAAATTCATAAGACCCATTTTTAATCAAAGTGTTAGAGATAAGCTCAATTTCTTTTTTATCCCATTGACCTACCTTATCGTTCAAACCCATCTATTCATCATATATCTTCTCTTTTATCCTGCGGCATCCAAAACCCCTAATCCATTGACCTAGATTAGTTAAAAACTTGTTGATGGGGCATAAATGACATGCAATAGTAATGGGTACTCCCCAGAACACAATCCCAATCATACTATGCACCATTTGGTTTAGGATACCCATCCAAACTCTGGCCCAACATCCATTACTAGTTTTGAGGGTGAATGCATGGATGTTTATGAAAATGAAATATGTATATGAATACTATCTAAATGCATAAAGGAAAACTAATATACTATACTCTATCCTATCATAACAAGGATTAAATTTTAGTAACCGAATGAGTTGAAATGAAACTAAACTCTGCAAAACACCCCAATTAGATAGTTGTCATGAAGCTACAAAGTTAGATAACACATGCATACAATGTATAACCAAAAAATTCTAAGTCATATTTCTCCATACATAAACAACTCATATGCTCAGGACACTAAGTATAAGAAAGAACAACAAACTGCAAGAATAAAAAAAAATTGCATCATAAAATCCTATAAGAAAAACGTGTTCTTACAGCCCATGTGGACAACAAATACTTTGCTGGAAATAGTTCACAACAAGAAAAAATACACACAAGTTTTCTCTCTGTCAAAGGTTATCCCTGGGGGATTCTCAATATTAATTAACCAATTATTTTCTATGAAAGTAGTTTCTAGAGTGTATACAAAGCTTGAGAGCCAAAAATCCCCTTCAAAATGGGTCTCTTCCTTTATTTATACAATTATTTCTAACTCTTGAAAATGCTTTCTTGGGTTCCCCAAGAATGATTTACAAAATACCTTTCAGCTTCCCTTACTAGTTGTTTGACACATGTGAGGAAAAAGATGAAGCTAAAAGTGGTTGGAAAAAAGACAAAATAAGATATAGTTAACAACAAATCCAAATTTGTTGTCATGTCTTTCTTATGTGTTATTATCCTAGATGTAGGCAGTCCATATCTCTAATTGATCATAAACCACTATGATATGGTAGTATGCTAACTCCTAGAGAGCATATTGATGCATAACAATGTTGTTTTTGAGAGTTTGCATGTCCTTTTCTAGGGTATCCATGAAGGCCTGAATCATGATGATGAATTTAAACATAGTTACCAACTTAATGAGCATTGTGACCTCAAAATGAGAACACTGGCCCAAAAAACCCATATTTTTGCATAAAAAACATCAAAATCAACCCCCAAATCAAAAAGTGGTGCTACTGGTAGCACCATTTTTAAAAACGGGGTCAAAATTACAACATTTTTCAAACATGGTCTTCAAAACTTAGACAATAGCTCAGACAAACCTTAAAATCATCACCTAAAAACAAAAAAGCTGGTTTTTTTTTTTTTTTTTCAAAATGTTGAATTTTGAGATCATTTGAAATCATATTTTTATCACTTTGTACCATTAAAACCAAAACCTCAAAATAAACCATCAAATTGAAAAGTACTGCTACCGGTAGCACCCATTCTAAAATTGGGGTATTAAAATGACACTTTTTTGTAATGTGGTAAAAGAACTCATCATTACTGTAAACAAAATCATAAAAACAACCCTTAAATGTTTAGTTTTTAAATGTTATCATCACGCAAAACACAAGGTAATACATAATGCCATGAAAATATCACACTATACTTTAAAAATTCAACGTCACTTTTTAATAATTTTTTCCTTTTAACAATAAAAAAGTAAATACAAGTTACATTGAATGAAACATAAATAGTTTCTTAAAAGTATTGTTATATTGACCATATTCAAAACATACGAGCTAAGAAATTTAATTATATTATCCATAATAAAAGAATATATCATTCATAAAACATTACAAAAGATTCATAACTTCATGTAAGGTCATATGTAAGTTCAATGCTCTTTTTTAGTTACCATACAAACATCATATGGATAAAACATTCTTAAAATGTTCCATACACTTATTCAGATTGACTCATGGTTTCTGAAATACCATCAGAGTCTACATTTTCTTCAGATGAATGCTTTGATGAATATGTAGATGATCCATACTCTTCCCTATTGTCGATGAATGCACCATCTGAGTCTACATGCATGCCCAACATTTCAGATGTCAAATTCCTTTTAGATCTTCGACTAGGTTCAACAGACTCCCAGCTTGCATTTATTTCTTGCGGAAACAACCTCTTGATAATCTTTGTTGTCTTGGAGTGAAGAGTTCCTCTCTTTGTCAAATTTAAGTCATAAACAAGTATGTCAACATCGTCTAATTTTAAGAGGTCAATGCGACGACAAGTTGTATTTTGACCCTTTCTTTTTCTCTTTCTATTGGCATTTTTATCAACCACCATCTCTGGCTTGTACACACCATTAAATGGGTGTGTACTTGTTGCATACCAATGCACTTCAATTGCAACAACATCAACATTTTCTTTCTCAATCTTTATAACCTTTCCTATCCAAAATGGATAACCATGTGGATCCTCAGTCGCTAAAACTGCAATCATGCTACCCTCCTTAATATCTTGT
>ML780459.1:1011462-1044209 GCA_009831015.1 Picea engelmannii | reverse complement strand
GCTAAGATTCAATTTCTGTGCCACTCAATGCTATTCGGCAACCTTGGAATGCATGCCAGTGCTCCCAGAAATTGTTGCTGTTGTCTCTTTTCTTCAGCTCGACCTCTCTCTTGCTCTCTCTTGTTTTCTCAACAAGAATTCTTTAGCTCCTCTCTTGTTCTCTCAACAAGACTACTGTTTCTTCCTCTTGCTCTTGGCATCTCACCAAAAGCCTCTTGGCCTCTCACCAAGATTTCTTCTACTTCTTGTTCTTGGCATCTCACCAAGAACCTCTTGGCATCTCACCAAGAGTCTCTTTTCTTCTTGAACAACCAAGAATGGGTGTGCCCATTTGCCTTAATCAACCTCATGAGGGAAGGTGAGGAGTTTTCTAATCTAACAGCTGAGATTAGATTAGATGGGTGGCTGAGATTTGGTGTCTCTTCACTCACCCTCACTTTAATCATAAAGTTATATTTTAATTTGCATCTCACAAATTAATTTGACTAAGACCCATATTCGGCAATTTCTCCCCTTAGGCGCCTAGGGAAGAGAAACACTTGCCTTGGTACATTATTTTAATTTAAAATTTAACACTGAATGGTTATGCACTCTAGGCCACATCACCATGGAATTTAAGGAATTATACATGAGATTCCAACAGGATGGGAATTGCTACAAGTTCCAAGGCATCACAATAGGTTCCTCCAATGTTATCAGTTCACACCAAATGGAAAAAATCCTCAGAAAGGGTCATTCTTGCATTATTTCCCAATTCCATGCCATTCAAGTAGTTGAGACTCCCTCCCCCACTATTCATCCTGACATGTAGCTTATCCTCTCCAAACACCACTATGTTTTTGACAACCCCATAGGACTCCCACCCTCATGTGATCCCCATGATCATTCCATCCCACTTGTTCTTTGTAGTCTTCCTCCCAATTTTCACCCTTATTTCCACCCATTTTCTCAAGAAAAAGATATTGTAGAGACCCAGCTTAAATAAATACAAAATCTTAATTCAATTAACATATAATTTCCTTCTCATACGTAAATTATTCATTCACATCATAAGCATAAATATTCTGCATAAGTTAAAATCTATCTACAGCATGGGAATAACTCAACAATTCACCATAAAATACCTTCTTCTGATGCTAATTCCCGTCGATATGGCTGTCCCTTCCCTACTGCCTTGCTGCTGTCTTGCCTAGCCTGATGCACTGACCAACACTGCCCAAACCGACTATCCTCCCAGTCGGCTAGGAGCATCCTGTCCGGCTCCCTAGCTCCAGGAAACCGAAAGGAATCCTGGCCCCCGTGCCCAAAACCCCTAGCAACCCGGTGCCCCCTGCAATGATACTCACAGTCTGCAGAACTCTCCCACAGAAATAGAAAAACCAAGCCAAGAAACCAATACTCTCATCCCCCTCCAAAATGCTTCCTCCTCCCAAAATAAAATCCTCCTCCCAAAAGAATGCCTTCCACCATAAGGCTCTCCCCGTCATATTCCCCCTTCACTGCCCTTTCCTCATTTACCTCCTTACCTACCCATAGTTAATGTCCCTTATCCTTTCATTTATTATTTTATCCCCTTGTATTTATTATCTTATCTTATCTTATCCTTACATTTAATGTCCTATCCCCTCCCGTATACTTAAGTCTTAATAAATTAAATTATTAACCCCATTAATTCTTTACTCACATAATTAAAGAGTTGATTAATAATTAATTAATCATTGACAGTTATGAACAAATAATTAATGATAATTAATTAGTTAATATTATATAAGAAATAATTATTGTTTAGCTAATATCTTAGGACAATCAGATTATCAATTAATTATAATTAATAATCCTATACATTTATTTAAGCAGGGTCATTATAGATATTGAGAAAATTGTTCAGGCATTCTTAGTTGTGGGTGTCATCTTCCCTAGTACAAGCCCTTATTCATATCCCATGGTAATGGTACTAAAGAAAGAAGGTACTTCGTGTATGTGCCTTGGTTTTCTAGCTCTCAACAAAATTACCATCAAAGATAAATTTCCCATTCCATCATTGATGACCTTTTGGATGAACTTTCTGGTGCTCAATTCTTTACCAAACTTGAAAAGTGTTCTCGCTACCACCAGATACACATGAAGGATGGTGATATTCCCAAGACTGACTCCCTTAGTCACGAAGGCCATTTTGAGTTATTGGTCATTCCTTTGAACCTATGTAATGCACCCTCCACTTTCTAAAGTCTCATGAATCATGTCTTACGACCCTTTGTCCGTCATTTTGTACTAGTCTTCTTTGATGATATCATCTTTTACAATAAAACTTGGCAAGCCCATCTTTCTCATGTGGATAAGGTGTTACACTTACTTTCTTAGCATCAATTCTTTCTCAAATGGTCAAAATGTGCCTTTGGGGCTTCCGAAGTAGAATACCTGGGCCATATTGTTGGTAAGGATGGTGTCCATGTGGATCCTAAGAAAATTGAAGCTATGAAGGATTGGCCATGCCCTAAGACTCTTAAAATTTTGCAAAGTTTCCTTGGTTTAACTGGATGCTACCAATTTAGAATTATGGAAATATTGTAGACCCACTCACTTCCCTCCTTAAGAGAAATGATTTTAGTTGGAATGTGGTCACTGATCAATCCTTCCAAGCTTTGAAAGAGGTGATGTGTATGAATCCAGTACTGGATTTTCCTAAATTCACAAAGACTTTTTTTTTGGAGTGTGACACCTCCGGGAAAGGAATTGGGGCAATTATTATGCAAGAAAATAGACCATTGGCCTTTACTAGTAAACAAATTTATAAGAGACACTTGGGAAAATCCACATATGAAAAGGAAATGTTGGCTATTTTGCATGTGGTGGATATATGACATCCTTACTTTCTTGGGAAACACTTCCAAATTAAAATTGATCATTGTAGCCACAAATGTTTTTTGGAACAGTAGATTTCATCCTCTTAGCAACATAAGTGGTTGACCAAAATGTTCATCTATTATTATGATATAATTTACAAGAAGGGAAAAGAGAATGTGGTTGTTGATGCTCTTTCCAAGAATTATGAATAATAAGGGTCCCTCCTTTCACTCTCCTTTATTGTAGTCAATTGGTTGAATGGAGTTCACCATGAATGGTTCCAAGATCCCAAACTTTCTAGCATGATCCAACAACTGTAACAAGCCACTATTGCATATGTGGGATACACTTGATAAAATCAGGAGCTTCGCTATAAAGGCCATATGTATTTGAACAAGCCATGAAGTAAGCCTTAAAACCATATCACTTTCCCACTGACTCTTGAAGGGTTTCTTTATTTATTTATTCCCTTAAGACCTATCCATATACCTTAGTGTAGGAGCTACCCTACCTTGACAACCTGATAAAGTTGGATCCTCTACTGGAGAGTGCCCTTGACCTATGTGTCCACTATCTGATCAGTCGATGCATGTTCCATGTAGTCAGGGTTGAGATCTATTGGTTTCAGTTGTTTTGCTATCTCTGAGGTGTCCAATAATGGTGGAAAATATTGTTGAAAGGGGTCCACATTGAAAAATGGGTGCAAGCCAAGGAAGGGTGGATTGTTGAGCTCAAAATCATTGCTACCCATAGCCTTGGTGATAGTTTAAGGCCCATAGATAAGTGGGAAAAGATTTTGATGGGGCCCTGTAAGGAGCTCTTTCTGCAAATGTAACCAGACCTTGTATCCCACCTGAAACTAGTGCAGTACCTTGTGTTGATCATGACATTGCTTGTAATTAGCATTGGCTTCCTAAAAAATCTCATGGATCTGTTGGTGTTGAATCCACTCAATGAATCTAGTGGCTTTGTCAGCCTCAAACTGAACATGGGAAGATTATGCCTATGTGGTTGCAAGAGGTAGTGAAACATAAATGGGACCCAAGGGTTGGAATCCCAGCCCCACTTGAAATGGGCTATGGCCGATGGAGCTATGGAGAGCCTCATTGTAGTTGTGATGAACATAGGGAAGAATATCATCCCATGTACGTGGATTCTTAGAGTTGTACATGTGCAGGATGTGAAAAATAATCCAATTGACGACCTCTGTTTGGCCATTGGTTTGGGGGTGGAAAGCAATGGATTTAGTGAGCTTGGTGTCTAACAATGACCAGAGACTCAAACAAAATGTGTTGAGGAACCTGTTGTCCCAATCGGATATGATGGTATGTGGTATCCCAAAATGGACCCACACTCATTCGAAGAATATCTTGGCAGTATCTTCCACTGTGATTCTCTTCTTGCAGGTTGTGAGCATGGGAATCTTCAAAAATTGATCAACTACCACAAATACAAAATCATTGCCTTGCTTGGTGGATGGAAGGCCAGACATGTAATCCATCGAGATGGATTCCCAAGGCCTCTCGGGAGTAGGAAGAGGGGTGTATAAACCTTGCTTCTTGATGGTTGGCTTGGCAATGGCACATGGAGTGTAAGGTATGATATACTTGTTGACATCCTGTCAAAGTTTTGGACAATAAAATTTTTTCTATAGAATAACCAAAATTTTCTCCACGCCAAAATCTCCTAACATTTGACTATAGTGAGCCTCCCAAATCAGATTTGCACGCTCGCTTGCAGGAACAAAAAGATGGCCCAGATTGCATAATAGTCCATCTTGAATGTGAAAATTGGTGACATTCGTGCATGTACCCAAGAGCTGATAGGTGGTGGCGAATTCCAGATCTTGCTAATAAAGTTGGGGCCACTCAGATTCCTCATTCCCACAAGAATGGAGCACAGTGGTGACTGCAGCCACGAGAGGTCGACTAAGGTAGTTAGTGACAAGATTTATGCTCCATGTCTTATACTTGATGTTGAGATGGAATTGATGCATGTACGTGGACCACTTCTGATGGCGATCGTTCTGCAACTTCCCTTGTGTCTGTATGAACCGCAAAGGCTTGTGATCAATGTGGATGATTGTATCCTTTCCCATAATGTAATGTTTCCATTGACGACAGGCTTGTACAATGAAATACATTTCCTTGTCATAGGTGGGGTATTTCTGGATAGTATCTGAGAGTGTCTCACTATGGTATGCTACTGGATGACCATGTTGAGTGACAACTGTGCCTACAACATAGTCAAATGCATCAGTCTCAATATCGAATGATTGTTGCAGATCAAGTAAGGAGAGTACTAGAGCTGAGCATAAGCGATGCTTCAGATCATTAAGTTCTCATTGTTGTTACATCCCCCACACAAAATTTTACCTGCCATAGCCCTTGGTCACTTGGTTGAGGGCCCATGCAATATGGGAGAATCCCAACATGAATCGTCGGTAGAAGTTAGTCCTAAGAAGCTTCAAAGCTCGATTAGTGTGGTCAGGGATGGCCAGTCACAAATGACTTGGATATTAGCTGGATCAACATGCACCCCATGCTCACCAACAATGTAGCCCAAGTATTGGACCCTCTTCATTCCAAAGGATCATTTTTCCAAGTTGGAATATAGCTTGTGCTGCCACAGAGTGCTCAAAACCTGTTGAATATGTTGCATGTGCTCCTCCCATGTTCTGTTGAATATGTGGATGTCATCCAAATATACCACCACAAAAGAGTTGGTGAAGGGTCTTAATACATCATCCATCAACCTCATGAAAGTGGATGGTGCATTTGTTAAGCCAAATGACATGACCAACCAGTCAAAGAGACCTTCTTTAGATTTGAAAGCTATCTTCCATACATCAGTTGGTCCGATGGGAACCTGGTGGTAGCCAGACTTTAGGTCAATCTTGTTGAAGAACTTTCCCCCCTTAAGTTGGTCAAGAAGGTCATCAATTCTGGGAATTGGGTATCGGTTCCTGACTGTGATTTTTTTTAATGCTCTATAATCAATACAGAGTTGCCATGTCCTATTTTTCTTCTGCACCAATACAATTGGGCTTCCGCAAGGGGAGGAGCTGGGTTTGATGTGCCCCTATTGAAGAAGCTCTTGGATATGACGCTTGATTTCATCACTTTCTATCAGCAAGCG
The DNA here is from genome assembly GCA_009831015.1 of Picea engelmannii. Taxonomy (NCBI): domain Eukaryota; kingdom Viridiplantae; phylum Streptophyta; class Pinopsida; order Pinales; family Pinaceae; genus Picea; species Picea engelmannii. Next base: position 1,038,227 of record ML780459.1, on the reverse strand, counting down.
ATGATAGAATGGTCCATTAGGCAAAGGTGCATGGGGGGTTAGATCAATTGGATGCTTGACTTGGAAGTACGTCGGTACCCCGGTGGGTGAGGATAATATGTCTTTGTACTCTTACACTATCCCATCCACTTGCTTCTGCTATAAAGAGAGGCTTTTTGTAGAGGCCACAGATGTGGAAATGACCTTCTTCTTATTGTGAGCATGGATCCCAAAGAAGACAAACTTCCTGGTCTGTGAAATGACCTTACTACATTTCTTAGCGTAGAATAAAGAAATAGTGGTAGGTGGCGCTACCTATGGTATCATGTACAATTGTATACCCAAAGTAATAATAACACTACAGGGTCTAGACTCATACATAGCATGTCGCTTTCACAAATATGGTTGTCCGAAAAGAACATTAAAACTTAAAGGGGAGAAATATCACATAATACCTCGTCTTTGAAAGGCTTGATGTCGTAGGGCATATGTCATTGTTGGCTAACACATAGATCTCTTCCTTGGTGAAGCCAACTGATGGTGTAGGGATGTAGGTGCAGTGTCGTTGGCAGGTCTAGCCACTTGACGACCTCTTCTGATATCAACTTCTTTTGACTGTCGCTATCGATAATGAAATGAAGTGGAGCCCCATTTACCCACATTTGTGAGTGAAAGAGGCATTCCCCTTCCTCTGGTTCTTCTAGTTCGCTTGGCTGGAATTTGGTGGTAGCGACAGTGGCACTGGGTTCAACATTGATAATCCGCTTCCCTCCTTCTGGATTTGATTTGGAGTCAGAATCATCCTATGACTCAGAATCTTTCAGCTCAACCATGAGTGACTGCTTGGAGCGATATTCTTCGGTGTTGTGCCAAGGGATTTTATGGTATTCACACCATTTTCCTGTGTCCTTATTCGACTTTTCATTACCCTTCTTGTGTTGTGGCTTGGAATGGTTGTACTAAGAGTGGCCATATTTTCTCTATCTCTTGTTTTGTGGGTTGGGGCTGCCTTTGCCCTGCTTTGACTGTGAGGAGTTTGTAGATCCAAACTCTCGCCTCTTCTGCTTAAATTTCTTCTCGATCTTGACATCATATCTATAATCCGTACCCAATGATGCGATGTCTAGAAACTCCATTTTTGTTTGAATGTATCTATGCAAAAAACCGTGGTATTTTAGCACCGGATGTCGCTTAGAGTCTTTGATACCCAATTTGGTGCACAGGGTATGGAAAATATTGGTGAAATATGGTACTGTCTGGTCCCTTTCCTGATGTAGGGTGGTCCATCTTGTGTACTGGTCATCCTAGCTTCCAACATGGTAGTAATTTTTTTTAATGGCATCCCTGAAGGAATCCAATGTGGGGGCGACCACAAATATTGCATATTCCTCTATGGCCCTTTTCTCAGAGTAAGAATCCCACTAGTCCTTAACATGGGGGACGACCTTGAGGAGTGCAAAAGTAATCTTTTCCCTATTGGAAAAATTGTGGACTGAAAAATACCCTTCGAGCAGATTCAACCATTTATCTACAAAATCCGCATCTACCAGTCCTTCAAATAATGGAATATAAAAATTTACATGTATCTTGAAGGGGGTTGCATGGCCGCTTGATGAATATGCATCTCCTGTGGGCAGTCGCTGAAGGATATGTGCAAAGTTGTCCATCATTTCATTCCTTTGTTGCACAAGGGCTTCCTCGAGAAACATTTTAAAAGGATCTCGTGCTCCATCATCTTTATTTTTTTCCCCCATGGGTTGTTGTTGGGCTCGGAGTGACCGATATTGCAAATGGTTGATTGGTTTGAGTCCCAAATTCTTATACGCAGATCTTGTCAGGGACATGCACGAAGAAAAATAAATGAAGAGCAAACTGCTCTAATACCTCTAATCCAGATTTATGAGTGGAACAAAATGAATAATAGACTGAATACAATAAAATAGAGATACAAAGAAAAACAATAGGTATCCAGTGAATAATAACTTCTATTGAATAAATGAAATAGGATGAAACTATAAAACTACAGAACTGAAAACAACTTTCTCGAATGGTGGTAGTTATCTCTAAGAAGAGAGGTGGCTGCCATGGGCATTCGTCTGAGAAGAATGATTAAAATGAGGATGCAAAGGCCCTTTTAACATTACTCATGAATTCCAAAACCCTAGACATCCAAAAACCTAATCCTAGGAGATGAAACACCAAAAGTAATGTGGGCCCCGATGGGTAAGTTTGTACCTCAACTTCCCAGGATCGTAACTTTTTCATACGACCTTCGTTTTAGGCGCATGATATCCCATTGGAAAGGTATTATCGATACCTACACATCATTCCATTAAAATCTAACTTAGTATATAGTTTATTGTGCCAAGCCAAAAAAAAATCTGTTTAGAGCCCCAAAACGACCAAGATGTGCTGACATGAAAAATTCCAAAATAAGCCAGTTGGATTAGGTGGGAGGCCACCGGTATCCACCTGGAATATGTGTATGGCTTAATACAACCCTACAAGTGTAGAACCCAAAATTACAAATAATTACAAAACAATGTGCTCAACTAAAAACTTTCAAGAGGAGCCAGTTGAAATAGGTGGGTGGCCACCAATATCCTTAGAACCTTGGACGATGAAAATATGGGCTTGGTATGAGCAGATTCAGTCATGATGGCACACATATGGGATTCAAGCCCATAGGATGGGTAGAGTACCCAAAACCTTACTTATCCACTGGATCAGGGACATTGCAAAAACATACAACTAGAGACCTTGCAGAGACAAGATGCAACTCCCTCTAGCCTGGATGAAACACTTATATCTTGAACGTTGGCCCTATTTTGATGATGACATCATTTTATAGGGTTTGACGGAGCTAGTTTTTGGTGGACACCTGGGTTACTGATGGTGGTTGGCATGGATTTGAGGGAGGAGAGACATCATTTTATCCCACCTCACTCTGGATTGATGCCACATTGCCTTTGGAGGCCTCCTCATTTCCCAAGAGGGCTTGATGTCTCAGATGTGTGTCTTATTTATGATGTATTTTTCATTTATTACATTTTGTAAGGGTTAAATGAGGGGTCAAACCCACTTATAAATAAACATTGACATGTTATGTGGACAAAGTGCTAGCCTAGGATCATATATAAAGGCTAGCACTCATTTTCATTTGGATCATCATCTTTCCTCACCATTTGTGGGGTAACACTTCTACTTATTCACTATTTCAGCCTTCTTGGTCTTTATGTTGTGTGCACTATGCTTGGATATGGTATCTTGTGGAAGGTTTGTTGATTTTGGATGGATATTTATGGAAATAGGGTTTTGTGCTCTTGTCTTCTTAGATAAAGTAAGTAATTTTCTGCAATTTTATGTTGTATTGTTGATATAAATGGTGAAATTTTTATTTTGTTGCAAGGATTCTTGTTTATTGAAAACCTAAGAGAGAAACTTAAGTGCTTCTTCCTCTCACAAAGTTTTATTTGTCCAAAGTTTGTGAATTTTCATGGCTAGGATTAGAACCCTAAATCCCTAAAGTGCTAGGTTTTTAGGATTTTATCCCTAGACAATTGATCTTTGAATTAAGTGAAGCTAGAAGAAGGGATAAATGATATATAGGGCCAAAAAGTGCTTGCACCCTAGACGTCCTTCTTCTCAAAGACTAAATCCTAAGGCCCAAATGTGATTGCACATTAGGGTTTAGACTCTGCCTCTTGGCTTCAACTAGATCACCCTTCAAGCTTGGATGCATTTGAGACTCCATAGCCCTAGAATAGTAAAGGAACTAATCTAGAAGTAACTCTTGTGGTGAAATTAGTTGTTAAAAACTTTTTCCAAACCTCACAAGTGATGTACTAAATCTACTAACTCTAACCCTAGCAAACTCACAATATTATTTGTTGTTGTTATAAAATTTTGCTACAACCATCTAAAACTACATTCAATTGTTGCATACACTCATCTAAGGTGGCCTAACTTGTTCAGAAATCTCTTCTAGCAACTAGATAATATTGTGTTTGATGAATGCTTACTTTTCATGTTAAATTGCCACATTTATGAGCATCGATTTTTGTTGTTGTTACAAATAATTTACTATTGCTATATGATTGTTTATTGTTGCAAGTTAGTAACAACCAATGAAATTTGAATAGTCTAGTGTCTAAAGAGGTTATTGTTGCATACTTTAGCTTGGTAGTTGTTATATATATGCCACAAAGTGTTCTTGTTCCGAGCAGGTACAACAATCTATCTCACAACCTCTCTTCCCTTCCTATACCTAGACCAACTAACCGATGATCAAGATAGGGGGTGGTAGGATTAGCTACTAAACTTTCTATTTGATCCCTTGAGGTCACCAGGGAATCCTCTCTTGTTGTGGACCTCCTCCATCACTAAAATGAGGGAATATCCTACAAAGGTGAAAATGGTAGTTTCTTCCATATTTATGCAATATTTGGGGAACTTGTGGATGGATATGCACAAGTACAATTCATGCGATAACATTTTGGCACTGTTTTCGGGGAGGATTGAGTCATTCTCCTCATTTCTTTGGTAAAATTTCACGAGGCCATTATCTTACAAGTTTACCTGGAGACTCCACTAAAGGTGATTCACTCACTTTCCTTTGATGATCCTAAAGAGACCATTTGGAGACTCCAAAAATCTCAAGGAGGTACACTAACCCTCCTAAGACCTACAAGAGAATGGTTCCTCACAACTCACCTTAATTAAATCCTTGTTCAGTGGAAACCTTCCTTTATCTCTAATGGCTCAAAAGCGACGAGTATCCAATATCTTTAAGCTTTTAGACATGTATTTTTTCCAAAGATACCCTCAATATATGCCTCCTAAGTTTGAAAAGTGGTTTCCCAAGTTTTTCGGTAATGATGTGATTATTGTTGAAGAGCATTTGGATATTTTTTGGGTCGTTTTCCAACTTAATCCTGTGAGTGATGATTCTGAAGATTAGTGATAAAACTCTTCTCATCCACTTTCACTAATGACTCTAGGAGGTGGTACAATAGTATCCCTAGAAAAAGTATTAAGCCTCAGGACTAATTTGAAGAGACCTTTATGAAAACATGAGGTGCTAAGGAAGATCCCATGTTATTGTTTTTGTGACTTACTGAAATAAAAAAGATAGAGAATGGAATTTTCAAAGATTTTGATGTCAAGTTTGAAAATTTTCTCCAATAGATACCTAACAACATTTTCCATGAAAAATATCATCTCCTTTTCCTCTATGTTAAGGCCTTCTCAAGACATTTTGGGTTCATGCTCAGGGACAAGACTCCAAATATCATTGAAGAGGCCCAAGAAATGGCTGCAAAACTTGAGGCTAATCTTTCATCCTGCAAGTTAGAACCTTTCTATGCCCCAAGAGACAAGGTTGAGACAAAACCAAGAAAATAACACAATGTTGATCCCACTAAAGATATTATCACTCCATGGGCATATAGTATTGAAGAAGAAATAAATGACCTCACCCAAAATCAAACCCTAATGATGAACATGATCACTAATTTGGAGAGGGAAAAACAACAAGCCATCGAGCCTCCTTTTATGGGTCAACCTCATAGATCAAATCAAGCATGGAACCCAAGGGCCTCAAATGAACAAAGGGTTCCCAACACTCTAGATACTTCAAATTTTATAATTCAGGAAGAGACTCCTTGGTGTCTACCTTGTGGGGATTCACATTGGGAACATGAGTTCCCAAGGATTAATCAGGAACCTGATCACACAAATGTCTTTGATACCATACAATATATATTTTCCATATCTCCCCAAGAGTGATTGAATATCACACCAAAACAACTTGAGGAAGCAAGAGAGAAGAATCCAAGAGGGATAGGATGGATATCATAAATAAAATGGATGAGGAATCAAAGGAAAATATTAGGAAGAGAGAATTACAAGTGTACACCAGACAAACAAATGCACCCCAAGATATTCCTAGTGACCCTATATTCCCTCAACCAAGGCATCCTCCACCACCTACAGACAATGTTCCTCCTAATTCCACTTTTCCAAAGAATAATGACATAGATTTGAACATTGACATAAATTATGTCTTGGAAAAGATAAACATGCTTGTACCTCTAACATAAATCATTAAGATCCCTTCGATGAGAAGAAAAAATTGAGAAATTATTTAGAGTACAAGGGGAACTTGTAGACCCTCCCGTGATGCTGCAGGCTAATAATTTAATACCACAATATCATGAGCACCCACCTTTTTACATTTCCTTGGAAATGAATAATAAGAGTTTGAACAACTGTATGCTTGAATCTGGGGTGGGTGCAAATGTTATGGAATTGAAAGTAATGCGACAAATAAGTTAGGAAGTCACAAGGCCTTATAGAAATGTCCAAGGGATTGAATCCATGGCTATTCCCACATATGGTGTGATAGAAAATTTGAAGGTTTTCCTTTATTGATATCCCGATATAGTTTTCGTGATGGGAATTGTGATCATAGATTTCCCATATGTTTTGGGAATGATCTTGTCTAGAAAATTTGATGCAATGTTGGTTGGTACCTTACAGATGGATTTTACTTATGTTACTATACCAATGGATGATGAAATATATTCCCATATACCCAACCTACCAATGGAAATGGATCATGTTGAAGAAATTGACCTTGACCCTAAAATTGAGGATCCCTTAGAGAATCTCCCTGAGAAGTTCAAAGAATATCCTCCATACTTTTTTCGAGATGACCTCCCTTTCACACAAGAAGACAATTTTGATGATATAGTGTGGCATAAAATGGAGGATTATCAACAACAAATAGACAGGTACAAAGACAAAGTAGTTGGCTCTATCACAATATTGAAGAAGAGTGGTAAAGAGTTGTTGATTAGATCGAGCCAAGAAGATATTATTGCAACGAAATCACACACCCTCCTTCAAAGAAATATAATAGGGTAATTAAATAAACATTTGATTTCAAAGGAGGGGATTACAAACAAGGATAATTGGTCTTACAGTGGGATACAAGGAAAGGCCAGCCTAACACATGAAAGGAATTTGGAAATTTTTGGCTAGGTCCCTATAGAACTGAAGAGAAGTATGTCAATGACTTCTACTACTTATCCATGTTGAAGGGAAGGGGATGACACTACCCATTAGTGGGTCCCTTCTCAAGCCCCATCATGGGGACGAGACTTGACTTCTCAAAGATAACATAGTTTAGATTAGGTTAGGTAGGGCATCTTGCATCTTGCATTGCTTTTGTATATATGTTGCATCATGCATTCATGATAGTATAGTATTGAATCTTTCTTGTATAAATTGCATTCTCATTTGTATATAATGAATACATGTTAGGAAATTGCACTTAATCATTGTATATTTTTTCTTTATCATTTGGTACCTTAGTGAAAAAAATTTCCTTTCGACATGGTTTTGGATTTATCGCTAACTATGGTATATCACATCCATCGACTGATACTTATAAAGGGTGATTTTGTTTGAAGTGGATGTAGGATTGCATGTCTTGAACAACCAGAGATGTTGAGGTTCTCATCCACTCTACATTGAGAACATGTCCCAATGTTGGAGCCATATGTTACCCCTCCATGCCTAGGGGTAACTGGAGGAGATCATGTCTTGTGGCCCGCAATGGAGAACATGATCCCGACCATGATTATGATCAACATGTCCACATATGGTATCCCAATATCCCCTCTCATTCACCTTTATATATACAAGTAAACCAAGGCTCATCAAATCCAAGTAACCCAGTGTATGGGAGATGGTAAACCAACGTCACCATGAGGTATTTTAGTGCTTCTTTCATGTAAAGTGTTGTGACTAATTTTTTGGGCATGTGGATGAGAATCTTTCGTTGAAGTTGGATAATGGATCACTTGCTTGGGAATTTGTGTTAGTTGCCTTGTTTCAACCTGGTAGTCAACTTCAATGCCCTAGTCATGTGTTGTCACTGCCCATGGAAAATGGGTACTACTAGGGGGGGATCACAAGGGTAACATTCCATTCCCCACCATACCTAACACTTTCCATCCTGGAGCCTCTCAAAGTGTACCAAACTTTGGTAATGGGTCATGGTACATTCTCTCATGAGAATAAGGGGATGAATGTCCATATGTCGATGCATATTCTCTATACATGTATTTTATTGCTAAGTGATAAAGGCCACCATAAAATCCTCAGGATAACTTGATCTCTACCCCCTCTAATGGTAATCGCCCATGTCCGAATGTGAATGAATGCACAAAATTATAAAGGACAATAGCCTAGTAAAAATGAAGGAATGAAGCTTGAAACATTATAAGGGGGACTTGCAAATGATAATTGGGTATCAAAAGGAAAAATAAGGGGTTCAGAATGAAAAAGTAACAAGGAAAGGTTATCTCAAGCTAGAAAGTACTCCCTCAACAAAGGTGGTCATAGAAATGGATTAAATGACACTATGAACTATGAAGTAAGCCCTAAAACCATATCACTTTCACACTTACTCTTGAAGGGTTTATTTATTTCTTGCTTCCCTTGGGACCTATCCCTCTACCTAGGTCTTTTATTTTCTTTCTAGGAGGCACACCTAATAGGGTTGGATGAAGGCCCTCCCATACTTAAATTTTCCAAATCACATGGGGTCTTGGGTTGATGTGATGCTTGAAGGGGATACTGAGGTGAACTATTTACATTGATTATATATTAAGTTGCAAATTACTTTGCATGATTTAAGAACTGATGTTTATTATGAACCTTGGCTAACCTTGTCTTATACTTTGTTTTGTTTTGGATGGCCCGAAGATGGTTCTTTGAGGGACATCCTGGGCTTGTAACCATGACATTCTTCCTTTATTGTAGGACCTTGGCATGTGTGATGGAGAGTAGTGGGTCATCTAGTGACTCACCGACCTCATAAATCATCTCTCACATCCTTAGAACATTGGACAATCGAAAGATGGGCTTGGTAAGAGAAGATTCAGTCATGATGGCACAGAGATGAGATGGAATCCCATAGGATGGGAAGATTACCCCATAGCTTAATTACCCAATGGATCAGGGATGTTGTAGCAGCATAAAACTATGGACCATGTAGAGACAAGATGAAACTCCCTCCATCATGGATGCAACACTTAGATCTTATACGTTGGCTCTATTTTGATGATGATGTCGTCTTCTAGGCTTTGATGGAGCTAGGGTTTCGTGGATACCTAGGTTATTGATGGTGATTGGCATGGATTTGAGGGAGGAGAGACATAATTTTCTCCCATATCACTATGGATTGGTTCCACATGGCCTTTGGATGCCTCCTCCTTTCCCAAGAGGGCTTGACGTCTCGCACGTATGGCTCATTTATGATGTATTTTTGCATTTATTACATTTTGTAAGGGTTAAATGAAGGGTCGAACCCACTTCTAATTAAACATTGTGAACAAATATCTAGCCCAGGCTTATATATAAAGGATAATGATCATTTTCATTTGGATCACCATCTTTCCTCAATGCCATTTGTGGGGTAACACTTCTACTTATTTTCTATTTCATCCTTCTTGGTCTTCCTCTCTCATGCGCTATGATTGGATATGGTCTCTTGTGGATGGTTTGTTGATTTTGGATGGATATTTTTGCAATTGGGGTTTTGTGCTCTTGTCTTCTTGGATAAAGTAAGTATTTTTCCACAATTTTATGGTGTATTTTTTATGTAAATGGTGAAATTTATATTGTGTTGCAAGGATTATTGTTTATTGAAACCTTAAGAGAGGAACATAAGTTCTTCTTCCTCTCACAAAGTTTTTTTTGTCCAAAGTTTGTGAATTGTCCTTGCTAGTGTTAGAAGCCTGAATCCCTAAAGTGATAGTTTGTTAGGATTTTAGCCCTAAAGAATTTATCTTTGATCTAAGTAAAGCTACAAGAAGAGAGAAATTATATCTAGGGACCAAAAGTGCTTTCACCCTAGACGTCCTTCTCCTCAAAGTCTAAAGCCTAAGGCTCAAATGTGCTTGCGCCTTAGGGTTTAGACTCTACCTCTTGGTTTCAACTAGATCAACCTTCAAGATTGGATGCATTTGAGACTCCATAGCCCTAAAATGTTAAATGAACTAATATAGAAGTAACTCTTGTAGTGAAAGTAGTTGTTAAAACATTTTTCCAAACCTCTCAAGTGTTCTACTAACTCTACTAACTCTAACCCTAGCAAACTCACAATATTATTTGCTATTGTTATAAATGTTGCTACAACCATCTAAAACTACATTAAATTGATGCATACACTCATCTAAAGGTGTCCTAACTTTAAAAAAAAATATCTTCTAGCAATTGGATAATCTTGTGTTTGATGAATGCTTACTTTTCATGTTAAATTGCTACATTTATGAGCACTAATTATTGTTGTTGTTACAAATCATTTACTATTGTTATATGATTATTTAATACTACAAATTTGTAACAACCAATGCAATTTGAATAATCTAGTGTCTAAAGAGGATATTGTTGCATACTTTAGCTTGGTAGTTGTTATATATATATGTTTGTGTGTGTGTGTGTTCGAAAGTGTTATTTTTCTAGGTAGGTACAACAATCTATCTCACAACCTCTCTTTCCTTCCTAAACATAGACCAACTAATTGATGATCAAGATAGGGGGCAATAGGCTTGGCTACTAAACTTGCTATTTGATCCCTTGAAGTCACCAGGGAAACCTCCCTTGTGGTGGACCTCCTACATCATTATAATAAGGGAAGATCCTACTTAGGTGACAGTGATAGTTTCTTCCATAGTTACACAAGATTTGGGGACCTTGTGGAGGGATTTGCACAAGTACAAATCCTACGATAACAGTTACCACTCGCTAAATGGTGGTACAATACCACTTACCATGGTATCACTCACATGATTCCCTTTGAGGTGGTCTATGGTCAAAATCCACCCTTTGTATTATCTTACCTGTCTGGTGTATTTAAGGTCTAGGAGGTGGATAGAACCCTTACAAATCGATTTGACATTCTATGCATGCACAAAGACAATTTGGTCATAATCGAATCAAGCAACAAGATGATCAACATTGTTCCAAACACAATTTTTCTAAAGGTGACCAGGTGTTTCTTCGTCTACAACCATATAAGCAAACTTCCCTTAAATAATATCACTTCCAAAAAATTGCTCCAAATTTTTATGTCCCTTATACAATTACCAAGTGTTTACGGTTGATCTAGGAGGATCGAGGAACGCTCACAGAGGTCTAGGAAGATTCAAAACGCTCACAGAGGTTTAGAGGGATTCATAAATGCTCAAAATTTTATCATCTCAAATGCTCTCTAGAATGACATCAATGTGTATAGATTGGCGATAGATTTCTAACGACGTAAAAATCACCTCAAACAGAGTTTGTATGCAAAAGTTATGCCTGGTCAAAGTTTAGGTCAAACCAAGTAAAAGTTAAAGGTGACACGTATCACCAATGCAAGAGTGACACATGTCACCAATGCAAGAGTGGCGTGGCATGACCATACATATGTACGGTGATAATGTGGCAACACCATGGAACATCACGTGGCACACTATACATTCAACCTAGCAGGTGACTCAACATTTGTGTGGTACAGTGGACCATTTATAGTTTGACACGTGGAAACAATAGACCAATGAGAGGATGCCATGTGGAAACCATTGGAATTTAATGGTTAATTTTTATCAAAAGTATAGTAGTCGACGAGGGTCGAACCCACAACCTCCTATAACCGTATGCCAACAACCTTTGTCATTATGCTATCGTATTGGTTCTTAACCATATACAATATAATTAATGCTTAAGTTTTGATCAAAGTTTATTCAGCGGAAAAAAGGGCTGAGGGATAAAGCCCTTGTGTTTCAAGATAAATCCATGAGTGCGAACACAAACCGATCTCCCTAGATCCACCTGGATCTAGAACAAAACAGGACAGAATAATACACTTTCCCTAGATTTTAACTGTTGAATGAACTAGGAGGCAAGAATCATGTACATACCTTATGATCGCTTCCTTGGGTCTTTGTTGTTCCAAGCTTCGCTCCAACGCTCTTGTATCGTCCAGACCACAACAAAACAAACCAATCGAAGTGAAGACAATCCAATATATTCAACAATTGATCTATGTATATGATCAAGGAGTTATACAATAAAGTGACATTAGCTTTATGGGAAAGGGACATATTACTGTATTATATTGATTGAAAGTGAAACTTACAACCTGAGCCTTGATGTTGCAAATATCCTTTCGATGGCTCCTAGCTCTGACACACACACTTTCTCATGCATGAAGAAAATCAACCACTTTTGATGACCTTGCTGGTGTCTCTAGCTGTTGTAGCATCAGTCCTTCATACAATATTCCACTAATTCTCCAATTAATCTCTTGATAGTTTGCTTCTAACCTTTTCCATGAACATTCCCCTCAATATATAGGAGAGAATAGATTAGTTACTTGGATAGGAATGATCCCAAAATATCAAGAAAACCAGTACTTAGATAACCATTCGAATGCCAACTCATCCTTCTAGAAGATTCCCTTCTAGAAGGTTCGAGAATTTATCTTTTTCCTTCCTTTAGAAGATGTTCGCACCCTGATAGTTAGGTACAGTGCGAACCTCTCGCACCCCAACTTAATGCAGCCTGCGAGAATCATGCATTCTCGCAGGCAAATATATAGGTAGCCTGCGAACCTCCCTTAAAAATATGATTTTTGGAAGCAGACAAATGTAACTTTTCTCAGGAAAGTGTTCTAGTGAAGAGACTGATTTTTCATCATCATGACGACCAAAATTGTGGATAACACCTTGACCCATGGTTTATTATAACTCCATATATCCCATTCCTATATTCGTGTGTGGGAGGTTTCAAACTTTGGTTATATACCATAACTATATTCCATATGGTTACAACAAAATGCTATATATAGTGTGGTTAACGGGTTTTGACCCGGTGACCCACTATATAACGTTCCAATGTTTTAACCAATTGTGCTAAAGGGCACTTTTTGTTATTTAATTTCAACAAATCACATTTAATGTTTGCCTATAGTTTTGGGTGGCGGTTTATCCCGATGCCCTATTTAATGGGTGTGTGGACCAAGGCAAGGAAACACATATGTAGAGTATGGGTGTTGTCTCAAGGTTCATGCTAGAGGTATGAAGACGCTGGGATTGTACTGTAATGCATGCCAAGAGGTTCGTTGACATAATTTTATGAAATTTATACTCATTTTTCTCGAAATTTTGCAAGGAATTCAATGGTGCACTCTGTTTCTAAGTTTGAGCGACGTGTAAAGAGGTAATTGTAAACCACAAGTTTTTGAGCATTAATAAAGAGGTCTCGATTGGAAGTGGACCCAGAGACATATCCCAAATTGGGTGAACTCTATTATCAAACTTGTGTATGTGATTTTGGTATTGTTGTTCTATTTTCGCTCAGTTATTTGCAAGTTGTTTATCATTAAAGTGTATTTGGAAAGACAAGTTAATTCACATGTATATTGCAAGCAGTCAAATGATCATTAGTACTCCAAGGTTCAATTAGATGTTTATATGTTTTAAAGACTAATTAACATCTAAGTATTTTTCGGATCAAGTTGGTATCATAGCTTGGCTTTGACAAGTGGTTGCAAGTGAATGCTTACAACGTCCAAATCCAAGCGAGGAGAAGGCAAACTTACAAGTTATAATCCAGAGATTCGTTTGAGAAGCTTTACTCAAAGAAGAGAGATGACTTAACCAAGAAAATTAGGTCCTTATGACTCTGAACATGATTTCTTTGAGGCTTTTAATTTAATGAAATCCGTGGTAGAATAAATATATGAGGGTCGAAAGAAGACCAAGGAAGAAGATACATTGGAAAACATTGAACCAGTTAAAGATGAAGGAGGAGGTGAAGGGGGTGGACCTTCTTAACTATCCTCACCATATTCATCATCCACAAGCGAACATTAGTCACATAAAAATAAGTCCACTAAGAAGACTTTTCATGCTCATAATCTTCCTTTATTAAAATTGGATGTTAAGTTCGAATTGTCAATTTATGATGGATAATTGAATGTTGAAAAGTTGGACAATTGGATCAAGAAGATAGAGGTATATTGCAGGGTGAAAAAGATCATGGACAACACTGCAAAGACATAATTGTCTACTCTATCTGGTCAGTTCAACCTTAATATGGTGGGAGATTAAGACACAAGTTGATCTTGTTCAACATGGTACAATAATTTCCTCTAGGGATGAATTTACTGCTGCAATTAGAAAACAATTTTATCCATTGGCTAATGTACAAACAATGATTATGAAATGGAAATATCTCAGACAAGGAAAGGGGAAAAATACCGAAGAATATACACATGAATTTAAAAAAAATGCATTATCTTTAGGAATTCCAATATATGCTCAGGAAACTCTTCTAAGGTGTATTGGTGGCATGCACTCATATCTTTGACACACTATCTTGATGTTTAACCCTACTAACATTGATGAAGTATCAGTACAAGATACTCATTTGGAGGCTAGTAAGGGGAAGCATGTGATTGAAGATAAGAAGTCACACAAGTTCGAAAATAATTCGAAAGGAAAATGGAAGAGTAAGAAGTCAACTACTGTAAATAAAGTTGAATAAAAAACTACATGTTCCCATTGTAAGAGACAGGGCCATGAGGAAGCACATTGTTGGAAGATGCATCCAGAATTATGAACAAAGAAGTTCTAAGATAAAGGGAAGAAGAATATTGTTGCATCAGCTTGAAATTATCTATGATAAGATTCATGAGATGAATCTAAGATCATGGAAACATGAAGAAAAGGTATATCTACTACTAATTCTTCAGTTCAATCTACCAAATTGGAATGTGTTATTGATCAAAAGAAAATAAGTGAGATTTTCCATGTTAGGGTTATAGTCAAACATACAAAGATAGATACTTTGTTCAACAATGGATCTCAAATTAACATAATATCTAAAGAAATTGTTAAGAAGTTGGGTTTGAAGACGACACCTCATAAAAAACCATATCCAGGTTGGGTGTGTGAAGATGCTAAGTTGCAGGTAACGAAGCAATGCAATATCAGATTTGCAATTACAACTAAGTTCTTTGATGAGGTTGAGTTATATATTGTGCATCTTGACATTTGTGACTTGTCTTGGGTAGTCCATATCTATTGGACAAGAAAGCCATATTCTACTGTGAAGAGAATAAATATCATATTTTCAAGGATGGGATTGAATTTATTGTCAGTGCTCATCGTATCAAAACTAATGTTTCTTTAGTGAGCATATGGAAAATGAAGAGACTCGTGAATGCAAGTAAATATTGTGTTCTCATGATAGTGAAACAAAAAGAAGAAGAGATATCCGATGCTTTATCAGTTTGTGATCCAACTCATAAACATGAGTTGGTTAAAATCATATCTAATTATGATGATTTATTTAAGGAACCTCCAGGGTTTCCTCCTAAGAGGGCAGTTGAACATGAAATCTATTTGTAGCAGGATGATCCTCTTCATAACATTGGTATGTATATATCATTAGTAATAGAGAATGTAGAGATCAAGAAGCAAGTTCAAGAATTGCTCGATAAAGGAATCATAAGGCCAAGTTCCTATCCATGTGGATCTCCTATTGTTTTAGTTCTGAAGAAAGATGGAACATGGAGAATGTGTATTGAATTTTGAGCACTAAACAAGATCACCATAAAGAATATATATCCTCTCCCTAGGATTGATGATTTATTGGATTAGTTAAATAATGTTGTTTATTTCACTAAATTGAACTTGAGAAGTGGTTACCATCAGATCAGAATTGCAGAAAGTGACATATGGAAAATTGTTTTCAAGACAAAGCAAGGCTTGTTTGAATGGTTAGTTATGCCATTTGGTTTATGCAATGCACCCACAACATTTATGAGGGTAATGAATGACATGTTCAGGCCTTACATAGATTATTTTTTTATCCTCTACTTATATGATATATTTATCTTTAGTCAAAGATGGGAAGATCATATAATGCATGTCAAGAGAGTCTTTGAACTCTTGAAGAAGGAGAAGTTGAATGTAAAGATGTCTAAATGTGAGTTTGGAAAACATTCTCTAGTATATTTGGGATACATTGTAGGGAATGGTTAGCTAAAGATAGATCCTACAAAAGTAGAAGTTATTGTGAATTGGCCTAAGCCAACTACTGCAATAGAAGTCATGAGCTTCTTAAGAGCAATATAGTACAATACTAGAGGAAATTCATTGCTAATTTCTCTTTTATTGCAACTTCTCTACATGCATTAACAAGTGTTAAACAATTCTTTCAATGGGGAGGCAAACAACAAAAAACTTTCGAGACGTTGAAGGAAAAGATAAGCAACACACCAATTTTGTCTCTGCCAAATCTAGAAAAACCATTTGAGATTCAAACCGATGTAAGTGGATAGGCCACGGGAGAAGTCTTGATGCAACGAGGTAAAAATATATGTTATCATTATGATACACTTACTTAGGTTGTGATTAAATATCCAACATATGCTAAGGAATTGTATTCATTGGTACAAAGTGTAAAAAAATGGAAGCATTACCTAATGGGAAAAGAGACCATAATTCATATAGATCATCTGCCATTATAGTACTTGTAGTCATAGACCAAGCTACAACAGTCACAACATTTCAGGTGGATAGGTTTCTTACAACAATTTCATTTGGTAATCAAGTATAAGAAAGGTATTCATAACAAGGTTGCAGATTTGTTGTCAAGGCCAGTGATCGATGCATCTACAATACTAACATATAATCCCTTAGCTCATGAAAGTTATGTTGAACAATATTCAAGGGATGATGATTTTAAAAATGTGTATAAGGATTTGATTCATGGAAATCAACAGTTGGATTATCATATGCATGAAAATTTGTTATATCATCTTGGAAAGCTTTGTATATCCAGAGATGAAAGAGTAAATGTAATTAGAGAATCTCATACATCTCTCATTTATGGTCATTTTGGGGTTGGTAAGACAATAGCACAGTTGTAGAGATATTGTTATTGGCCTCGAATGAATGAGACAATTTCCAAGTATGTAAAAGGGTGTGTTATGTGTTTCACAAGTAAGCCTAGAAACAAAAAGTTGGGATTATATACACCACTTCCAATATCTTCTTAGCCATGGGGAAGTCTCTCCATGGATTTTGTAGGGTGTTTTTCGATGTCAAAGACATGTCATGATTATTTATATGTCGTTGTGGATAGATTCAATGACATATTTATTTTAATGCCATGCAAGAAATAGGTCACAGTTGAACAGACAACACAAATGTTTTTTGCTAATGTATCGCTTCATTTTGGGATTCCTACATCTATTATTTCAAATCGAGACTCTCTCTTTTTGGGAAAGTTTTGGTCTCATTTATGGGAGATGATGGAAACTAAGATAAATAAAATCATAGCTTTTCATACATAGACAGATGGACAAACAGAGGTGGTAAACATAACAATGGTTCATATACTTTGAGGATATTGCAACAAGCATCCTAAATTATGGGATGAACAATTACCTTATGTACAACATGCCTATAGTCATGTTATGCATTCTTCCACTTAGAAAAATCCTTTTGAAGTATGTTTGGGGTACTTGCCTAAATCACCTATGGAATTTTTTTTTGGAGAAGCAAGTAAAACAGATGGACAAGATGATACAGATAAATCTGAAAGATTCATTCAGAGGATCCAGAAGGTACATCAAGAAGTACAAGAACAATTGGACAAAATCCAAGCCAACTACAAGGTGAGGCATGATAAACATCGGTTTGATCATCAATTTCAATTCGGTGATCAAGTATGGTTACATATCAGCAAGGAAGAAATGAAGTGTGAAGGTAGAAAGCTTAGGCCAATCCGATATGGTCCATTAAAGATCTTGGAAAAGATTGGTACTAATGCCTTTTGTTTAGATCTACCATCCTACATGCAAATGTATTCAATGGTAAATGTTGAGAATTTGAAACTTTATGAGCCTCCTATGATTGTGGATGAAGATGAAAGTATTTAGGTTCTGCCAATTGATGATTTTGCTCCAGAATATTTAGACGAGCTATAGGAAGATGTTATTCTTGATAGAAGAATCAAGACTTCACAGCGAGGTGATATGGAATATATTCAAGTTGGTCTTAAAGGGGTGAAACCAAGTAAAGCAAAGTGGATCGAGACCAGGAAGGTGAGGGAGATTTACCCTCATTTAGTTGTTGAGTAATCAAAACTTTTTGTGGTCCAAAAGGCTTCCAATGGGGATGAAGAATCCAGGAGGATATAGGAACGCTCAAAGAGGTCCAGGAAGATTCAAAACGCTCATAGAAGCCGAAAAGGATTAAAAAATGCTCAAAATTTGACTATTTCAAATTCTCTTGAAAATGACATCAATGTGTAGAGCTCGATGATATCTTTCCAACAACGTAAAAATTGCCTCAAAAAAAGTTTGTATGAAAAAGTTATGGTGGTCAAAGTTCAAGTCAAACCATGCAAATGTCAAATGGTCAAAGGAGACGTGTCACCATTGCACGGGTGACATTTGGCATGACCGTACATCCATACGGTGCTGACGTGACAACATCATGGAGCACCATGTGTCACACTGTACATTAAACCTAGCATCTGTGCGATACAGTGAACCAATTATAGTTTCACACATGACAGAGATAGATTAATGAGAGGATGCCATGTGGCAGCCTCCCATTGGCTATTAATGGTTAATGTTTATCAAAAGTATAGGAGTCGATGGGGGTTGAACCCACAACCTCCTATAACCTTACGCCAACAACCTTTACCATTATGCCATCATATTGGTTCTTAACCATATGCGATATAATTAATACTTAATTTTTTATCAAAGTTTATTCGAGGGAGAAAAGGGTCAAGGGCTAAAGCCCCCAGCCCATGGTTTATCGAAACTCCATATAACCCATGCCTATATTCATGCGCGAGAGGTTTCAAACTTTGGTTATATACCATAACTATATTCCATATGGTTACAACAAAATGTTATATATAGTGTGGTCGATGGAGTTTGACCCTGTGGCCCACTATATAACGTTCCAACATTTTAATCAATTTCACTAAGGGTGCTTTTTGTTATGTAATTTCAACAAATCACATTTAATGTCTGTGTATAGTTTTGAGTGCCAGTTTAGCCCAATTCCCTATTTAATAGGTGCACGAACCAAGGAAATGACACACATATGTAGAGTATGGGTATTTTCTCGAGGTTCATGCTAGAGGTATCAAGACTTTGGGATTGCACCGTAATGCATGTTGAGAGGTTCATTGATGGAATTTTATGAACTTTATACTCATTTTTTTCGAAATTTCGCAAGGAATTCAATGGTGCACTCTGTTTGTGAGTTTGAGAAATGTGTAAAGATTTGATTGTAAAGCACAAGCATTTGAGCATTAATAAAGAGGTCTCGATTGGAAGCGGACCCGGAGACGTAGCCAAAATTGGGTGAACTCCGTTATCAAACTTGTGTATGTGATTTTGGTATTGTTGTTCTATTTTCACTTAGTTATTTGCAAGTTTTTTATCATTAAAGTGTAAATGGAAAGATAAGTTAATTCACATGTATATTGAAAACAATCAAACGATCATTATTATTCCGAGGATCAAGTAGATATTTATATGTATTAAAGATTAATTAGCATCTAAGGATTTTTCAGATCAAGGGCCCATGGATTACAAGTTATCCCTTCCCAGTCACTCTAAGCTCCATCCAGTTTTTCATGTTTCTTGTTTAAAGAAAGTGATTAGATCAAAGTGTCAGATTCAAACTAGTCTCTCTAATTGGATGAAGAAGATTCCATTTGGTTGTAGCCAAAAGTTGTCCTAGCCCAACGCAAGCGTCGTTTCTGTCAATGCACAATTCAATAATTTTTAGTACAATGGAAGGATACACAACCCGAAGATGCCAGATGGGAGCCAACCACCATTTTCTAGCAATTCCCACATCTCAAGCCTTGAGGACAAGATTGTTCTTTAAAGAGGGAGGGAATGTTGTAGATTTAAACCTTGTACAATATTTATTGCAAACAGATTCTCAGTAAAAGAACAGAAAAGATACAATGGAAAATACAAACATTACACATATATTTTTCCCGTGGAAACCCAAACCGGGAAAACCAACATATTTTATATTCATTCATAGTGATACATTGTTTACAATACAATATACATATAGGAGCCAACGACATACAAAACCCTAACCCAATGACATGGATTAGTCAACAACCCTAATTCCTTAACCGGAAATAGAAAAATATCAACAAAGAAACCATGTGCCGAAAAACCACCTAAATATGTGACACATACCCAACACATGTTAGGGTCCTAACCTCCCTAATTCCTCAAGTAGATAGAATAATGTGTTTTTCTATGTAATAAATATTTTTATTAGTAAATAATGCCTATGTAATAATGTGAACACGACTAATGTAAGAAGAGTTACTAGAACGTTCTATCTCTATAAGTTCTTCCTCTCGAATGTTCTCAAGAAGATAAAAATAGTTATATAGAGGTAGAAAGCATGGAAATATTTGTCTTGTTGAAGCATTTGTACTCGAGCACTGCTCCATTGGAGGTTTCCCCCCTTGAAGGTCCAAGTGAACATTGTTCTCATAATAACAAATATATCATATTTTGGATCCATATTTTCATTTTGCTTATTGTTCTGTTTCTTTCCACTAGCTAATTTGATAATAATTGTGCTACTACTCTGCATATTTTCTTTTGATACCTTAAAATATAAACATATGCCCTATGTGTTGGGGTTATACCTATGGATACTTATGGGTATGGGTTCGTAGCGCCATGAACCCCACCTATAGTGATATATAAATTTACATTGAAGGTCCTACCTATGCATAACATGAGAGATATAAAGGTGCAACACCTTGAGTAGACATATAATAAAATTTCTTATGCATGCATATGAAAAAGTTGTTTAGTTATTTATTTTAATTATGCAAAAGAGTGTGTGTGTGTGTGTGAGAGAGAGAGAGAGAGAGAGAGAATGCACAAGTATAATGTTCACAATAAAGTTATGTGCATGGGAATGGTGATCTTGGTAATAAAATGCATGTGTGTAAAATGTAAAATACATTCCATGATAAATGCATGCTTAAGAAATGTAGTTATGCCATTTCTTGATCATGATACTATTGAATTAATCATGATAATATTGAATTAGGAAACACAACATGTTAGACGAATCTTTTTGGCTCGTCACATGATTAATAATGTTTTCCTTAACATGAATTGATCTACTAGATTTAATTTTTTTTCCACTTTTATTGCTTTTATCCTTTTGTTTACAAATTTATAAATACTACTACAAAAATGGATTATCATTAATGTACAAAGAGGTCATATTATTGAATATCATGCTAAATTGATTTCCTTTTGGTATAGAATAACATTTAGTTACATTTCCCCCTCATGATAATTGTTAAGCTCACTAAATTTTGGCTCAATGTCATCATAGGACCTTTAAATGTCACAATGGATAAATGATAGCTTTAGAAGGTCACAAGTGGCAAAGTGTTAAATAAATGACAAATTATATTGTGTGATGTGTGTCATTCCAAAATTAATAGGTATCACTTCTTTTATGTATATGGTCATAATTGTAACACATTACTTATATTATGATTATGTTGCATTGTTTATGATATATACTTAGTTGTGGCACCTCTAATTTGTTGTTATTTGATTTTTATACATATATATATTGCACATGCCATCTTATTAGTCCCTGCCCTTCGGATTGTAGGTACTAATAGTAATCGATTTTTCATCCTTCAATTAGTATTTCACGTAAACCAAGAATTTTAACCAAACTTTTAAGATTTTCATATCATTGTCCAATTGGTATTTTATATTTTGTCCTAAGTTTTTAGTTTTGAGGTCTTATTTGGCCTCATATCAAGGCAAAATGCTTCAAACTTAGGAAACTAGAGGGTTGAAATTTGGTAAAATTTGGTAAACATTGTAAGAAAGAAGCAAAGTGAATTAATGCTAAGCTTTCAGGTTAGCATTAATTCCAAACATTAAATGTTTTCATAATACATAATTAGTATTTCACGTAAACCAAGAATTTTAACCAAACTTTTAAGATTTTCATATCATTGTCCAATTGATATTTTATATTTTGTCCTAAGTTTTAAGTTTTTAGTTTTTGGTATTTTATATTTTGTCCTAAGTTTTTAGTTTTGAGGTCTTATTTGACCTCATATCAAGGCAAAATGCTTCAAACTTAAGAAACTAGAGGGTTGAAATTTGGTAAACATTGTAAGAAAGAAGCAAAGTGAATTAATGCTAACCTTCCAAACATTAAATGTTTTCATAGTACATAACCCATTGTCATGGTTATTCATTGTCATGGTTATTCTCTGGTGAGATGCCAAATGTCCTCCACTTGCCAACTGCCCTCCACTTGGTCAATTAGTTTCATGTGGCTTTGCATGTCGCTTCCTTGTACTCTAGGTTGATTACAGGTGAACACTTATTAGTGTAGCTGACCTTCAATTATCCATGATATTTTCAGACCTTCCACCTGCAACATTGTATATTTAGTCTCTAGTTTAAACAATATGTGCAATATTCTGCAAACAATATATTGACCTTCTACCTGCAAGATGTCGAGGAGAGAATGCTAAAGGTTGGAGGCGTATGCTCGCATGGATGTGAACTTTGCTTCAAATGCACTGTGAGCCAATAACTAGCTATAAGGTATATAAAGAAAGAAACAAAGATATATTTCTTTCAATATGTAATTGTGGATTGACAGTTAAAAAAAAATTACACCTTACTTACCTCACTAGTTTTTTCGCTTTCTGCAGGCAGACAATATCAAAATTCCAATTCCTTACGAGCAAATTGTCTTCAACGTAGGCAAAATGTCTTCAGCTTAGGTTATGTTCGTTGATGTCCCTGGTTCAGATGGTTCTGATCCTTATTTTTCTCATCGAAATGTCTTTCCCGCCTCTTATATTTTGATGTAAAGCAATAGATTCAATGTTTTTTTTTTTTTTTTGCTCTTTTATTGTCTGTATATGAAAATTAAATGAATAATGGTAAAACCAAAACTCCTTGCTAAATACCCTAAATGACCTCAAACAAAACATCTATTAATTTTACATCCAGTGCAATACTGTGTTATCCTAATAGAGATAAAATCGAAGGCAAACCTCGTACCGTTTACAGTATTGACAGCCAAAAGCCAGGTTCTGATGTCGCTGGTGAAACTGCTGCAACAATGGTTGCCACGTCCATCGTCTTCAGAACATCCGACTTGCCTTATTCCCAACGTATGTTTGACACTGCAACTCAAGTCAGGCAAAATATGCACCCTATTTACAGAAATAGTTCACCATTGCAGACTTGATTCAGTGTATTTTAATTCCTATGTGTATAAATGGGTAGTGAATTTCACCACACCTGCTAACCTGTTCTGTTTGTCCTCCTTCATAGCTCTTCGACTTTGCAGACAGATATAGGGGAGCTTATAGTGACAACCTTAAATCTGGAGTTTTCCCATTTTACTACGTATACAGGATAAAATAACACTCGGTCTGTTAGCATTCACATAGCTCACATAACAGCAGAGTGGATATCACACTTATCTGGTATTTTAATACTGTCCATCCTATTCCATTTTAGTCACCCCCTCCTGAAAAAATTATCTTCTTCCTAATAGTATAACAGTTTCATTCTTCATAGAGCCCAGGCAGAGGGATCTGTTCCTCTGAATCTTCGTGCTTCTGACTTGCCTTCCAGCCAGGTGAGGTAAATTATAAAAATGAAAATTTTGAAATGTTTAAGACATATAAAACATAATGTGATGTATCAATCACGTTTTCCTATAAATTTAAACATAAAGAAAAATTAAACTTCATAATGTTCTCTCTGAATTTAAACATAGAGAAAAATTAATCTTCACCTCATACAAAGGATTGTTATATTACAAACCTGAACGATTGGTGCATTGTTAAATTTACAAACAAGTTCAGCAAACAAACGATAATTTGTGGTAAGATTTCTAACTTTTCCAAGTTCTAACCCTGATATCTGATTTGATGCGATTTAAAAAAGACACCTCTCACAATCGATTAACTTTTTTCACAAGCTCGTCGCCTGTTGACATGAAAAAACCAGAAAGTGCAATGGAATACGCAAACACCAGACCTACAGACAAAGGTCCATAAAGTCGTATGACAGAGTCTCGTGTAATGTACAATCATCTTTCACTGGAAGAGTGGGAGATCGTCTTGGCTGCTGGTATTTTTCTTTGAAATCCCTGCTACTACTCTCCCCCCAGGGGAATAACGCGCTCAAATAGGAAAACGTATCAGTTGCCTGTGTTCCTTCCATGAGATTGCGAAGAGTGAGTAATTTCTTATAATCTCGGGAATCCTCATAATTTCTTAAAACCAACAATGCCAGATAAGTGGGTTACAGAAATATACTCCTAAACCAGTGGCTTCCATTTGTTTCTCCTGCCAGACAGGAACAATGTTCTCTCCTGCGAGACAACAAGCTCCTCTACCTTCTCGGCAGGGACTTGTTGCTCTGCAACCCTCCTTGTTGGTAAAGAAACTTGTTTGAGGAAATGGTAATTGTAGCGTCTCTTGCATTATCAGATTCAAATAAATGTATACCTAAATGAAGTAGCTTAGAAATGCATTATGGTAATTCGAGTGTTTAGTGTGTCATATATATTAATAATAAATCTTTTTATTTTGTTAGCATTCCTTATGAATTTTGAATTTCACTTCATTATGTAAATTACACTTGGTCTAAATCAACTTGCTATAGAGTTTGAATATCATTGCAAGAAACATGATTAGTTTAATTATCAACTTTAGTTTCTTATTAATGCATAACTTACATCTGAACTTAATATCATTGGTTAATTATCAAAGTTTTATTTCTAATTATCATTATAAATTTGATCTTTTAATTTACTGTAGCTTAGCATTATCATGTGATTTTAATTTTCACAATAAAGACGTGATATTATTAGAGCAATCTACAGATGCAAAAACCTTGGGTGAAGTGCATCTAGTTGTGTTACATGATTTAATGGATCTTTCATTAAAATACCTCTTGGAATGTATGTTAGAGAAAGAAAATGCAAGAGCCTAGTATGGGTGACTTGATTTAGTTACTTTTTGATTAAATGGTGCATGATTTAATTTATGATTAACCCTTTATGCCTTAGTTAGTTACCTTAATGCATGTCCATGGAAGACCCTTTCTTGAGACCTAGACATAAGGTAGAATTAATTAAGTAGGTTCTCCTCCTAGTAATCCTAGCAATGTGTTTTTTTTTGCATCTACCATGTTCCTTCATAGGTTTAGTAGCCCGATGAACTTTGCATATATGAATTTCATGAGTAATTGATAGGTGGACGTATAGGCAAATGTGTCATAAGTCTAGAGATTCTACCACAATTTGTGTTTGTGGAAACAGGAGATCTTTGATTGATGTATAGAAAATAACAAATTAATCTTAACAATCAAATGACATTAAATGAATGACTTGGAGTAATACTGATATTTCAATTAGATTAACAATGATTATATTAAAACAAAGTTACCTACTTAAAAAGAATTTTGACCTCAAAACGAGAACTCCCTTAAAACTCATTATTTTGCTAAAAAACATTAGAATCAACCCCAAATAAAAAAGTGGTGTTATTGGTAACACCATTTTTTCTAACATGGGTTAAAATTACATTTTTCAAGCATGGCATTAAAAACTCAAATAGTTGCTCAGAAAAACCTTCAAATCAACACCTAAATAAAAAAGTGACGTTATCTAAAGAAAAATGTTTTTTATAGAAAAGATCCCTCATTACAACCTAATTGAAATAGTGACCTTCACAATAGATCCCTATGCAATCAAAAAACCAATTGTCATTTGAAAATTTATTTACTAACTCTATTTTTTTTAATTTGCATTAAAAAATAAATAAATAGAAAGAAAAAAATCTACAAAATTATTATTTTTTAAATGAAAATTTATTTACTAACTTTTTTTTTTATAATTTACATCTAAAAATTAATAAATAGAAAGGAGAAAATCTTCTCAATTTTTGTAATGAAGAAAACAACACATTTAAAATATATATATTCAAACCCCAAATTTAAATTTGGAAAAAAAAAACTAAAAAAAAATGAAAAAAATTAAAATTTCTTTAAAAACAATAATTAATATTTTTTATATAGAAAAGAATAATAAAAGAACCATAAAAAAAAAACACAAAAATACTTTATTAAAAAAATAATAATAAATAAATAAATAAATAAAAATATTAAAAAAACAACGAAATTCAAAAAATATTTAAAAATTCAAAATCTAAAAAATCAAAATTAAAATTAAAACAAACTTAACTTAACTAAAATTAAAAACAATTTAAAAACAAAAATAAAAAACCGTTTAATTAGAATTAAAAACAAAAATTTTAAAAATAAAATAAATATTAAAACAAATCAAAACTAAATAATAAAATTTTAAAAACATTATTAAAAACAAAAATTTTAAAAAAATTAAAAAAAATTAAACTAAAAAAATTAAAATCTAGAACCTAGCGTGGGGTGATGTGAGGTGATGTCGGGCATACTAGCGTGGGGTGATGTGAGGTGATGTCGAGCATCGCCCCCGTGGACCTCCAACTGTAAACGACCAACATATAGATGACGCTCTAGCTACGAGACCACAACCTAGCTTATGGGGGGTTGGCGCTATGCCTGACATCACCCCACGACCGTCCCCCCC
>ML780459.1:989549-1002252 GCA_009831015.1 Picea engelmannii | reverse complement strand
GTAGACTGATGATGATTCAATGGAATTAACTATGTTGGTGATGATCCAACAATATTAGAATTGATAAAATTGATAATGATGTTTGAGTATCATTAACACTAACTCGATGATCTTGGTCACGATGATGACCTATTGATGACCTATTTATGACCTAATGATTTGTGGCTAAATGACTATGTTTCTCATAATTGTCTTTATCAATACTCATGGTGGTATTAAGCAATTAACAATTTCACTATATAATGATCGTGTCCATCAATGAAGATCTAATAGAATTAATCCAAATGATTCAATGATGGATTTGATAATATTAATTATTGTGAAGGTATCGATGACTTGATCATATAAAGCTAATGACAGTATTTGCATCAATGATGTATACCCTTAAGTAGAGAATAATTTAAGAATCCATACTTATCAAGTGTAGAAACCTTGGTGAATTTTATTAATTCTTAAAATGCCAACCATAAAATGTTTGGTGATATTTTTGTAAAAATAATCAAAATTTTAAGGATTTTTTATAATTTCTAGAAAATTTTGGCAGTTTTTAAAATAAAATAATTTTATCCTATAGAATTTGGGCGAAACATTTTACAAAAAATATAGAAATTGAGGAATTTTTTTGGGGGGGGGAATATGGAAAATTAGTCTATGGGCAAGAATTTACCCCCTAAATATTTCCATCTCACCAAGTAGGACTCTAGAGTTATTAGTATGACGATAAGGAAATCTCTAACCACCAATGTTTCGATGACAAATTCAAAGTTAATATCGATGATTGGATCCTTGGATTAATGGTTGGGTACAAAAATAATGATTGGGATGAGAGTGTTATGTTTCAAACTTAAATTAATGATAACCCTAAGAATTTTATGTTGATGATATAACTAACATTAATTGTCGAATATATGATATTATTAGAATTAGGGAAAAAAATAGAAAACAATAATGCTTTTAAATTTCTGTTCACTAGATCAACACATATGAGAAAAAAATTAACAGATCTAAAGTAAATTCTGAGTATAAACACAATTTAAGAGTGTAAAAACAAACCTTTATCTTACCTCCTGGTCAATGAAGGATGTACCTGTCACATGTGTGGATGCAGACCTCTTGAATATGCTCAGAAAATTAGTTTAGGTTCATGGATCAAACCTCTAGGATTTGATTTGTCTCATATAGACTGAAGGACAGTTTTTCCAAGGTATAGACCACAAAAATGATGTTGTCCACAGTAGAGACAACAACAACACCACAAAAGGAAACAAGACTTCCAAAAGGAACAACAATACTTTCCACAAATGAAACAATAATACCCTCCATAGAAAATATATTCAACACAGGGATAAAGGGGACAACAAGTAGAATACCCCATAGGAGCCCTAACATCCCTAGCGGCAGCCAAGAGAAGAGGTCACAACTCTCACACACCAAACTAGCAGCTCAAAAAAGGGGTTGCGACACCTATACTCAGGTTCATGGCTCTTATAGACAGGTCTGACAACCAAAGGAGGCACCACATGCACCTCAACCCTAGTAGACAGGTCTGATAACCAAAGGAGGAAACATATGCACATCATACACCAGCGGGCAATCAAGAAAAAGCTCCCAACAAACAATAAGACCAAACAAATCCCTCAGATCTGAAATTGATAAACCAAAAGGAGAGGTCGTACCAACTAAAGGAGAGAGTAACTAAGGTAGCCGCATCAATAGGAGAGTGAGAGTGAGTGTGTGTAATGAAATGCTAGAGGGTAGGGTTATTTTTATAGCTAGGGAGAGGGGTTAGGACTAATATAAAATATAATTTAATATTGACAATTAATTAATATAAATATTAATTAAATGTCGATTAATATTAAAGTAAAT
Source organism: Picea engelmannii (assembly GCA_009831015.1). Classification (NCBI taxonomy): domain Eukaryota; kingdom Viridiplantae; phylum Streptophyta; class Pinopsida; order Pinales; family Pinaceae; genus Picea; species Picea engelmannii. The sequence continues at coordinate 1,000,383 of ML780459.1, read as the reverse complement.
TATAAAAACTCCACCACATAAAACAAGAGGGAAAGAAAGACAACAAGCAAAGGGGGAACCTTTTAAGACAAAGTCAAGGGGGATCCACAATAGCAAAACATGTCAACATGAGTCTCATAATGACTTATAAACTTTTATCATCACTGCATAAGATGGTACATCAACAATGTGGTCATGTCCATATTCATAGGCACTCCTAGATCTCATGGACCATCCTGGGAGAAAGGAAGGGGATCACACATCAACACATATTGGTATTTCACCAAGATCTACCTGGTCAAAGAACAGGTTTCCCCAGAAGACATCTGAGGCTCCTAGAGCACATCTAGGGTCTTATCCACCAATGTACAAGACCAAGGATCAACCCATTCATTAATCAAGGGTTCCCCGGAACACATCCAGGGGCCCCAGAACACATCTAGGGACTTATATCAACCACCAAGGAACACATCCAAGGATCAATCCAAGCATAGGGAAAGGATTCCCTGGAACACATCTAGGGGCCCTAGAACACATATAGGGACTTACTGCTTGGTCCAAGACCAAGAACCCCAGTCATATACTGGGAGCCCTCACTAGGGTCTTTTTCCATGGCTCTCATTGCTTGGTCTCATACCAAGAAACCCCAGGAGTGTATTGGGGGCCCTAGTCCTCAGCTCGGGTCTTATGCCATCCTCCCGGAGAATGACTCTTGAAGCTACACTAATTTCAACACTCCCTCTCAACAAGAGAGGCATTCTCAGCAACACCAAGCTTGTCTTGAAAGTACACAAACTTTGTCAAGGACAGTGGCTTGGTCAAAATATCTGCAGTTTGTTCTGTCGTCGGAACATAATGTATACTGAGAATGTTCTTCTGCACCATGTCCCGAACATAGTGGTATATCATCTTAATGTGTTTCGATCTGTCATGAAACACAAGATTCTCATAGAGCTTTATACAGCTCTGGTTATCACAGTGGATGACTGTGGGTTCCAGCTCAACACTGAACAAATCTGAAAGTAGCTTTCTGAGAAACATTGCTTCTCTGCTAGCAGCACTTGCAACAATGTATTCTGCTTCTGTAGTGCTCTGGGCTATGGAGCCTTGTTTCCTACTGGACCAAAAGATTATATTTGAACCCAAACTAAAGCAATATCCAGAAGTACTTTTCCGGTCCATTGTACCGCCCATCCAATCTGAATCTGTATTTCCATGAAGCATTACACCTCCACTAGAAGTGTATCTAAACCCATAGGATATAGTCCCATGAACATATCTCAGCATATGTTTAACATCAACCATATGAATATTCTTCGGTTCACACTTGAACTGGCTGAGGGAATTCATTGAATAACAAATGTCTGGTCTGGTATGTACAAGATACATCAAGGACCTAATGATATGCCGATATATGGTGGGGTATTCCAGATTTAAACCTGTAGCTTGGTCTTGTAACCTCTTCAAGTTAGAAATCATCTATGTGGATATGGACTTACAGTCCAACATGCCAAATCTGCAGAGCACATCAATTGCATACTTTCTCTGTGAGAGAAATATCTCACCTGGTTTTTGCCACACCTCTAAACCCAGAAAATAATGCATAAGACCTAAGTCTTTCATTTTAAATTTTGTTGAAAGATCCCTCTTAGTCTGAGCTATCAAATTTTCCTCTCCTGTGAGGAACAGATCATCCACATATAATACTAAGATAACATGATGATTCTATACAATCTTTATATAAAGATTGAGATCTACTATACTCTTTGTAATGTCCTCGGGCATCCATTCCAGGCCACGCTATGCCAGATAACTCTTACGTTCTCTCTGCGGAACATAATGTAACATACCCAACATCTAACTGATCTATGTCATATAAGTTTTTCGAACTGCATGCAATTAAAATATATATGCAGATAGAACTCTTGCGGAAGCATATATATATAAATTTAGACAGACAAATACATTATGTAAATGCACAGATTCATACTTAAAATGAGAGTAAACATATACATGCAACATATACAGAAAATACCCATAAAATTACAGACAATTATAAACACACATAAGATAAACCCATAAATATAAGCATGTAAATAACAATGCAGTATGTAAATTTATCACCCATATTGGAACTTATCTTGGTAATAATGTCACCAACTGCGTGCATACCTTCCACGAACCTCCCAGCCTTAGACCACATTGTTCATCACTCTCAACAGTGAGTCACCCCCGAGATGGGACTAAACTCTACCTGGGTAAAGGGATTCCTAACCAGGCTAAAGGCTCATAGACAACAAGAAGGACTCTGTCTCAAGTGCCAACTCAAACTAACAACCCACAGTCCCTCATTCCCCACATGCCTGTCCCACCCAGGAAGTGTGCCCCTTCTTTGCTCAACAATCCTTCGGTTTCCCCACTTCTTTTCCAGGCTTCAGCAACAGGCCGGACAGGAAGTCTCAGAGCACTGTAGTTGCAGTTCATCACCTTCAGGAAATCAATCCCCAACAATTCTCTCACCCAGAGAATTGCTCACGGGCCTGACAACCCGCTTCTTCAGTCCAGCTCCCAAGCTAACTAGATACACCAACACAATTGGCTATGGATACGGGTTCAGGTACAATCATGAAGATACAAAGGATAGCTCAATGGGTGTGAATACTCATGGATGATTGACTAGATGGTTGAATGATGGAAGGAATTATGGAAAATATGATAGGAAATGAACTAAGTCCCAACAATATGTATGCATGTCCCCAACTTGACACTTGTCATGTCGGGAGCTACTTTGGCCCACTTGTACCCAACTTTAGAACTTAGGATAAAATATTTATCCATACTTTATGATTTAATAAATATTAATATAATATTCATTTTTGGCTTAAGCTCCCTAGCTTATCCCCTTTCTTTAGCTTAGCTCATCCCTTTCCCTAACTAGTGGAGTTTAGTCCCCCATCTCTTTTATCGTGGTTGGTCTGCACGCAACGATGTATTTTATATTAATTATGAGACATGTACAAAAATAGGCGCACTGGCCTTTAACATCTAGGATCTCCGACCTAATCAAAACATAAGCATCCTATCTTATAATAACTTGGCTCACAAGCCTATAAAACACAACATATACACAAAGGCTCCCTAGACTCAATATCACGCACACTTAAGTTGTTGTGCGCGGTATCCTGAAATGTGCACACTTCATCATTTTACTGCGCAATACATATGTGCACTATGCCATGAATGTGCATACAAATGATATCAAAATAGCTCACCAGCTTAAGTACATTTTCATTTACATTACAACTGGGTTCGGCCTAGGGATATTACAATCCCCTCCCCTTATTTATGCACTGTCTTCAGTGCATCATGTACCCATATACAACAAAATTTCAAAAATCCTCAAAAAGATGCGGGTATTCTGCCCGCATTGCATCCTCATGCTCCCAAGTAGCGTCCTGAGGACCGTACTAGGTCCATTGGAACTTTACAAGCCCTATGGCTCGATTATGAAGCTGTTTGATTTTACGATCCAGAATGTGTGTCAGATGCACTTGGAAAGTGCCTTCTTGCTCCACCTGAATCACATTCCAATCAATAACATGATTAGCATCAGGTATATATTTCTTTAGCAATGATACATGGAACACATTATGAACAGACATAGATGTAGGAAATGCAATCATATAAGCAACTAGACCAATCCTCTCTAGGATTTCAAATGGCCCACAATAGTGAACTGTCAACTTTGAACAGTTTCCCAATTTCAGGGAACTTCTGTTGGCCTTCACTTTTAAAAATACATGGTCACCCACTTTAAATTCCCTGTGAGTTCTGCCCTTATCAACATAGTTTTTCTTCCTGTCTTGGACAACCTTTAAATTTTGTTTTATATTTATCATTTGCTCCTCCATTTCCCTGAGCAAATATGGCCCAACCACTGATCTGTCTGCGGGGTTATCCCAGCTTACTGGTGTGTTGCACTTTCTTCCATAAAGTGTCTCAAATGGGCTCATCTTTAGAGATGCTTGGTACCCATTGTTATAAGCAAACTCTACCAAGTGTAGGTAGTCTTCCCATTTTGATGGTTTATCCATCACATACATTCTTAACATGTATTCAATTACTTGATTCACCTTCTTTGTTTGTCCATCTGATTCTGGATGATAGGTTGTACTAAAATTCAAATTTGTGCCAAATCCATTAAATAATCATTTCCAAAATTTTAAGGTAAATTTTGGATCTCTGACAGACACAATTGTCTTTGGTATGCCATGTAATATTTCAATTTCTTTCATATAAACATTGGCAATGTTCGTTGCCTTTTGAGTGAGCTTAACTGGAATAAAATGGGCAGCTTTAGTAAGCTTATCCACCACTACCATGATAGAATCATGTTGCTTGTTTGTTCTGGGCAGTTTGGTGATGAAATCCATTGTTACAACTTCCCATTTCCACTCAAGAATGGGCAATGGTTGTAGCAAACCAGCTGGGTGTCTATGCTCGACCTTTATCTTTTGACATTCCAAACATCTGGCAATAAAATCAACAACTTCTTTCTTCATGTCTGGCCAATAATATTGGCTCTTGACAGCTGCAACCGTTTTCTGATATCCTGGGTGCCCAGCATAAGGCACATTATGCATTTCTCGCAATATTATATTTTTCAATTCATTAGAATTTGGTACATAAAATTTTCCCCTGTACATGAGAATTTCATCATTTTTTAGGTTGTATTCCTCAATTTTCTGCTGCAAAATACCTTGTTGTAATTTTGTCACTAATTCCTTGTAATGAAAATCTAATTTGGTAGCCTCTGTAATTTTGTCTTTCAAATCTGATTGGTACATGCTAATGGCGGTAGAACACATCTCATGCACTCTTCTGTTGAGTGCATCAACCACTTTGTTCTCTTTCCCTTTGATATACTTTATATCAAAGTCATATTCACTTAGAAATTCTAACCATCTGGTTTGCCTAGAATTCAGAGTTGGTTGATCAAATAAATATTTCAGACCATTATGGTCTGTTCTTAGCTCAAACCTTTTCCCCATGAAGTAGTGTCTCCATTTCCTCAAGGCATGCACTATGGCTTACAACTCCAAATCATGAGTGACATAGTGTCTTTCATGCCCCTTTAACTTTCTTGATTCATAACATATAACAAACCCATTTTGATTGAGGACTCCACCAATTCCCTCTTTACATGCATTTGTGCATACAATGAAGTCTTCATTTGGGTCTGCAATCCTTAGTATTGGAGAACTTGTTAGTAACTGTTTCAAGTGTTGGAAACTCTTTTCACAATCCAATGTCCACTAAAACTTCACACCCTTTCTTTGCAATGAAGTGATTGGGTGTGCAATCTTTGAGAATACTTCAATAAATCTCATGTAGTAGCTTGCAAGGCCCATGAATGATCTGACCTCTATCACATTCTTTGGCGCTGACCATTCTCTAATGGCTTCTATCTTCTTAGAATCCACTACTATCCCATTCTTTGAAATGGTGTGCCCCAAATAATGAATTTTCTTTTGATAAAATGAGCACTTGCTCAATTTGGCATACAACTGGTGCTCCCTTAATACTTGCAACACCATCCTCAAATGATTCTCATGCTCTTCTTATGACTTGGAATATATAAGAATGTCATCCAAAAAGACAATGACAAACTTGTCTAAATATTTTCGAAAAACACCATTCATTAAGCACATGAAAACAACTGGTGCATTTGACAACCCAAATTGCACCATTGTGAACTCATAATGACCATACCTTGTTCTGAAGGCGGTATTGCTGATATCTTCGTTCTTGATCCTTACTTGATGGTATCCTGACCTGAGATCTATCTTTGAAAATATCTTTGCATCCTTCAATTGATAAAAAAGATCATCAATCCTTGGCAGAGGATACTTGTTCTTAACAGTCACTTTATTCAACTGTCTGAAATCAATGCACAATCTTAAAGTTCCATATTTCTTCCTCACGAAAAAGATGGGGGAACCCCAAGGTGACACACTTGGGAATATATATCCCTTCTTCAGAGGTTCTTCAAGCTGCATTTGCAACTCCTTCAGCTCTGGTGTACTCATTCTGTAAGGAATCTTTGAAACTGGCGCTGCTCCAGGCATTAGATTTATAGAGAAAACAATATCTCTTTTGAGGGGTAGCCTTGGTATCTCCTTGAACACATCTAAAAATTCTTCCAATACTGCATGATCTTCCAAATTTGTCACCTTATCTCTAGGTGTCTCTTCCATATGTGCTGCAAATATTTGACACCCTTTCCTGTAACATTTCTTTAGTTGCAATGTTGAAATTTCTCTTATGGTTACTGCCCTGGGAATTCCCTGCACTCTTCTTAGTTTCCCTTCCTCATACAAGCAAGTAAATGTTTTTTTATGAAAATCTAGGAGAGCATGATGTTGGTCCAACCAATACATCCCAATTAGACAGTCATAGGAATTTAAAGGTAAGATGTTTAAATCTGCCTTGGTGTTCAGTCCATTCATGTCCATAAGACATGACTCAACCATCTCATTGACTTTTCTTTTGGCTCTGGTAGCCAGCTGCACCAACCAAGATTTTCCATGCTTGCTTCTTGGAAAATTAAAACTTTCCACTATCTTAGGATCTATATAACTATGACTAGCTCCTGAATCAATTAAAATAACAATGGTTTGGTTGTTGATCATACCTTCCACCTCAATCATATGTGACTGATATTTTGTTTGTTTGTTGTCCAGGGTTGCATAGATCCTTGACACATTTCTTCCCATGTCCTCCATTGTTTCATCTTGTTGTACATTGTGAACAATTCTCCCTTTTTCACCTATGTGAGGACAATCTCTGTACATGTGATCTCCTTTACAACCCCAACATTGAATAGGTGATTGCCTTGGCCTTTGACCCCCTGTTTCAATCGCTCTGGGCTCTCTAGGAGCTTGTTTTCCCTGTGGATTATTTCTGAAGAATGGTGGCTTAGATCCCTTCTTCCTCTGATCCATATTGAATTTATTTTTGTCTTCCCAAGATTTTTGGGACGTTGGCCTTGCTTTCTGCTGATCATATAGGCATTTAGCTCGACTTATGGTCTCTTCCAATTTCTTGGGATCATCATACTGTATTTTTTCACTAATGAATGATGGCAATCCACTCAAATACCTTTGAATCTTAATTGTCTCATCATTGATGAAAAAGACATACTTCAAAAATTCTAGAAACCTTCTCTCATATTCATCAATGGTTATACACCCCAACTTGAGTTCGAAGACTCTTTCATTTTCTTGTCATAGTATCTTTTAGTCAAGTATTTCTTCTCAAAATACTTCTTGAATTCCCTCCAAGTGACACTTTTCTCTTTAATGTGTTTCACCTGCACAAGTTGATCCCACCACATGGATGCCTTTCCCTTGAGTTGATAGATAGAAATTCTACCTTATGCATGAGAAGAATAGTTATGCAATTGAAAATACTTTCTCATGCCCAACAACCATGTTTATGCATCTTCATCCTTCCTATGTTCACCATCAAATGTAGGATGTTTTATTTTGTTCATTTATCCTCGTAGCTCATCCACCCCAGACCTCTTGTGCTTCCTGACAAAGGATGGATTTGAGTTGTTGTGTGATCTCTTATTGGAATGCCTCGAGGAGTGATGGAGATGTCTTCTAACACTTCTTGCTTTTCTTTTCTCATTAGAAGGCCGATGACTTCTTGACTTGCTTGAGCCACTCTCCTTATCCAATTTCTTTTGAATTATGTTCAAGCTCTCCAATAAATTCAAGTTGAAGTCATCCTGTAGCTCCTTGGCTTTCATAAGCCTTTCATTATCATCTTTATGGCTTTGGACATCCTTCTACAAATTTTTAATGGTCTCTTCCATATTCATGTTTTCATTCCTTTCATCTCCATGTCCATTGGAGTTTGTTCCTTCAATGCCCAAATGGACATCTATCCCTCTAATCTCATCCTCCTGATTGTAAGTGCCCTATGCCTCTTCCATTCCTCTGGACTCTAAGATGATCTTGATCTGGTCTATTTTTTTGTTAACTCTGCAAAATGTGTAGCCAACAAAACTTTGCCAGGCTAATTGTTTCAACAATTTCATGAAAATATGAACCATTTTGGTTCAATAATATATCAGAATCCTTTCTTTTGATTTCCTGAAAAATCGAATGCCCAAATCAATTTTCTGGGTGGATAGTTAGATTCCATTTTTCAATACCTTTCAAACACCTACTCACATGATCAATTCCGAGTCTGGAGCAGAAAATTATGGTCATTTGAAATTTTTCCATTAACTTTTTTGTTCACATTTCCACTTGGCACAATTATGCGTTGTAATTATGCATTTTCGCACCTACTCCATTGAAATTTTTGTATGAACTCAATTGGGTTTCTTCATAAACATATTATGGACATTCTTTCCAAGTTTCACCTTATTCTGGGTTCTGGGCTGCTAGTTACAGCCTGTTGAAGTTCTAAGACAATTTGTGGTTTTGGTCTGGAATGCTACAGGTGCCTTATTTTCCATATTAAATGTTTTTAATTTGCCCAGAAATTTAATTCAGCTCTTGGAATGTCTTCTATGGCTCAATAGATTTCCATTAACTACTCCTGCACCTCAATCTGATTCTGGAGAAAAAAATTATGGCTCTTTGAAGTTAGATGGGTCTTAAAATTTACCCTTCGTTGTTTAAGCTATAACTTTCTCATAAAAGCTATGATTGACGAACAGTTTACACCATTAGAAAGATTTATCTGAGCTCTTTCATATGAGATGAAGAGACAATGTGTACCTTCGGTACACCTCTATCTTATGGTTTTTGAGTTGTTAGAAACACTCTTAAGGCCCTCAAAAACGCACTGCAAAAAGATGACATACAAGTGATATAAAACGTCGCAGAAATCACTGGTTTTATGTTGTTATTCAACTTCCAAATGACTCCACGTGCACAAATTTCAACATGTAAACCCATATTTACCATGCGCAACAACAATATAAGGAAAATTATGCTTTGTGCATTTTAAAACCAATGTGTATCACTTCTCTGTCGCGCCACTAACTTGCGCGCACTACTTTTATGTTGCGTGCCAATATCCACCACGCACAGTTTTTGTACCGTGCGTTGGTATCCACCGCGCACAGTTTTTGTACCGCGCACTGATATTTCGCGCGCATTTCACTCAACGTGTTGCACCATGCCAGAGTTTAGTACGTCTCCATTGTGCACCATTAACAAAACTATCGAGCGACAACATATACTCACATTGCGCGCACAACTACCAAACTCCACTTCACTATGACAATACTGCCCACACCACTATTATGAATGTCCACACCGCGCACACTTCTTATGTGTATGCACACTGCACAATGCCAAATTTAGCGCATGCACCCGCACACCAACATTTTTCTGTGTGGCGCCAAAATTTAGCGCGCACACCAGAAAAACCACTATTTTTTTGCGCGGTACCAAAATTTAGCGCGCACACCCGCACACTAACATTTTTACACACTGCACTGAAATTTAGCGCGCGCACCAGGATGCCAATATCTTTCCACGCAGTGCCGAATTTTACCTATCACAAGCTTTTCACTGTGCATCATACATTTTTAGTGCGCCCACCTGTGCACATTCACCTTTATGCGCATCAAATCCTCATGAATTTCACTGCAGAAATTGAGGTTTTTTCCTAACTTTTTCCCAATTTTACCATATAAATTCTGCAACCATGAAATTCGTTCAATTTCACCCCGATAACACCAATTCAACCTCTGCAACAACAAATCGTTGTGGGTTGACATTTCTGGAATGAATTTCCCCAAAATCAATTCACGAATTGAGAATTTTATTTACTAATCTCGCTCCAACTATCATGGCTTCACTGTAAATTCAAATTCGACCAATTCCAGGTTCGAATTTTCTAGGACATTATTAAAATAATAATATCTCACCACTTGGCCGAATTTCTCCATTTTCTCATGAATTTAACAACAAAAATTGGGGCTTTTCCCAATTCTACGTCATTGTTTCTAAATTTACCATGGATGCTCTGTGACTTGAAATTTGGCCATTTCGAAATAAATCCTCTGTATAATTTCGCCTCAACGCAACTCATTTGGCCCATTCAGGCTCAATGTTGAAAACTGAATCTCTGATACCATATTGTAACATCCCCGACCATCCATGTTGGGCCACACTACGCTAGAGAACTCTTGCGTTCTCTCTACGGAACATATTGTAACACACCCAACATCTAACTAAGCTATGCCACATAAGTTTTTCGAACTACATGCAATTAAAATATATATGCAGACAAAACTCTTGCGGAAGCATATATATATAAAAATGTAGACAGACAAATACGTTATGTAAATGCACATATTCATACTTAAAATGACAATAAATATATACATGCAACATATACAGGAAATACCCATAAATTTACAGACACCACGCACATAAACACACATAAGATAAACCCATAAATATAAGCACGTAAATAACAATGTAGCATGTAAATTTATCACCCAGATTGACACTTATCTTGGTAAGAATGTCACCAATTGCGTGCATACCTTCCACGAATCTCCCAGCCTTAGACCACACTGTTCATCACTCTCAACAGTGAGTCACCCCTGAGCTGGGACTAAACTCCACCTAGGTAAAGAGATTCATAACCAAGCTAAAGGCTCATAGACAATAGGAAGGACTCTGTTTCAGGTGCCAACTCAAACTAACAACCCACAGTCCCTCATTCCCCACATGCCTGTCCCACCCAAGAAGTGTGCCCCTTCTCTGCTCAACAGTCTTTCGACTGTCCCACTTCCTTTCCAGGCTTCAACAACAGG
>ML780459.1:968830-978947 GCA_009831015.1 Picea engelmannii | reverse complement strand
CCAATCAAACTCAAAGTATACACACGCCACTCAATTCCTCAACATATACAAACTCCAACTCACATGTAAGGTTACACAAAATCACTGCACACTTCGACAAATACGCCTTTACGATGATGCCATTGGCTTCTTTTGCAAATATATGCTCTTGGGTTCACCAGTCATAGCTGTTGAACAAGAGGAACATATACAAAGCGCACATATAACTCTGCACTCTGAACTTGCAAATTTTAAAGAATAAATAAGCCAGCCACAGTGGCAGAGAATGCATGTTCAATAGCAGTATTCTACCGTGTGGAAAGCAATGCTTTGCCCAAAGAGTATGAATGGTTTCCATCTGACTGTGAACGCCATCTGACTGTGTACAGGCGTTGCATTTGTCCTTTGGAAATACCTCCTCTTTGGGATGTTTAGGACTCACACCCAGCATTTAAATAAATATCATCTGCCTATGCCATGTTACTTCTCATACTGTGCCTGAAGTTGTGATGAAACATTGAACAATCTCGAGACAAAAGGTAACAAGGCTGCCAATAATGCTTTGGGGCATTCTTCATGAGGTAAATGCCCACATCCAGAGATTGGTACTAATCTCTGCAATATGACGACCAGCTGTGTCAGAATGCGTGCAGACAATGATGCCACACAGGCAGGCACTTTATTAAACACAAATCAATGAATTTAATATTAAATCATGTGAAAGTGGAAAGAAATGAATTTACTCACAGAATTAGGGAGTTTCATTGCTAAAACTTGAGATGATTTAAGTGAAACTAAGATATCTTCTGCACCAGCGGCTATCAGCACAGGCAAGTCTTTTATTTTTTTCAACAACTCTGTAGCATTATGTGCTGAAAGCATGGAGCTTGAGGACAACTTGCTGACTTCCCGAAGAGCTTTATCCCATCCTTCTACACATAATGGTGCCTGCATCATGGCCAACAGTCATATAACTTGTTATATTTTCTAAATACAAAAGGAATTTTGTTGTTTACAGAACTGCAAAGCTATGTTTACTAATTATATACCTTGTAAAGGTCAAGAACATCAGATGTTAGTTTTGTTGCATCAAACCAAGCACGGCGATTAGCAACTTGGCTTATCTCAGTACGCAAAAGAGGGCGCAACATATGCTGTCCAAGAGATGTGTGCAACAGAATCCGTGCAAATGCTGGCACTACTTCTCTTGTGAGACTCACACCAACAAGCACAACACCCTTAACTTCTACCTGCAACATCCAAAAAGCGCCTCGTTAATAATTTGGAAATATAGACATGGGTAAATAAAGATACCCCAATAGATAGTCTAAACTCACTTGATGAACATCTCTACAGGAATGTGCTCTTTCAGCCGCCATTAGGGCAAGCAAGCCCCCATCATCATGACCCACAAGAACAACTGATGAAAAACCCATTTCACGACAGAACGAAAACAGCAAATTGACCTGTAAAAGGTAAAATGATAAGAAATAAGAAAGAAAAGCTCTCGATCGATTAACAAAAGACATAATAGAAAGTTGGGGAAAAAGAAATGGCAGTAGTCTTCATGGTCTTTACCTGAGATTGAAGCTCATATGGATTGGGCATTTTCTTTTCTTCCCATTCTGTTCTACAGGGACGAGAAGTCAGTCCCCAGCCCGGCCGATCAAATGCAGCAACAGAACAACCAGTTTGTCTGGCTAGAGGACTCATAATATGCCTCCAGGAAAAAACTCCTCCCCCAAAGCCATGTATCAATATTATACCATCACAACCAGCTTTCTTTTGTCCCACCTTCGCATCTGCTCTTCCAGGATTTACCACATCAGCTGAAGAATCCAAATTCAGTTCTGGTATATTCTGAGAAACCCCAGAATGTTCATTTAAACCAGAGTTCCATGTTCGATCCACCTCCACCTCAACATGACCACTTAATAAAGGAGTGTAAAGTGATGCATCTGTCATGTTATTGCTATAACTCCTGGTTAGGGAAACACCGTAGGGAGGAAGGGAGAACGGAGTGTCAATCCTTAGCCTCCCCGGAGTAGCACAACGATTTCCACCTCTGTTATCCTGAAAAGACCTACATGTGAGAGATCCAAGGCATGATTCTTGATTTACAATCTTGCAATGAACAAGCAGGCCTTCACATTGAATGAAGAGACTGTCTGCATCAGCAAGCATTCTGGCAGGCAGGTCTCTCTCTTCATAAATCAGCCGTTTCTTTTCTTCAGATTCAACTCTACCATTTTTACCTGCATTGGGGGTAGGTGAACGAGGAACCTTGTGATATCCATGAAAAACAGTTTTGCATGCCAGCACCTGTCAAACGAAAAATATGATCAGAGAAGACATAAGACTAAACCATCAGCTTTTGCCATTAAGGTCCTGATCAATCCAGTTATCTTGATCACACTTATCTAACGAAGGGTTTGTCCTGTACATACAATAAGTATTCCTGATTAAACAATAAACTTATTTTCAATTGGAAACATTACAGGTATAGATCGACTTACAGCTTCTGTATCAACTCGATGGAAGAGGAGTTTCCGACGAGCCCTACAGCTAGTCCTGTATGCCACTATAATATGCCCAAGCGCCAAGACCACGGATAACAAGAACAAGACAGGCATGCACCACGAGTGCCTCAAATGTAGGCCTCTTGTCACAGAAAGAGTATTTGGTAATGAATTGACTACATGAAATAAACATGCCTTGACTATGAGAATCACAACCGATGCCAGTGCACAGACTATGGAAGTGGCAAGATAAGGACCATGGGAGAGGCTCGGCACATCGCACAGAGAATAAACACCTGGAAAATTTGAAGAAATGCAACAGTTATGCATCAGCCAAATTACAGACACAATCAACCAGACCTTCATTATGCTTTATGTTGAGTACTGTTCAGGAAAGATCAAAACATAACTATTTTCTGAATCATCCGGCCAGAATCATTAGTTTTTGAGTCATTTAAGTTTCCAAAGACAACCTGATATTCATTAGTTTTTGAGTCATTTAAGTTTCCAAAGACAACCTGATATTCATCCTTTAAGAATGTCTATTTTAAATAAGCAATGTCCACGGAAGAGCAAACCCTAAACTGATTCTGGGATGACCAAACCTTGATTATAGAGCGCTTCTTTATTCTCTTTTGTCAAAACATTCCGCCATCAAATTGGCATTTAGCAATGAAAATTATGCCGGGGATTGAAGTATATAATGTAAAAAGCCACAAAGGATTAAGGAAATAGAAACTCACAAACAATTATGAGCGATCGTACGACAGAAATCAGAGGTATATCAACCAAAGACGATCGAAAACTGTAGCTGCCCCAATCCAGCCTCAAACTATGGCAAGACGTACACGTAAAGGTTGAAAGCAAAGCAAAAGGGATGACAATATCGGAGATTGCCACAAACACCGGTGCCGAAACTACCAAAAGAGACCCTAGCATAAACACCATGAAAAATGCCGTCCGAATCCCTCTGCGAAAGCTCTCCAGACTGCCCCGTCCTGATCCCATACCTGAACCCTGCCTTATACCTTGGCCTTAAGACTCTTATGCCTTGGTCTTCAGACTTTTGTTCTTCGGTCTTGAATCTTAAATCCGGCACAGTCACAGCGCTTCAACGTATTATTATCACGCAAAACAAAACTGAATATTTATTGTGCACCGTTTAGCATCGGCGTAACCCTTCGTAACATACCCCGGCGCATTTAAGTCTCTAACAAATTGCATTTGTACATCTCTAACGGAAATTCTTTAAGCTTCCAAAGGTGCAGGTTTCGAAACTCCGTACAGCGCTGAGCTTCTCTGATCTAAACAGAGCAAAATGCTGAACCGAATAACCGACTTCAAGCGTTCCAACTTCGAATCCCTTCCAAACTTTTCAGAATCGGCTTTATTTTTGTAGAGACTCTAAAAGCAACAATGCTTTATCAAGATTTCCCGGCTCACACAGACTCCTAATCCCACTCACACTTTCCTTCCCTGTGATCGAACCTTCCGAGGACAAAAAGTCTCCGAAACAACAGGTGAGTCTTCCCTGGAGGCTTTCAAGTTCAAACACGCATACCAGGTTTGACCTTCTACAGGCCCGAGACTATATTCCACGCCGGCCGACACTGAGACACGGGAAACAAATAATTCGGCTTGGATCAAAAAATACCTAAAAGATTGGTCTTCCAGTGGTCCCTGGGGAAGTTTTCAGAGTCTTTCTGATACATCTGAAGCCGGGCTTTTCAATGGCGATATCAGATTTGGCATCCGAGGCTCCCATTCCCAACCTTTTAACAACCTCTCCACTGCTCCTCGAAGCTGACTTTACCAAATTCCCAAGCCCTCTAAAGAATCATATCGTCCGTTCTCTGTATTTTCCGTCAGTTCTTTCTTTTACCGTAAGTCCGCCGTTTGTTTTTCACGGTGAAAACGATTTATTCTTTAACCACGGGGGGTAAAGCGACAATCGGTTCCCTTAACCCGAGGACCAAGAAGAGTTAATTAAATAATTGGAGAGATCAGCTTTTGGGATTCATGTGAGCGGCGGCGTCAGAACGGTAAAAATTAACTGCAGGTCCAACGTCCGGTCTGGCAGACCGCCTGCCTGCCGTTGGGCTCCGTTCCCGAGACGTATGACCGTTTGCTTTCACTATAATCACGGGACGCCACGTGGCAAGCCGTTTTGATCGACCGTCTACCTGGCCTGGTCCCGGAGGTCGCTATCGAAGTCCGGCAACCGTTTTGCCGGCGTCGGCGGGGCCCGCCCTGACGGAAATTCGTGTCCCTCTTTTAAAACAAAGGGTGGGGCCTGCCGCCTGCGGTGAGCACATGCATTGGGGTTCTCTGCCTGTCAGATCCACGGTGCAACAGCTATAAAGCGGCAGCAGTAGCAGCTTATTCTCCACTCTGCAGAGCACATTAACATTAAATGTTATTATTAAACCGAAATCTTATTTTATTTTATTAATAGTAAAACATATTTTTTAATGCCAAGATTTTGGATCATCTTTGCCATCCCATTGCCAAACAAAAAAGTTCAATTAGTTAGTTGGATTGTGGTCCATGATGCTAGGGATTCATGATTTATTTTGATTTTCAAATTTTATCTGAGATTTCTAAAAGTGACACGTATTAAAAGTATCAAGATAAAATTCTATTTCTTATTGGTATTCTTTTTCTCTAGAATATTAAAGTCAGTGGACTTTAGGTTCTGGCAAATGACAGGTAAATACCTCATTATTTCGGTACACCCACTTGGCCACTAGTTGTAAGCAGCCAATGGTGACTATAGTTGTCTAATAAATATAGAGTCCCAACGGACAGGAGCACAGAGTTTCTAGAAACATAATCCCAACAAGAAAACCCCACTGGGAGTCCAGAAAATTAAAACATCCATATGTCTTTAGACATGTGAAATCAGTTGTTTAAATCCCAGGGACAAGTCCAAGAGGAAGAAGAGAGTCCAGAGAATTAATACATCCATAAGATTCTTACACATGTGAAAATGAGTTTTTCACATCGCAGTGACAAAGGTAAAAAGAAGAAGGAAATTTTTTGTGAATTTTTTCGTACTTATTTTGGTTTTAATTTTTATAGAACATGTGTTTCTTCCTACAAGAAGATGACAGGTTAGATTTGAGGAATCGAATTGTTGAGCAGAGAAGGTTTCTTGTCTCTTATTTCATACATTAATTTTGTGTTTCACGTGGTGGTGACCTTAAAATTAGATTATTATTATTATTATAAATTAAAATAAACACTTATAAAAATATAAAAAAATATTATACTACTATTTTTATATAAAAAAAAATCACTCCAAATTTTATTTAACTTTAATTCTATAAAATAAATCAAAACTCATAATTTTTATTTAAAAAAACAAAATCAAAATAAATCTACATTATTTTTGTTATTATATTTTATTTCATACTCTTTTATATTATTATATCGATTTTTTTTTACTTTACACACCTTAACTGTTTTTTATTTTAATTTAATAGTGATATATTACCATACACATCTCATTTATATTAGACACTCACTTCTCTTACTATAATAAATTATCATAAAAATGGTAAATTATCTAATTAACTAGAAGAACATAATTATATAAATCATTAGTAGAGTAAGTATGAAAATTGTAAATTATCTAATTAACTAGAAGAGCATAATTATATAAATTATTCGTAGAGTAAGTAGGGTAAAAATATAAGATAGGATATTATTGTAAAAGATAATGATGATAAAGATTATCTTCAATTTGATCTAATTTTGATTTATTAATTTTGGAAAAATTGATAAGAAATTGATTGATTTGTTTTAATATTTTGTTTTTATGGTTGAAAAGATCGGAGAGGAATTTTCATAGTTCTATTAGATTTTCATGAGTTAAAACTTTGTGAAAATCAAAGGTTTCACAAATATTGTGAAATTGAGATTTAATATGAGCTCTATTGTGAAATTAAGACTTAATGTGAGCATACTTAGAGTATTTTAAGAGAAAGTGTTTTTCATTCTTCACTTTTTTAGATTCACAAATATTACATATTCTTTATTTCCATGATATTTTAAATTTCGTCTAATTTATAATTTCTAATAGAAGTTCATTCTTATTTAAATAATATTAATTTTCTTCTTTATTAAAACTAGTTATAATAAAAAAATAAATTTAATCTTTTAACTTGGAGTTAATGATATCTTTATAATACATAGTAGATGAAGAAAACTTTAGACATGTGAAAGCACTTTTTCAAATTTCTAATTTAAACAAGTACAAAAGGACAAAGAGAATGGAACAACTAAAACATCCATACTATTTTAGACATGTGAAATGACTTTTTCAAATCCCACTGACAAGTGTTCAAGAAAGATATGTTTTTGCACTTTTTATATTGTAGCTCTTGCAGTTTTATAGATCCATTTTGGCTTTTAGTGGATGCTAATATATTAAATAAAATTAAAATAAAAAAATAAAAATAAAAGGTATTTTTATTTTGAGAAATAGTAGAAAAGTAAGTTTATAAATATTAATATTAATAATCTAATTACAACATCAAAATGTTGTATGAGACTTCTTTGTTTGTGGGACAAGGGATCATCTCAGCTTAGGAATTTGATTGTTAAAATCTACAAATGTGTACATACCCTACTTCTTTGGATTTGAAATTATGATCTCCTAGGAGGAAACACACACTCTTAACCATTACTTAATAAATGTAAATAAAGAATTTTAGGTTTTTAACTCTTTATGTATAAAGAATAAATAAATAATTTTTTTTAGATTGACTTATTTCTTTTTAAAATGAATAAATTAATAATTTTTAAATGAATAAGTTAAATCTAGAATTCTAAAACTGACCTGCAAAAAACATATGATTATATTGACTGGGATACTTTGAGATTGATTTTACTACAGTCAGGTTTTGATGTACAAGTCACCAACTGGATAATGAGTTGTGTATCTT
Source organism: Picea engelmannii (assembly GCA_009831015.1). Taxonomy (NCBI): domain Eukaryota; kingdom Viridiplantae; phylum Streptophyta; class Pinopsida; order Pinales; family Pinaceae; genus Picea; species Picea engelmannii. Next base: position 971,500 of record ML780459.1, on the reverse strand, counting down.
CATCTTCTTTTTCTATCTTAATAAACGAGGAAGCTACAGACTTCTCCAGGAGCGACCGTGGGTTACGCCAGGGATGTCATTTATCCCCGTTGCTATTTATCTTGGTATTAGAAGGTCTTAGTTTGCTATTAAAAGACAACAAGGCAGCTGGGAAGATCACAGGTATTAGAGTCTCCGAGTTGATTAAGATAATTCACATCTTATTTGTGGATGATATCTTAATAATGAAAAATGCTTCTATAAATGAATGGGTAGAAATTGAAGGTATAATTAATTTTTTTTGCAAAGCTTCAGGGTTAAAGGTAAATGTTCAAAAATCCATTGCACTATATGCTGGATTATCGGAGATTGAATTGGCACCGTTTCATAATGTTCTTCCATACAATTTTTCTTTGCTATCCACATGGTTTAGATATCTGGGTTTCTACTTGTCGACTGGGCCTCAAAAAAGCACAGACTAGAATTGGCTATTGTCCAAGATTGTCATTGGAAATCATCCCGTGCTCTGTTTTAAACAAGATCGGGAATATTATGTTTAATTTCCTCTAGAGAGGAAACATGGATTTTCCACAATTACATCTGTGCAAATGGGTGTCACTGGCAAAGCCAAAAATCCATGGTGGTTGGGGATTCCACAATATCTATCATTTCAGTAAATCCTTAGCAAAAAACACTCTCTAGAGGGTTCTAATGGGCATTGGCATTTGGCATGATGTTATAAAAGACAAATACTTCCCATCCTCCACAATAATTAACTGGCTCATGTCACCAACTTTCTCCCCGACAGCAGTATCCAAGATTTGGGGTGGATTATTAAAATCACTTCACTTGATTACACAATGGCTAAACTAGCTTCCTGGGTTGGGCCACCTTGTGGCAATCTGCAGAGACAACATTATGGGGCTGGAGGACAGTTCATACCTCACACCTGAGTTGGTTACATGTTTGAATCAAAAAAATATCGTTGTACTCTCACAGGCTTGGAACAATGATGGACATTTCGGGCTCTCGACCAGCTAGTACAATTATGTAGACCTGGGCCTCTCTGACTCGCTGGCGACGAAATGGGAACACTACTGTAAGGCTCTCAATAGCTCTGGTGTTTCCATAGTGGATGTCAATGACACTCTAATGTGGACGGGACGCCACCATTCCGAGTATCTAACAAAAAATGTTTATTTGGCAATTCTCTCCACTCAGGACAATGCGGTTATTGATGGATGGAGGCGTGGCCTATGGAAGTGGACAATACAACTAAAAATAAAACTATTCACCTGGTTGGAAATTGAGGGTAAGATACATTCATGGGAGACTCTGCAGAGAAAAGGATGGGAAGGTCCTAGTCGATGTCCACTATGCAAGTGTTTTCTGAAGACATAACCCATCTCTTCATCACTTGCATTTTCACCATTTCAATTTGGAAAAGATTAAAAACCCTCCTGAACTTAAAGGATGTATGGAAAGGCCAAACATTTTGGGATTGTTTTAAATTTTGGACAATAGAAAAAACAAATATTTCTTACCTTTCGGCACTCACCTGTTGATATATATGGTTGGAAAGAAACTATGCATTGTTCGAGAATACTCCTCCCTGTGTTAATCAGGTAAACATTAAAACTATGGGTGCCCTCATTTGGAAGTCGGGCATACAAAAAACTATGCAAACCCATTCTTGTACTATCTCACACCAGGAGGGTTACACTATAGCATGTTTTGATGGGGCAACCAGCGCAGACCCTCATTTGGAAGTCGGGCATACAAAAAACTCTGCAAACCCATTCTTGTACTATCTCACACCAGGAGGGTTACACTATAGCATGTTTTGATGGGGGCAACCAGCGCAGATGGAAAACTCATGGGTGTATTGTTACCAAATGGTTGATGAATTTTGGGGAAGGTACAAACACCAAAGTTGAGCTTATGGGTGTCTGGGCCACAATGACAATAGCACTTCACCTTTCTTATCCTAAACTACAGATCCTTGGCGATTCAAAGGTGGTCATAGACCAGCTAAATAAAAGAGGCAGATTACAAGCTTGCGTCGTAGAAGGATGGAAGGGAAAAGTACAAAACTTAATAAAAAAATTTCAAGCTACAAGCTTTCATCATATTTATAGGGCACACAACAAAGAGGCAGACATCTTATCAAAGAAATCTTTTTTGGAACCAGAAGGCACTATCTCATTGTAAAACTGGAAAAATGGCATGGAGGGCCCCAGAGAACAAATCCAACTGGAAAAATGGCACGGAGAGCCCCAGAGAACGCATCCAACTGTTCTAGTGTAGCTTGTGATTCCTCGAAATGTAGAAGTTATATATCTAATATAATGGAGAAATTTTATTTTTGGGAAAAAAAAAAAATTATTTTTTAATTGACTTTTTTTTTTTAATTTTAGTAATTAGAGTAGTTTAAAATGATGATAAAAAATGTGAAAAAAAAACTTGAAAATAAAGTTTCTATCCATTAAATAACATTTTAACTTTTAATTAAAAATAATTAAATTTGAATGTAAAAAAAAATCCATTTATTAACTTATTCTTTTATAGATATGAATATATAATAAAAATAATATTGAATAAAGTGAAGAGTATGTAAATTCTAAAAGGCTCACTCAAAACAAACAAACTCATAATTTGCTTACAAACTTAAAACACAATTATAATCTAAAG
>ML780459.1:910027-929461 GCA_009831015.1 Picea engelmannii | reverse complement strand
GGATGTGCTGGATCTGATCAATGAACCAGGTGGCTTTGTCAGCTTCAGTTGGAGTAGGAGATGAGTCAGTCGAAGTGACTGCAAGGGGAAGTGCAACATCTATGGGACCCAATGGTTGGAATCCCAACCCCACTTGAAAGGGGCCATGGCTGGTTGAGCTATGCAAGGCTCGGTTGTAGCTATGCTAGACATAGGGAAGGATCTCATCCCATGTGTGAGGGTTCTTTGAATTATACATGCGAAGGATATGCATAATCATTCGATTTACAACCTCGGTTTGGCCATCTATCTGGGGGTGGAAGGCCATGGATTTGGTGAGCTTGGTGTCCAGCAGTGACCAGAGGCTCGACTAGAATGTGCTGAGAAATTCGAATATCCCGATCTGATACAATGGTTTGTGGGATTCCAAAATGTACCCAAACTCATTCAAAGAAGAGCTTGGCAGTGGCCTCTGCTGTGATGCTCTTCTTGCAGGCAACCAAAATCGTCATCTTATAAAAACGATCAACAACCACAAAAGCACAGTCATTTCCCTGCTTGGTGGATGGGAGGCCCGACATGTAGTCCATTGAGATGTATTCCCATGGCTTGTCAGGAGTACGAAGAGGGGTGTACAGGCCCTGTTTCTTAGTGGTCAGTTTAGCAATAGCGCAGGCAGTGCAGGACCTAATATACTTGCCGATCTCCTGTCGAAGTTTTGGCCAGTAGAAATGTTTCTGTAGCATCGCCACTGTCTTTTCGACACTGAAGTGTCCTGCTGCCTGACTGTAGTGGGCTTCCCAGATCAACGTCGCTCGCTCACTTGATGGAACACATATATGGCCTAGACGACATAACAACCCATCCTAAAGATGGAAATTATCGACAACTGCATTTGCACCCAGCATTTGATAGGTGGTGGCGAAGTAAGGGTCTGTCTCATAGAGTTGGGGCCATCCAGATGTCTCATGGTCGCAAGAGTCTAGCACCGTGGTGAGTGTTGCGACTGGTGGTCTGCTGAGGAAATCAGCGACACGATTGGTGCTTCCAGTTTTATACTTGATGTTCAGGTGGAATTGCTGCAAGTATGTGGACCACTTTTGATGGTGGTCATTCTGAAGTTTTCCCTGTGTCTGCATGAACTGCAGTGGCTTATGATCAGTGTGGATGACTGTCTCCTTCCCAAGAATGTAATGTCTCCACTGGTGGCATGCTTGCACAATGGAGTACATTTATTTGTCATAAGTAGGGTACTTACGGACAGTATCAGACAATGTCTCACTATGATAGGCAACGGGGTGGCCGTGTTGAGTGAGAACGGCGCCCAGAGCATAGTCTGAAGAATTTGTCTCGATCTTAAAGGGATGTTGCAGGTCCGGTAGTGAAAGTACTGGGGCTGAGCACAAGCACTGCGTCAAATCATCGAACGCTTTTTGTTGGGACCGGCCCCATGCAAATTTTTCCTTACCACCACCCCTGTTTATTTGGCTGAGGGCCCATGCAATATGGGAGAAACCCAACAGGATCCTATGGTAGAAATTAGCAAGTCCCAAGAAGATCTAAAGCTCAGTGAGTGTTGTTAGGGCTAGCCAGTCACGGATGAATTGGATCTTGGCTGGATCCACATGTACGCCATGCTGATCAATGATGTAGCCCAGGTAATGGACCATGTCCATGCCGAAGGAGCATTTTTCCAGGTTGGCGTATAGCTTGTGTTGCCGCAGGGTGTGCAAAACCTGCTGAATATGCTGCAAGTGTTCGGCCCAAGTCTTGTTGTAAATTAGAATGTCATCCAGATACACCACTACAAACGTATTGGTGAATGGTTGTAGGATATCGTCCATCATCCTCATGAAAGTGGCTGGAGCATTTGTCAAACCAAAGGGCATGATCAACCATTCAAAAAGTTCTTCCTTTGACTTGAAGGCGGTGTTCCATACATCTGTCTTTTCTATTGGGACCTGGTGGTAGCCAAACTTCAGATCAATCTTACTGAAGTATTTGGCCCCCATGAGTTGGTCAAGGAGGTCATCGATTCAAGGAATCGGGTACCCATTTCTGACAGTGATTTTATTCAGAGCCCGGTAATCAATACAGAGTCGTCAGGTTCCATCTTTCTTCTGTACCAGCGTGATTGGGCTCCCAAAAGGTGATGAGCTGGGGCGGATGTGCCCCTTGTGGAGAATATCTTGGATCTATCGCTTGATCTCCTCATTCTCTAACAAAGAGTGATGATAGACTGGACCATTGGGCAACCATGCGCCGAGGGTCAGATCGATGGGGTGCTTGACCTGGCAGTGCAGAGGTACCCCTGTAGGTGAGGAGAAGATATCCGAGTGCTCTTCCATGACATTATCTACTTGCTTCTGCTGTGTGGAGAGATCGGCTGCAGAGACCTTGGATATGGCTGCGATCTTTCGCTTGTTCTGAGAGAGAATCACAAAGAAGACAAACTTCCCCGTCTGTGAGATGACCTTCCTGCATTGCTTAGCAGAGATCATGGAAATAACACTAGGTGGGACTGCCTCGGGTATCCTGTACAATTTCCTGTTCAAAGTAATAATAACACTACGAGGCCTAGACTCATATACAACATGACGTTTCCATAAATAAGGTTGTCCCAAAAGAACATCACAAACTTCAAGAGGCGCAACATCACACAATACCTCGTCTTTGAAGGGATTGATGCCGTATGACAGTCGACATTGTTGGCTGACACGGAGATCGCTTCCTTGGCGGAGCCATCCAATGGTGTAGGGTTGTGTGTGCGATGTTGTTGACAGGGCTAGCCGCTTGACAACCTCTGCTGAGATGAGGTTCTTTTGGCTACCACTATCAACAATGAAGTGCAGCGGAATGCCTTTTACCCACATCTGTGAATGGAAGAGGTGCTCTCCTTCTTCTGGCTCATCTGGTTCACCAGGCTGGAGCTTGGTGGTAGCAACAGTGGCACTCGGTTCCACTTCAATGATCTGTCTTCTCTTTCTGGTTCTGTCTCGTAGTTAGAATCTGCATCTGATTCAGAGGCTTTCACTTCGTCCACCAACGACTGCTTCGAGCGACAGTCAACAGTGTTATGCCAAGGGATCTTATGGAAGTCACACCACTTCCCGGTATCTTTCTTTGTCTTTCCGGTGTCCTTCTTTTCTTGCGGCTTGTACTAGTTGTCTTGATACTGCCCATATTTGCTTTGTCCTTTGTTCGGTGGGTTGGGGCAACCCTTTCCTGGCTTTTTTTGTGAGGGGTTCCAAGGCCCAAATTGTTGCGTCTTTTGTTTGAGCTTCTGCTCGATTTTGACGGCATATCGGTAGGCCGCACCCAAGGATGTGATGTCTAGAAATTCCATTTCAGTCTAGATGTATCTATGTAGAGCACCGCGATACTTGAGCACTAGATGTTGCTTCGAATCTTTGATACCCAACTTGGTGCACAAGGTATGGAAGATATTTGTGAAATCTGGCACTGCTTGGTCTCTTTCTTGCCGCAGTGTGGTCCATTTGGTATACAGGTCGTCATAACTTCCGAAAGGGTAGTATTGCTCCTTAATAGCATACCTGAAGGATTCGCAAGTGGCCTTGACTGAAAATAATGAGGTTTCCTCTGTTTCCTTTTGCTCACATAAAGTTTCCCACCAATCTTTGACATGGGGAAAGACTTCGAGGAGCGCAAAAGTAATCTTTTCTCTATCCGAAAATTTATGAACAGAAAAATACCGTTCTAGTAGATTCAACCACTTGCCTATAGCATCTACGTCTATCTAACATTCAAATATAGGAATATCGAAGTTTATTTGTACCTTGAAGGGGGTGGCGCCTCCGTTCGAAGAAGATGCGTTGCCTGTTGGTAGTCGCCGAAGGATTTGCGTGAAACTATCCATCATCTCATTCCTCTGTTTCGTGAGGGCTTCCTAAATCAACAGTTTGAAAGGAACTCCTGTCCTGTCATCTTTCTTTTCTCCTGCCATGGGAGGTCGCTTGGGCATGCGAGAGATTCTGTCCTCAAGAGAAACAAGCTCGAGACCTAATTCTTGGTACTCCGACCTCACTGGGGACATGCATTAAGACGACAAGGAGAAGACCGCTCTGATACCACTGTTCTGGATTTTATGAGAAGAACAAAATGAATACAAATTATTAATAGGTGCTTAACACAAAATAACAGAGATACAGTAAAACTGGTTTTCTATTCAATAACGAAATAAGCTGAAACTGTAAAATGCAGTGGAAACAAGCTTGTTGGAATGGTGGCGGCTTATCTCTGAGAAGAGATGTGACGACAGCGTGCATTCGCAAGAAGAAGATTACAATGAGGCTATGAAGGAATTTTTACAATAAGAAACAATGCCAAAAACCCTAGACATCCAAAAACCTAACCCTAGGAGATGAAGCACCAAAAGTCATGTGGGCCCTGTTTGGGTAAGCTAGTACATCAACTTCCCGGGGTCGTAACATTTGCACACGATCTCCGTTTAAGGCATGTGATAGCCCGTTGGAAAGGTATCATTGAGGAGATTCATTTTGGGATCTCAATTATGCATTTGAATACAGTTAAGGATATCGATACCGAAAAACCTTCATTTAGGCCCTCAAAATGGCCCCGTAAGTAAAAACTACTAAAAATGGTAAATTGCCAAAAATGTCAGAAAGTTGTTTTGAGCTAGTTGGAAAAGGTGGGTGGCCACCGATATCCATCTGGATCAATCCTCCCTCCTTACTAAGCAATGGTCTCCTTTGTGTTGAGGTCCCCCATTAGATGAGGAAATTTCTTCTAAATTTGGCCCCGGGTGAGCCACTTGCCTTGGTGCAGGAGCTGCCCTGCTTTGACAACATGATAAAGCTAGATCCTTTGTTGTCGAGTTCCCTTGATCTGTCTATCCACAATATGATCATTGGATTCCTGTTGTATGTATTCGGGGTTGAGCTCTGTTGGTGTCAGCTATTCTGCTACTTTTGAGGTGTCCAATAATGGTGGGAAATAAGGGCGAAGGAGATCCATGTTGAACACTGGGTGCAGGCCAAGGAAAGGAGGAATGTTGAGCTCAAAAGAATTATCCCCCATGGCCTTGGTGATAGTGTATGGTCGATAATGGAGTGGGAGAATCTTTCGATGGGGTCCTATAAGGCATTCTTTCTGCAAGTGCAACCAAACTTTGTCACCCACTTGAAACTTATGCGGCACCCGATGTTGATCATGGCGCTGTTTGTACTTGTCATTGGACTTCTATAGGATATCCTGAACCTGTTGGCGGATGTGCTGGATCCGCTCAATGAACCGAGTGGCTTTGTCAGCTTCAGTTGGAGCAGGAGATGATTCAATCGAAGTGACTGCAAGGGGAAGTGCAACATCTATGGGACCCAATGGTTGGAATCCCAACCCCACTTGAAAGGGGTTGTGGCCGATTGAGCCATGCAAGGCTCGGTTGTAGCTATGTTGGACATAGGGAAGGATCTCATCCCATGTGCGAGGGTTATTTGAATTATACATGCAAAGGATATGCACAATCATTCGATTTACAACCTCGGTTTGGCCATCTGTCTGGGGGTGGAAGGCCATGGATTTGGTGAGCTTGGTTTCCAGCAGTGACTAGAGGCTCGACCAAAATGTGCTGAGAAATTGACTATCCCGATCTGATACAATGGTTTGTGGGATTCCAAAATGTACCCAAACCCGTTCAAAGAAGATCTTGGCAGTGGCCTCTGCTGTGATGCTCTTCCTGCAGGCAACCATAAACAACATCTTAGAAAAACGATCAACAACCACAAAAACACAGTCATTTCCCTGCTTTGTGGATAGGAGGCCTGACATGTAATCCATTTAGATGGATTCCCATGGCCTGTCAGGAGTAGGAAGAGGGGTGTATAGGCCCTGTTTCTTAGTGGTCGGTTTGGCAATAGCGCACGCAGTGCAGAACCTGATATACTTGCCGACCTCCTGTCGAAGTTTTGGCCAGTAGAAATGTTTCTGTAGCATCGCCACTGTCTTTTCGACGCCGAAGTGTCCTGCTGCCCAACTGTAGTGGGATTCCCAGATCAGCCTCGCTCGCTCACTTGATGGAACATAGATATGGCCCACACGACATAACAACCCATCTTGAAGATGGAAATTATCGACAACTGCATTTGCACCCAACATTTGGTAGGTGGTTGCGAAGTTAGGGTCTGTCTCATAGAGTTGGGGCCATCCATATGTCTCATGGCCGCAGGAGTCTAGCACCGTGGTGAGTGTTGCGACTGGCGGTCTGCTGAGGCAATCAGTGACGCGATTGGTGCTTCCTATTTTATACTTGATGTTGAGGTGGAATTGCTGCAAGTATGTGGACCACTTTTGATGGCCGTCATTCTGCAGTTTTCCCTGTGTCTGCATGAACTGCAGTGGCTTATGATCAGTGTGGATGACTGTCTCCTTCCCAAGAATGTAATGTCTCCACTGGCGTCATGCTTGCACAATGGAGTACATTTCTTTGTCGTAAGTAGGGTACTTATGGAGAGTATCAGACAATGTCTCACTATGATAGGCCACGGGGTGGCTGTGTTGAGTGAGAACAATGCCCACAGCATAGTCTGAAGCATCTGTCTCGATCTCAAAGGGATGTTGTAGGTCCGGTAGTGAAATTACTGGGGCTGAGCATAAGCGATGCTTCATATCATCGAATGCTTGTTGTTGGGACCGGCCCCGCGCAAATTTTTCCTTACCACCACCCCTGTTTATTTGGCTGAGGGCCCATGCAATATGGGGGAAGCCCAACACGAACCTGCGGTAGAAATTAGCAAGTCCCAAGAAGCTCCGAAGCTCAGTGAGTGTTGTCGGGGTTGGCCAGTCATGGATGACTTGGATCTTGGCTGGATCCACATGTACGCCATGCTGATCAATGATGTAGCCTAGGTAATAGACCCTGTCCATGCCAAAGGAGCATTTTTCCAGGTTGGCGTATAGCTTGTGCTACCGCAGGGTGTGCAAAACCTGTTGAATATGCTACAAGTGTTCTGCCCAAGTCTTGTTGTAAATTAGAATGTCATCCAGATACACCACTACAAAAGTATCAGTGAATGGTCATAGGATATCGTCCATCATCCTCATGAAAGTGGCTGGAGCATTTGTCAAACCAAAGTGCATGACCAACCATTCAAAAAGTCCTTCCTTTGACTTGAAGGTGGTCTTCCATACATCTGTCTATTCTATCGGGACCTGGTGGTAGCCAGACTTCAGATCAATCTTACTAAAGTATTTAGCCCCCGTGAGTTGATCAAGGAGGTCATTGATTCAGGGAATCAGGTACCGGTTTCTGACAGTGATTTTATTCAGAGCCCGGTAATCAATACAAAGTTTTCAGGTTCCATCTTTCTTCTATACCAGCACGATTGGGCTCCCACAAGGTGATGAGCTGGGCCAGATGTGCCCCTTGTGGAGAAGTTCTTGGATCTGTCGCTTGATCTCCTCATTCTATAACAAAGAACGACGATACACTGGCCCATTGGGCAATGGTGTGCCAGGGGTCAGATTGATGGGGTGCTTGACCTGGCAGTGCAGAGGTACCCCTGTAGGTGAGGAGAAGATATCTGAGTATTCTTCCACGACCTTATCTACTTGCTTCTGCTGTGTGGAGAGATCGGCCACAGAGACCTTGGATGTGGCTGCGATCTTTCACTTGTTCTGAGAGCGAATCATGAAGAAGACAAACTTCCCTGTCTGCGAGATGACCTTCCTGCATTGCTTAGGAGAGATCAAGGAAATAACACTAGGTGGGACTACCTCGGGTATCCTGTACAATTTCTTATTCAAAGTAATAATAACACTACGAGGCCTAGACTCATATACAACATGACATTTCCATAAATAAGGTTGGCCCAAAAGAACATCACAAACTTCGAGAGGAGCAACATCACACAATACCTCGTCTTTGAAGGGCTTGATGTCGTTCGATAGTCGACACTGTTGGCTGAAACGAAGATCCTTCCTTGGCGGAGCCATCCAATGGTGTAGGGTTGTGGGTGGGACGTTGTTGACAGGGCCAACCGCTTGATGACCTCTGCTGAGATGAGGTTCTTCTGGCTACCGCTATCAACGATGAAGTGCAGCGGGGTGCCTTTTACCCACATCTGTGAATGGAAGAGGCGCTCTCCTTCTTCTGGCTCATCTGGTTCACCAGGCTGGAGCTTGGTGGTAGCAACGGTGGCACCAGTTTCTGCGTCAATGATCCATCTTCCCCTTTCTGGTTCTATCTCAGAGTCAGAATTTGCATCTGATTCAGAGGCTTTCACTTCAGCCACCAGCGACTGCTTCGAGTGGCAGTCAACAGTGTTATCCCAAGGGCTCTTATGGAATTCGCACCACTTCCTGGTATATTTCTTTGTCTTTCCGATGTCCTTCTTTTCTTGCAGCTTGTACTGGTTGTCTTGATACTGCCCATCTTTTCTCTGTCCTTTGTTTGGTGGGTTGGGGCCTCCCTTTCCTGGATTTTGTTGTGAGGGGTTCCCATGCCCAAATTGCCGCATCTTTTGTTTGAGCTTCTGCTCGATTTTGATGACATATCGGTAGGCCGCGCCCAAGGATGAGATGTCCAGAAATTCCATTTCAGTCTGGATGTATCTATGCAGAGCACTGCGACACTTGAGCACCAGATGTCGCTCCTAATCTTTGATACCCAACTTGGTGCTCAAGGTATGGAAGATATTTGTGAAATATGGCACTGCTTGGTCTCTTTCTTGCCGCAATGTGGTCCATTTGGTATACATGTCGTCATAACTTCCGACATGGTAGTATTGTTCCTTAATAGCATCCCTGAAGGAGCACAAAAGTAATCTTTTCTCTATCCGAAAATTTATGAACAAAAAAATACCCTTCTAGTAGATTCAACCACTTGTCTACAGCATCTGCGTCTATCTGAACTTCAAATATAGGAATATTAAAGTTTAATTGTACCTTGAAGGGGGCGGTGCCTCCGTTCGAAGAATATGCATCGCCTGTTGGTAGTCGCCAAAGGATTTGCACGAAACTATGCATCATCTCGTTCCTTTTTTGCGTGAGGGATTCCTGAATCAACAGTTTGAAAGGATCTCATGTCCCGTCATATTTATTTTCTCCTGCCATGGGAGATCTCTTGGGCATGCAAGAGCTTCTGTCCTCAAGAGAAACAAGCTCGAGACCCAACTCTTTGTACTTCAACCTCGTTGGGGACATGCATTAAGACGACAAGGAGCAGACCGCTCTGATACCACTGATTTGGATTTTATGAGAAGAACGAAATGAATACAGATTATTAACATGTGCTTAACAAAAAATAACAGAGATACAGTAAAACTGGTTTTCTATTCAATAATGAAATAAGCTGAAACTGTAAAATGCAGCGGAAACAAGCTTGCTGGAATGGTGGCGGCTTATCTCTGAGAAGAGATGTGACCGCAGCGTGCATTCACAAGAAGAAGATTACAATGAGGCTCTGAAGGCCTTTTTACAATAAGCAAGAATTCCAAAAACCCTAGACATCCAAAAACCTAACCCTAGGAGATGAAGCGCCAAATGTCATGTGGGCCCCGTTTAGGTAAGCTAGTACATCAACTTCCCAGGGTCGTAATTTTTGCATACGATCTTCGTTTTAGGCGTGTGATAGCTCGTTGGAAAGGTATTGTCCAGTAGACTAATTTTGGGGTCTCAATTATTCCTTTATCTATCATTGAGGAGCTCGATACTGAAAAACCTTCATTTAGGCCCTCAAAATGGCCCCGGAAGTAAAAACTGCTAAAAATAGTAAATTGCCAAAAATGTCAGAAGGCTATTTTGAGACAGTTGGAAAAGGTGGGTGGACACCGATATCCATATGGATCATTTACTCGGAGGGGGGGGTAAGCGATAAGTGGTAAGGAGTGAGGGGGGTCCGAGTTAACAAGAATTCGACATGTTATGAGGGGCCCGCACTTGGAAAACCACCAACTCGGACCTCCCCGCCCACCGTTAAAGGAAGAAAGGTCAGGGGGATCTGATATTCACTGCTGACCGTTGATCTGAGAACGCTTTGATAAATTGTTGAGATTAGCGCACCCTTTAGCCAAAAACCACCAAAGCTGTCATCTCACCACAAAACTTAGGATAAAAACATTTTTTGGGTTTTTCTAGCTCCCCTTTCTTCATTTTATCACCAAGGGGTAAAAAATACATCATTTTAACTCAAACCAACGTCATTTAATCAAATTTTTAACAATATTTTATTGAAACAAAATATACTAACCTATCTCCTAATCTAAGTACCTAGCATCTTAACCTAGATTAAACTATTGGGTTAACAATTTCTCTAACCTAAGACATTTGGCTAAGCATAAACTGTTTAGCCAAACTCATTCACTATCCTATCTAATTTGGCTCATATTAGACTGTTTAGCCAAATTTATTCACTAACCTATCTACATAAATTCAAAGAGCTTGATCATGGTTAGATATTATGAGTCAAGCCAATCTTATTCCATGGGGTTTTATCATTTTTTCTTTTCTATTTTTGTACCCTCTTTTGAATTTTTATATTTTAATTCTTTTCTTTTTCTTTCTTTTAGTAAATCATTTGTAGAATAAAATATCATTTACAATATAATGCAACTAGAAGAAGATATTACAATCACCAGGTGATCCTATGAAACATAGGGTTATAATAGTGTCTCCACTTGGGGATGGTGCTCTCCTTGTGAGGTGCCAAGAATCCAACAACATGCTGCTTTGAATCTCCTTCGTCAGTGATTTTTTTGCATCCTGATTTTCTTTATTCTGATTGTAAATTTGGTGGTCCAGATTAGTGGCTTAGGGCCTTCTCTTCGAGCTTCAACCATATGATAAAAATCACCTCACACATGACATAAAAGTAAAAGTAAAAGTGGTTTGTACAATGAGATGAATGACTAAGATCTTTATTCTAGTGGAACATAATGTTTGAGCATCCTACCATTTATAGGTCCTCCTAGTAGGTTTGCTCCATCACTGTTCTTGAGTAAGAATGCATTGTTTCCTCTATGTGCCTGGATGATGTAAGGGCCTTTCCAAAAAATTTCGAACTTTCCATGATTTCCCTTGTCCTCATTTCTTGAATCCCACTTTAGTACCATATCACCCAATTCGAAATCATCCTCCTTGGTTCTTCTGTCATAAATCTTCTTGATGTTCTCTTGGATTACCTGGATTTGGTTATACACCTCCTCTCTAGATTGTTGGATTTGGATCATCTGATTGATCCTCCTTTGGATATCAATAGGCTCTACATGTACTTCTTGCAACAACTTCATAACAGGAACACCCAAAGAGGTGGGGAAGACAACATCGATTCCATATACCAATTGATATGGGGACATATCAATTGATATTTTTGTGGTCAGCCTGTCAACCCAGAGTGCATGAACCAACTTGTTATACCAAGATTTCTTATTTTCTTGCAACACCTTCTTTATGATATTTACCAAAATTTTATTGGAGGACTCAGCTAACCTATTTCCCTGAGGGTAATAGGCTGTGGAGTGTCCCAAAGTAATCTGGTACTTGCTGCAAAATTCTATTAGATTTTTGATCTTAACGTTGTTTCATTATCAGTTATAATCTTCCTAGGGCATCCAAAATGAGAGATAATGTTATTTTCCAAGAATTTTATAATCACAACATCGATGGCCTACCTGGAAGGTACAACTTCAATCCACTTTGTGAAGTAGTATATCGCTGGGAGGATCCACCTATGTTGTCTTGATAAGGGTGAGTGAATCTTGCCAATAAAATCCAAACCCCATCGCTGGAATGGAGCTTCAACCGAAATAGGTTTCATAGGAAAAGGAAAAATTTTCCTTTTACCTTCAAAGACCTAGCACTTGTGATAGGAGGTTACCTTTTTATGGACATATGCAAACAAGGTGGGCCAGTAAAAACCAACTCTAAGTATCTTGTTAGTAGTCGTCTTCCAACTTAAATGCCCGCCACAATCACCTTCATGGAACTCCTACAATGCTTTGTCAGCTTCGTCTTTCAACAAAAAATTAAGTAAAATGCCACCAGCATCCTTCCAGTAAAGATTTCCATTCTGAATGCAATATTTCAATGCTTTAAGTTTTAAGAATCTAGCTTTAGTCTTTGTCAAACCAGGAGGAGCTTGTAAATTATGCAAGACAAAGATAAGGTCTGCGTACCATGGAGAATTTAAGAATACCTCTTTGACATGTGGAGTTACCTGCTCTCATTGTTCATCAATTGTAGCTAAGAAATTTATATCTAAAGCATGAAAATTTGATTCAACCATCATTTTGGCCAAACCTTGACCCTTGATCAGTTTGGTTGGTTTGATCTCTATATCATATTCAAGGATCACTGCAATCCACTTCCCTCTTCTTCCATCTGGGTTATCTTGGGTTAGAATGTCTTTCATCATTGCGTTAGGAACATAAGCAATAGTATGTGAATGAAGAATGTAAACTCTAAAATCTTTGATTGCTTTTACCTAGACAAAAGCCTGTTTCTCCATTATGTTGTAGTTCAGTGCAACATCTCTCAATGACTTGTTGGAAAACGCTATAGGTTGTTCATGGACTTCATTGTTTTTCTGCAAAAGGACCGCTACAATGGTGTGTTCAGATGAAAAAGGGAATACAAATAAATCTTTAGTGTAATCTGGACTGATTAATACAGGGTCTTGTGTAAGTTCATGTTTTACTTGCTCAAAGAACTGTTTAGCTTCTGTGTTCCACTTTATTTTTGTATCCTTTTTAAGCATATTTGTAATGCTCCTGGGGAGTTTTTCCAAATTGGGTATGAATCTTCTGAGAAAATTTATTTTTCCTATGAAGGATTGAAATTCCTTAATGTTTCTAGGACGGTCCAACTTTTGGATGGCCACAATTATGTTGGGGTCTATCTTGATTCCATCTTTAGAGATTATATGTCCTAGCATCTTGCCTTCTTCTAAACCAAAAAGAGTTTTCTTGGGATTTAATGAGATCCCAAACCTTCTGCACTTTTCAAACACTCGTCTGAGGTGTTGCAAATGTTCCTCATCTGATTTTGAGTATACAGTAACATCATCCAAGTATATGACTATAAATCTACCAAGTTCATCCACAAAGGCAATGTCCATTTCTCTTTGTAAAGTGGCACCAACATTCATCAAACCAAAGGGAATTTTCAAATACATGAAATTTCCCCAGGGTGTAGTGAAAGTTGTTTTCTCATGGTCATCAGGGTGGACAAGGACTTGGTTATAGCTAGAAAAACCATCTAGCAAAGAGATCCTACTGTATCCAACTACCTTTTGTAAGATGGGATCCATTTTAGGTAGAGGATAGTTATATTTAAGAGAAACCTTGTTGAGGTTTCTGAAATCAATGCAGAGCCTGATTTCTCCTGTCTTCTTTCTGGTAGGAACCAGTTTGGAAACCCATTTTGAAAATCTCAAGGGGATATTATTTTGGCATCATACATTTTCTTTATTTCTTTTTTCTATTAGGGGCGATAACTTTGGATTGATTCTCTTGAGTTTCTGTTTGAAAGGATTATGTTCTTCTTTTATTGGGATTTTGTGTTGTATGATACTGGTGTCATAAGACTTTAAATCCTCATAGCTCCAAGCAAAGACATCTACAAATTCCTTGAACAATTCAATATATTTTTGTTTTTGCTCGGGGGGGGTGTAAAGATTTAGACAGTTTAATCATTTTGGTTTTTCCTTTGTTCCTATATTACATTCCTCAACCTATTTTCCAGTAGGTTCAATTTTTGGCTTTTTTGCTACATTGTTGAAATCAAACAGTTCTTCTAAAGGAACCAACCCTCTAGGTAAAATATTATTCTTCAATTGTAAAATGTCTAAATCTTCATCCTTTTCATTTATTTCTTTTGAATCTAATTTATTTACACTATCATTTTCTAATTCTATTTTATTTACATTTTCATTATCACTATGTACATCAATATTTGTACACTCAAAATCATTTTTAGACTGCAGGAAATCTTCAATTTATTCATCGTTGCCAAATACTTACCATTACCTGATATTGTATAGGACTGTCGGTCTACATTTCACCTCTACTGTGTATTGGTGATTTGGATGGAAAGGTATTTTACATGTGGCTGCCGAAGTATCCAATCCATCTACAAGTATATTTTTTCCTCTAGGAATTACCTACAAGTCAATTTCAGTGAAACATTGTAGAAAATCCAAAAAAACATTTCTATAAGCTCTGAGTCTAGGATGTTTTGCATAATACTCACCTTTGATTTGTTTAATGACAAGTTTAGAATCTCGTCTTACCATAATATTTTTGGCACCAAGTTTCTTCAACAACTTCAGGCCGAACACCAATGCTTCATACTCAGTTATGTTATTAGTGCACTGGAAATTTAATTTATAAGAGTGGGTTTTTGAATACCTTGCTTTATGATTATGTACCCACACCACAACTCCAACTCCTTCTTTGCTAACAACTCCATTAAAATCCATACTCCAGAAGGTTTATGTTGGTTCATCAGTTTCTGTTGTCATAGTTTTACTTCCCTCAGTGATTACTTTATTTTCCTTCAGGAAGATGCATCATCTTCAAATTGTGAAATTTGATTATCCAAGTCACCATCATTATATAAAATGAAGGAATCCAAGTTAGAATGAACGAAGTACAAAGGATAGTTATGTGGCTTCTCTTGACTACTGACCATGTATTTCATCATAGTCTCTCTGTACAATCTTCTTTGTTGTCCAAATAATGGGATGGTGGCATAAGACATATCTAACTGCAGAGTTCCCTTTAACTTGGCACCCCATGATCGAGATAATAGCATACCATATTTTGGAGGAATATCTGCAACCACAATATCCATCACCATGCTTTTAGCTGGGATCTGAGCCAGGGTGATGCACAAGTCTTTGATCAGACCTATGCATTTAACCTTGCTAGAGTCAAAGGAGTATAAGTCCTTGTAAGGCCTGGTGATATCAAGCCCCAACTTCTCCATCACAACATTGGGCATAATATTGTGTGAAGCTCCAGAATCCAGTATAACATTGTGTAATGTCTTGTCATGGATATTCAGGCTGATGTAAAAAGGGGGAACATAACCATTGTCATATTGTCCCTCAACCTCAGGACCAAACAACAACTCAGGTTGATCATCAACAACATGACAGTGTCTGAACCTACTCCTGGTTCTATGTTTAATGCTTTGATCACATGTGATCTGTAAGCATTTTTGTTCATTAGTTCTGTCAAAGGAATATGCATTTTCAGTTTAGGCAATTCACTTTCCAAGCTGAAAGTGGTTGAAGTTCTACTTTGGCTTTGTAATTCTGATTTATCAGTCATGGTTTTCTATGCAGTAATAATAGGATAACTTGTGGATGCAACTTCGGTTTGAGTTGTTCTTGGTGAAGATTCGGGAGCTCTTTTTGTAGGAGTCTCTGAATTATTCTTTTCAGAAAATTTCTTAGGAGTAGTATCTGAGGTTTTCTTGGCTTCAACAAATTTTTTAGTTTCAACAACCTTCTTAGTTGGGTTATTGTTAGACTTCTTGCTTCTCAAGTTGTATTGTTTGTGGACTTCCATTATTGCATTCTCGAAGGCCCGTTGTTCAGACTCTTCCTCATTTACTTCTGTCTATGAGAGGAGAAAAAGTCCATGTTCTTCCTGAGTGAGAAAAATGGAATCATTATCGTTAATCCCCATAAGGTTTACGTGAATTTCATCCAACTCCTCAATTACTTCTTCCCCTTCATCAACATACTTTTCTTGAAGAGGTGACCTAATCTACTGATCATGACCTCTTTTTTCCTTTTGGTCTCTAGGATCTCTCTGTCTAATTTAGGGAGGGTTCCTTCTGAAATTAGGATTTCGGATCTGAGGAGCAGGCTGATTTTCTCTAGGCGGGTTTCTGTCATTGATTTGCAATCTGTCCATGATTCTCTCCATGGTCCCCACTAAAGAATCAATTTTGGTATCTTAAGTAAAAGTGGAGGTTTCTTCTTTAATTGTAACTCTTCTTTCATTTCTTTGCCTAGCTCTTCTAGCTAATGGGTTTGCTTCAACGCTTACTGCACTTTTCTGCATATCTTCCAGGGTGGCAGAATTTCTTTCTCTCAATTGGTAGGACATGTCAACATCAAATCCGTCAAGAAACTTGATTAAGGCCAAGCGTTGAGGAGGTTTGATATCAAAAAAAATTGTATTATAGATATTATTAAAACGAATGCAGTAGTCCTGTACTGTTTCTCCCTGATTTCTTTTGATATTTTCATATTCTGATAAAATTTGGAGAGGATTTTTCTTTACCTCCCATCTGTTGAGAAAGGTTTCGTGAAAAGCAACAATATCAACAATGCTAGCAGCACGTAATGCTTTAAACCATTTTTTGACATCGCCAGTTAGACTTTGTGCAAAGAGTCTCATTTGAACATCTGCCTCATCAACTTCCTGCAAATCAAAGTAATCATTCTATCCACATGTTGTGCATTAAGGGGTCCAGTGCCATCAAACTGAGGAAGTCTAATTTGATATTCCTGGGGCATGGCATGTAAGGGAGCAACTAACACCAGAGGAGCATATCTCATTTCCATGATTGGTGGAGGAGGCTGAATGACAACCTGTGTGATTGGAGGAGAAGTGACAAAAGATGCAGAGGAAGTAGGACTGGGAGGTATGGACTGAATTACTTGAGGTTTGACAGAAGATGAAGTAATAGAAATGACAGAAAGTTCAACTGACTGTTGAAAGTGGGACTTATACAAAGATTGATCAAGATTTGATACTAGATCTTCTAACTTCTTAAACTCTTGAAGAAACCGTTGATCAAAAATTGCTCTAGGAGAAAGTCTTTCATGGGTTCTAGGTTGAAGGATGGTTTGATCTAGAACTATTCAATTCACAAAGCTATCAGATTTGGTTATGAAAAGGCTCTGCTCAAAAGGTAGGTCAAACTCAAGGTCCTTGATTGTGACAAGCTTCTCTGGAAGAGAAGTGGCCCTATGAAGAGGACTGCTACTCCCTTGACCTTCTACAATGTTTCTTTTTCTGATTAATTTTTCTGGATATTCTACTATTTTTACAGGTTCTGGATGAGGATGAGATCTAGTGTTAATTATTTTTGGAGCCAAAACTTTAAACTTTAAGAAATATAAATTAATATATACAAATTTCAACAACCTCTGAACATTTATCTATTTAAAGTTTGATCTTTAATTGTTTAGAAAAAAAGTTTTCTTTATCTAGGGAAAAGAATTCGTAAGGATGGAAAGTTTTTTCAGTTCCTCAGTGTGGTCTCCACTATGTTAGCACTCTGTAATTCCTAGAGGTTGTTAAGGGCAGAAGAAATTAATAGAGGTAACTTACCAAAACCACTTCGAAACTGGGATCTAGCCCTGCTAGTTTCAGAGAGGGATCTCTCTGTAGGATTTAGATATGTTTGAGTTTTAGATATTAGGCTAGTTAAAATAATTTGGGTTTGCTTGTTTTGTTTATAAATATTGGATGAAGTATTGCTTTAAACATCCATTGGGATATGGGGTCTGTGTTAAAGTTTAAGATCTGATTACAACTTTTATAATATTTCTTCACAGGGTGAGATAATAAGAATGCTAGATGTATTAGAATTAAATGTGGTGGAAAGATAGAACAGGCGAGATAATCAACCAAGCAAAGAAGCAATTAAGAATTTATTTGCTTAATATCAGATGAATAACATGCAAATCGCTAAAGGCCAGAAACAGAGTGCACAAGACAAATTATGTTCATTAATTTTCTTTAAACGATTAGATAGAGAAAACAAAGTGATTACAGAGTAAGATAAACAATTGACAGAGCAAGATAAACATCACCAACATCCAAACGTAAGAATCCTCTGAATCAGTCTTTTTATTACTGGTCGTTCTTCTCAAAAAGATTACAAAGATATCTTCCTGGGCACAAAAATCAACCCTCAATACTTCAAAGTAAGAAGTATTTATACAATAATTACATCTGATCCTGTCATTAATGACTAGGATATGGTGGAGGAAAAATCTAACTAACTAGATTACATATTACAAAATAATAGGACTATTGGTGATCTTTTCGAATCCTTGTTGTTGATTCTAGGGGAAGTAGTTGGTGATTCATCAACTCGACTTTCACTGTCTTCCTCATGCTGACTTAAATGTCCCTGTCATCTTTACTCCAGTAACACACATAAGTCTTCCCATCTCTTTTTACTAGGGATGGAAACCTTGAGTAGCCTTCTGTATGTTTCATCCATCTCTGTATACTTGGAAAAGGTAGGATTGGTAATAAAAATGTATTTTATCTCATGTTGGATACTCAGGTCCAACTGCAAAGTTTCTAAGAATGCCTTGCCAATAATGCTCCCTTGTATCTCTGCAAATTTGGAACCATCTTTCGCTACTGCTAGAATCTTCTTCTTTTAGTATGATAGGGTAATTAGTTTATCATTGATCACTAGTAAACCTGGAAGACCTTTCTTGTGTAGTGAATTAACCTTGCTGAAAAACTGCTTCACTCCAATATCCATTGTTTGAGCTTTCTCCTCAAGTTGTAGCATCAATGCCTTCTTGGTCAATACCTTCTTGACCTCAAGGATTGTTTTTGTCCTATCCTCAATTTCCAATGCTTCCAACTCTTCTTTGGTCTTGGAAGTCAAGAACCTTATGATTTATGTGGCCTCTGTAGGCTTTTCTCCCAATTCTTCTCTTATATTGTCAATGGCTTGTCTGGCTTTCTGCACCAATTCATGTTCCTCAAACACAATCTGTATGAGTGGCCAAATCTTTGTCATTGACTGGATGATGTCCATCCAGATGTTTTCTTTGGCTTCTGATAGTGTCTTAGCCATGACAGTCTCCTTCTGCAGTTTCTGTAGTTCTAGATTGAGCCTTTGTGATTTGTGCATATCTGTGTTGTAGCTAGACTGAAACGTGGATTTCAGCTTCTAGAGGTTATTAATCTCTTCCTGTAGTCTTTTGATTTCTTCTCCTTGTAGATTCATGTCCTCCATTGACTTTGCCAATTTCTCAGAAGTATCTAGGGCTATTACTGGGATAGCCGGTGGAATTTCTGTTGTAGTGGTTACTGATGTTGTACTAACTCTTGTGAGAGGAATTGATTCCAGTGGGATGACAGTAATTGGCACACTATGTTCCTTCTCTTTGAACAACTTCTCCAGCTTGGTTTCCATCTCCTTTATCTATGCATTTTGCTCCATGATTAGTTTCAACATTTCCTCCTTGTGGCCTTCAGTCTCAACCATCTCCTTTTCCTGTGAATCTTCAGTGGCCAAGAGTTTCAGTTGTTTCCTTAAGGATGATATGTCAAAATTCATCTTCTTTAGTAGTTCCTCAATTGCCTTAACATTTGATGGATCATATCCAATTTTGAGTACTAGCTCCTCGAGAGATTTGATCTTGTTATCTTTTGCTAGGGAAGATATCTTCTCCAGCTTCAACTGAGACTAGACATTGTTTAAAGAGAC
>ML780459.1:782910-813097 GCA_009831015.1 Picea engelmannii | reverse complement strand
GATGGAATATGATGATAAATTCCAACTGGACCCCACAATGCCTCTCAAATACCCCTGTACTCGCTATAACATCCATCTGGCTACTCTGGTCATCATAAGTCTCTGCCCTGTGATGATGTCCCAAAGTGGGGACATTACATAGTTTTATACTATAACGAACATGTGACTACCATGAATGGCTTCACCACCTCCTTCATCTGAGATTTTTCTATTAAGAATGTCATTTGAGCTTTTTCAACGTTCCATTATGTGCTTATACCTAGTAGTTTCATGGACATTTTATCAAACGTATCATCTAGAATTACACTTTCCCAAAAATTTCACACAACTTACTTTGAAACTTAGGAATTTCTTTATTTACACCTCCATAACTTGCTCAAATACTCTAACAATAATCCAATATGGAAATTTGGTAATGGAAGCCTTCAATTCCACATTTACATGCTTCAAAAATTGTTTTCCCGGATTATTCTTCTTGGCACCTAAGGTTTTGTAGAGAGTGCATGTGCGCCATAAGTCAATATTGTGTGTACGCCCAAGAAGATGCATCATGTGATGCCAAGATCAACGCCTGCTTCAACCAAGGATCCACTGCATGCACCATCCCAATTTTTCACTACACGTAAAGACTAAAAGAGACCACATGCAGATCAGATCCTAGAAGATCTTCAATGATTGTAACCATTTTTGTAACAACCCGACTGATCATGGTCGAGGTTGTGGGTCAGTTGGCAAGGTTGTTATGATTTCCACACTCCATGGGAGATATGGGGGATGCATGTAGATATGTAAGGGTTGGGTTTTTGTTCACTTGGGGGGGGGGGTTAGTACAATATTGCATGTGCGTTGTAGCAAAGTTAGAGCTACAGTTCGGCTTTCTAATAATTTCTATGTTCAGATATATTATGTGTGTGAATAAGAGAGAGGAAGGAGATCTGAGTGAATGGCTCGTCTTTGTTTTGTTGTGAATGCATCTTGAGCAAGTGTCATCCTCTGTCTATGGAAATGTATCTGAATGCCTTGAGCGTAATGATTAAAATTCAAAGCACAGTTAGCTCTACATCTGATGAGTCATGGTCCGAATGTATGTCTTCTGTATATTACTTTGTGCAATATCTTGTAGTAGTTATGAATGAATGCATGGTTGAATGAAAAAGGTTTCCTTTATTTCCTATTCCCTCACACCTTGCACAAAATGTAATGTTCCCAAGCGATTCTGCTAGGAAACTTGGGTTATTTTCTGACCTTGTTTGTTTTTTTATGCATATTTTTCTTCACGAAGTTGCGCTCTGGGTATTTTGTGATGTGTTTATAGCATATAGAATACAATAATAAATGTAGATCATAAGATATAAGAGAGAACGCGACAAATATCTCAAAAAAACTTCAGATCTGATATTTATTTAGTATAATAAGTTGATCTCCATACATAGACTTGCATATTTGGAACAATAGAGCAAGATAGGGAAGTCTAGGTTGCATGCTCCCTTCAGATATAATAATATAGAGAAATAGGGCCTCCTAGGTCCCCCCACAACTGGATGATGGTCAATACAAGATCAATTTCTTTCCTTGGAAGGATGAACCTTCAAATCTGGTGTTGGTGCATCCCCCACTGGATAGAAAAGATAGGAATTTCGGCCTCCATGAAGACAAACTCCAAATCTTATGAAAACACTCCCAAACTATAGATCGAGAGTTGTAGATTGCATATGGAGCAAGTATGGGGTCAAACCCTCAGATCTAACCTTCCAACCCAAGACCTCCTCTAGGAATGATGTGCCCTTCTTCAACAAATATGCCTAACTGATCAATAAAATAGATATGCAGAAGAAACCCCCCAACAACTAATGAAAAAAGGTGTTATGGTGGTAGAAATCACACCTAAAATGTGATCTACTATAGATCCAACCTCCCTAAGGAAAATCAAATCCTTTCTCCTCAACTGGTGCGCCCTACTTGCTGGAAAACCCTTCAACCTACGCCCCGCTTGCACAAATGACTCCTGAAATGAATTTGAATTGAATATAATGGTGAGGGAGGAATCTTTCACCTCCTTGGCCAAGCTTGGATTAGGATCAGAGGGATATTTCACCTCTTTGTTGATCTCTAGGGTTTATTGACTCAAACCCTCAAAATGTAAGTTGCATAGCTCAAATGAACTCAATAGAAAAATAGAATGAATCCGGAGTGAGGTGCCCTCCTCTCTTTTTAATACCTCACTCTTCTAATTCTCTATTGAGTTACTTTATGACTCTTACTAAGGTTATTGTTTTAATTTCTCCTTAAGTCAATAACCTTTTTCCCTTTTCATCCAAGTCACTTTAATAAAAATAATATTAAATCACTTAGTGACATCTTTAGCACCTACTAACCCTTTTTCCCATAGGACTATAGTCTAGAGGGGTGACTAGACTACTAATTCCTCCTTGTTCCTTTCAAGGAGAGGGGAACATTACAATCTCCCCTACTGGAAATTGCTTTCCCACAAGCAATTTCGTACCTATTTGTTGTAGCATTTGTTCATTCTCCCAACTAGCATCTTCTATAGGAAAATTCTTCCATTTGACCAAGTATTCCTTAACCTCCTTGTTCCCTAACTATTTCTCCCTTACTTCCAAGACCTCCTCTGGAATCAAATTCAAGTGTCCCTCTTCATCAACTAGGGGTAGCCCTTCATTAGCTATAACATTCTGCCCCAAGGCCCTCTTTAATCAAGATACATGGAAGCCATTGTGCATTTTTCTCTCTGGTGGTAATTCTAGTTCATATGCAACTACCCAAATTCTCCTTTGCACTTCATAAGGCCCATAGAAGTGTGGGTTGAGCTTCTCAACGCCATTCTTCTTAATAGATGCGTGTTTGTATGATTGTATCCTTAAATAGACCAAGTCCCCTACCTCAAAGGTGCGCTCCACCCTCTTTTTGTCAGCATATAATTTCCGCTGGTTTTGAGTCCTATGCAAATGGTCTTTGAGTTCTTTAAGGATGTCTTCACTTTCTTGTATCCAATTTTTGGCCATAGGAACCCTGCTATATCCAAACATAATTTCAATAAAATTAAGGGGATCATAATTGTACAAATCTTTGAAAGGAGACATACCAATGGACAAGTGGTGGGTGGTGTTGTAGAAATATTCACCCAAATAAAGCCATTTGACCCATGCTTTTTGTTGCCCCGCTACATAATTTCTGAGGTAGCCTTCCACCCATTTGTTCACTATCTATGTTTTCCCATCTATTTGTGGATGATAGCTAGTTCTAGGAGTCAACTCAGTACCCACCAATCTAAATAGTTCCTTCCAAAAGATGCGCATAAACTTGTTGTCCTTGTCGCTCACAATTGTCTTGGGTAATCCATGTAACCTGAAAACCTCCCTGAAAAAAATTCAGCTACCTGAGATGTGCTATAGTCCATGGTGATGGCATAAAAGTGGGAAAACTTAGTCAAGCAATCTACTACCACAAATATATAATCTTTCCCCTCTGTCCTGGGGAGCCTTGTAATGAAGTCCATAGATATACTTTCCCACTTATGCTCTAGAAGGGGAAGTGGTTGTAATAAGCCTGCTGGGTGATTGTACTAATATTTATTTTTCTGACAAGTGGTACACTCCCTGATGTGGCACATGAACTCTCCCTTGAAACCCTTTTAGGAAAACCTTTCTCTTATTTTCCTCTATGTCTTAAGAAACCCTTGGTGCCCTGCTAATGGTGAGTCATGGAATGCCCGAAGCACTTTTTTCTTGAATGAGGATTCAAGAACTAGATAGATTCTGCCTTATAATAAATAATATCATCAATGATCCTATACCTGTAATCCTGTAACTTCCCATCCATTAACTCACATGCAAATTTGTTTTTAGAATACTCCACCAATAGATGGGATTTCCAGTCAACTGATATTTCGGTCATGGAATTTGCTAAGGGCCTTTTGGACAAAGAATATACTACTACATTATTATTTCCCTTGACATATTCTATGTCAAAGTTATATGCTTGGATCTTGCTCACCCAT
Organism: Picea engelmannii; assembly: GCA_009831015.1. Taxonomy (NCBI): domain Eukaryota; kingdom Viridiplantae; phylum Streptophyta; class Pinopsida; order Pinales; family Pinaceae; genus Picea; species Picea engelmannii. The sequence continues at coordinate 809,079 of ML780459.1, read as the reverse complement.
TTTTGTTTCCTTTGATTAAGGTTGATTTTCACAAGGAAGTATTTGAGGCTATTGTGATCAGTTCTCACCACAAATTTTGCTCCCACTAGATATTGTCTGAACTTGGTTAATGTGTGCATTATGGTGAGCATTTCTTTGTCATAGATGGTGTATAGTAGCTTAGGACCCCTCAATTTGCAGCTTTCATAGGCAATAGGATGCCTATTTTGTATCATAACAACCCCAACACCTTCACCAGATGCCTCACATTCCAATATAAAAGGTTGAGAAAAATCAGGTAGAGATAATACATGGAAGGTACTCATTACCTTTTTGATTTTCTCAAATGTAGACTGTGCCTCATGACTCCATGCAAATTCCCCTTTCCTGGTCAAATCTGTTAGAGGTGTGCACAATTGGGAGAATCCCTTGACAAAATTCCTATAATAGTTGTAGATGCCAAGGAGGAGTGGGCCAATCAATGATGGCCTGAATCTTCCCCTGATGAACTTGTACCCCTTTGGCTCCAATAATGTGACCCAAGAAGAGGACCTCTGTCATCCCAATTTCACGTTTTGATTCTTTGGTATATAAGGATTGTTTTTTCATGATGCTCAGGATTTCATCTACATGTGTAAGGTGATCCTCCTATGTTTCGTTGTAAATCGACAAGTCATCAAAAAAACAAGCAAATACTTCCTCGATTGCTTGTTGAACACATGATTCATGCAAGACTGAAAAGTGGCTGGTGCATTGGTTAGGACGAAAGGCATGACAAGGAACTCATAATTCCCAAAGTGACATCTAAAGGTTGTCTTATGTATGTCTTGCTCCCTCATCCTAATCTGATGGTATCCCAAGCGCAAATCAATATTTGTGAAATAGATTGCACCATGTAGCTCATCCAACAATTCATCTATTATGGGAATGGGGTATTTGTTCTTGATAGTTCTCTTATTTAGGGCTATGTAATATATGCACATGCGCATGGTCCCATCCTTATTTTTGACCAATACAATCGATGATGCAAATGGCCTTGAACTTGGTATATATGTCCCATGGCTATTAGTTCTTTGATGGCACTTTCTATCTCATACTTGTGCTTCTTGGGATGCTTGTAGGGAGTAGTGATGACTAGTTTATCCCCTTCCTCTAATTCAATAATCTGTTCAAACCCTCTATCTAGTGGCTAACATGGAGGCATCGGTTCAAACACCTTTTTATTCCCTTGAAGGATTTTTGTCATGTCCATAGGGTATTTCTTGAGTCCTCCTTCCCTTGTTTCTATAACAAAGCATTCGGCTACATAAGCCACCTCTTCACGCCTCAATACGACATACATTTTCTTGGCAGTCACAACTCTAAGTGACTCTCCTTTCATCCCCTTGAGTGTGACTCTCTTCCCTTCTTCTGTAGTGAAGGACATATCCATGGTTTTATAGTTGGTGGTGATAGGTCCCAAGGTACTAAGCCACTATACACCTAATATGATATTAGTGCTTGGAATGTCCTCCACATAAAAATCCTATATCAAGGTGTATCTTCCCAATGTCAAACTCATTTGTGGTATGTAATTGTCACAAGCTATTGTGAGTCCTCCTGCAACTTCAACTAAAAATACTTCAAATTGTATTGTGGGGATGTGCCTCTTCTCTACCATAGTAATCCAAAAAGGATCCAGAGAAGACTAAGGATAGCTCAGAACTCACAGAAGAAACTCAAGAAGCTCAGAATGGCCTCAGTAGACAGAGAAAGGGAAAAAATTCATAGTTCTCAAAATTCAGTGAAAATGACACCATCGCAAAGAGAGTGTCGCAAGCTTTCCAACAACGTAAACAAATCGCCAAACAAAGTTATGGATTGAAATATATTCGCAGTCAAAGTTTGGTCAACCTAACCCATTCAACAGGGGGATGAGTCAGCATTCGTACTGCTAACATCAACATCCGTACATATGATGTCAACATCCGTACAACATATGTGGCACACACAGAAGGTGACACATGTCATGATGACATCAGCATGACGTCAGCATGGTGACATGGAAACACTAGAGGCTACCACATGTCACTCATATTTGGCATTTTTCAAGTCATCCATGGACCTATAAAAATGTGCCAGGTAGTAGTTCGTACAACCATGTGCCAGATGACGTGGCAGGATGAAGTGGTAGGTCGTACATGATGTGGTAGGTGATGGTAAAATTGGTTGACGTGGCCCAATTATTGTCTGCCATGTGGCCCATTCATGGGCTGCCACGTGGCAATGGGAAAATGCCCAATGACAGCCCAAGAACGAAATTCCAAAAAATAAAAAGTTGGCAGGTTCGCCAAATCCAATGGGACCCCGCCAAATCGGGTGACCAACCGACATCTAGAACCACTGCTAAAGTTAGTGGAACAAACTCGTTTCAAATATATACATATGTTACAATGGATACCCAAAAGAGGAGGCTCGCGGGCTTGACCCCGAGACCCCCCCCTCTATCAACGCCTTAATACATGCTCTGCTAACCATAAGGCCAATGACCTCCATTGTTTACAAAGCTCATGAATAATACTTAAAAGTTGCATCCGCCTAGTTCTAGAGGGGATGCGCGTGAGGGTATGGATCGACACATTTTTTGAGACATTTCTCAACATTTATTGCAGATTGTAGGGCACAAAAACCGAGACAGAGTTTCTCTTGGGCCCGAGAGTGCTAGAGTCATATTGAAGCGTTGATATAGTCATTTTTGGGTAATTCGACGCCATGAATTCAATGGTGCTGTTTGTTTTCTGATATGAGAAAAACTTCTGCAGCTTGATTTCAGAATGAGGTATACTTATGTATTTTTCCAAATTCTATTGTTGAGTTAGTAAAAAGGCCTACCCATTTGAGAGCATGACTCGAAGACATAGTCCACCAGGGATGAACTCCGCTATCAAGTTTTTTGTGTTTAGATTTGTTTCTTATATCTCTTCATTATTGAGTGTTTCCTTCTTTAATGGTGCACTTTAATTTATGCTCATTTAATGCAATTCTTTATAATTCACTTCGATGAAAAGATCCCTTATCATGTTGGTATCAGAGCAGTCATCTTTGACTTGAATTGTTGAGTGTGAATGCTTACTAGGGCCAAGCATAAGCAGGGTGAAGGAAATCTTAATAATTTCAATATTGAAGTTGGTCATGCATCCTGAAGGAAGAAAATGGTAGAAGAGGACAAGCATGATGAACATGAGAAAAACTTCCATATGGTCTTTTATCGCATGTAATAAATGGTCGAACATATGGAAACTACAAGAAGAGGATGAAGAAGAAAGGGAATAAAAAGGAAGCACATGTTGATGATGATGCTTCAGTAAATCAAGGGGCTCGAGGACACCCTTCTGAGCCTCCATCTTCGCCGTCAAGTTCTAGTTCTTCTTCCTCTGAGCATTCTCATCATTCTAGCCATAAAGCCTCTTTTAAGAAACCATTATTAAAACTTGATGTAAATTTTTCTTTAACTATGTTTAATGGAGATGCTAATCCTGAAAAGATAGATAATTGGATCCGATAGGTTAAAGTATATTTCCGTGTTCAACATATACATGAAGAAGAGGATAAAGTGCAATTGGCTTATCTTCGGTTGGAAGGCACCGCTCTCATATGGTGGGAAAACAAACTCCAGGACAAAAGTAAGTGTGGTAATCTTTTTTCCTCATGGCAGGAATTTAAATCAGTGATAAGGAAGCAATTTTATCCATTGGGTTATTTACATAAAATAATAATGGAATGAAAAACTTTAAGACAAAGTAAAGGTCAAACTGTACAAAGTTTCACAGAAGAATTTAGGAAGAAAGTTCTTGTATTAAACATTCCTTTGGATTCTTATGAAACTTTAATGAAGCATATTGGTGCACTGGAAAGTTATATTTGTCATACTTTGCTATTGTTTAACCCCACGAGTCTTGACGAAGTTTGTGTGCAAGCCACTCACCTTGAGAACAAGGGAAATCATGTCCAATAAGATCCCACAAAGAAACCTTCCAATCTCCCACATAATCCATTTAAGAAGTTTAAAAGGAAGGACAAGAAAACCGCCACAGTGACGAGGGAAGGAGGAAATCCATCTTGCACTCATTGCAAGAAAAGTGGTCACGATGATGAGCACTTTTGGAAACTACATCTAGAGAAGAGGCCGAAAAAGTTCAGTGGAAAGGGGAAGACAAAAATCATTGCTATAGTGCAACAAGATCTTGGTTCTGATTCAGTAGACGAAGGAGAGATCACAACGCTTGGAGTACAACGTAAAGATTCCCTTCATGCTAGTTCAAATTCCAGTAATGAATCTCATGATGATGAACGAGAGAGGAATTAATTACTTCACATAAGAGTTGTATCTAAACACACTAAAATAGATACATTATTTGATCTAGGGTCCCAAGTAAACATGATATCTGAAGCACTTGTCAAAAATACGGGTCTTGAAATGAAACCACATCCAAAGCCTTATCCTCTTGGTTGGGTATGTGATAAAGAAAAAATGAATGTCACCAAACAATGTAGGTTCAGGTTTTCTATTGCTTCAAAGTTAATTGATGAATTGGATTTGGATGTTGTATCACTTGATATATGTGGCATAGTGTTGGGGAGTCCTTATCTTTATGATAGAAAAGCAGTTTTCTTTCGTCATGAGAACAAATAACACCTTACTAAGGGGGGAGTGGAATATATTGTTAGAGCTCATAGCATGAAGGTAAACACAACACTTGTTAGTGCAGGACAAATGGAGAGACTCATAAACACTAATAAGAGATATGTACTCATGGTCTTAAGGGAGAAAGATGTCGGAACATCTGACGCTTTCCAAGGATGTGATCCTTATCATAATAAAGAACTAATTGATATTGTTTCTAAGTATGATGATATTTTCCAGGAACCAGAAGGATTACCTCCTAAGAGGGAAATCCAACATGAGATACATCTTCAACAGGATTCTCCTCTTCCTAATGTGGGCATGTACAGGATGTCAGTTGTGGAGATGACATAGATCAAGAAGCAGGTACAAGGCTTATTGGATCAAGAGGTCATCAGGCCCAGTTCATCCCCTTGTGGTTCTCCGATCATGATGGTGCCAAAGAAAGATGGCACATGGAGAATGTGTGTCGATTATCGGGCCTTAAATAAAATCACGGTGAAAAATCGATACCCTCTTCCTCATATATATGATTTACTTGATCGATTAACGAATGTTGTTTATTTCACTAAGTTGGATTTATGCAGTGGATACCATCAAATCAGGGTTGCAGAACAGGATGCATGGAAGACTTCATTTAAAACCAAACAATGATTGTTTGAGTGGTTAGTTATGTCATTTGGGCTTTGTAATGCTCTGACAACTTTCATGCATGTGATGAATGATGTATTCAGGGATTTTCTAGATGATTTTGTGATTGTATATTTAGACGACATTCTTATTTTTAACGGGACTTGGGATGAACATGTGAGGCATGTAAAACAAGTATTGGATACTTTGAAAAGGGAAAAGTTGTATGTAAAACTGTCCAAATGTGAATTTGGTAAGACTACACTTGTGTACTTAGATCACATTGTAGGAGGAGGACAATCAAACATTGATCCTTCCAAGATTAATGTAATTGTAAATTGGTCTAAGCCCAAAAATGTAACCGAGATACGAAGCCTCTTAGTTTCATTCCAGTATTGGAGGAGGTTCATTCCAAAATTCTCCTTCATAGCAACTCCTTTGCATGCCTTAATCAGTGTGAAGAACACTTTTCAGTGGGGAGGAAAGAAACAAAAAGCTTTCGACACTTTGAAGGAAAATATCAGTACCACACCAGTATTAGCACTGTCGAATCTTCAACAACCCTTTGAGATCGAGACAGATGCCAACGGATACGACATGGGTGTAGTATTGATGCAATATCGTAAACGTATCTGTTACCACTCTGAAACTTTGAACCAAGTTGTTGTTAACTATCCTACATATGATAAAGAGTTGCATGCATTATTTCAAAGCATAAAGAAATGGAAGCACTACTTGTTAGGGAAGGAAACAATCATACATACAGATCACCAACCCTTACAGTATATCCAAGCACAAACCAAACTGCAATAATCTCGACACTACAGATGGATGGGTTTCCTACAACAATTTCATTTGGTAATCAAGTACAAAAAGGGTACAAGTAACAAGGTAGTTGATATGCTTTCTAGACCTCCTATTGTTGCTTCTATTATTTTGAAGAATACTTCTTTATCTCATGATATCTACGTGGAACAATATTCCATTGATGAATATAAAAGAAGTATATGAGAAGCTAACCCATAGTGCATAGGTAGAGAACTATTTTCTGCAGGGAAAACTTCTCTACCATATTGGAAAGCTATGTGTTCCTACAAGTGAACGAGTCCATGTAATACAAGAAGCTCACACTTCTCTTATGTCTGGGCATTTTGGGGTAGGAAAAACTATGGATCATTTATAGAGGTTTTGTTACTGGCCTCAAATGAAAGCAATTGTAACTAAATATGTAAAGGGGTGTGTGATGTGTTCTACTTGTAATCCCACTAATAGAAAACTGGGGCTATACTCACCACTACATGTTCCATCCCATCCATGGGAAAGTATCTCCATGGATTTTGTAGGGGGTTTACCAATGTCGAAAGGGGGTCATGACTATTTGTATGTTGTAGCGGATAGGTTCAACAAAATTTGTATCTTAATTCCATGTAAAAAGCATATCATTGTTGAGCATATTGCTAATCTCTTCTTTCAATATGTTTAGGTTCACTTTGGGTTACCCACATCCATTATCTCAGATCGAGATACTTGATTCCTTGGGGATTTTTGGACAAGCTTGTGGAGAATGATGGACACCAAATTGAAGAGGAGCACTACTTTCAATCCACAGACCAACAGACAGACAGAGGTTATAAACCAAATAGTGGTACTTTTGCTTCGAGGCTACTACAACAAGCATCCCAAGTTATGGGACGAATAGATACCCTATGTACAACATGCTTACAACCGAGCCTTACATTCCTCCATTCAGTCTTCTCCTTTTGAGACATGTTTTGGGTACCTACCTAAAGTTCCTTTGGACTTGAAGTATGGGAGAGATGTTGATTCAAATGAGGAAAGAACTGGAGACAGAGCCCACAAGTTCATCTAGAGGATCCAATAGGTACACCAAGCAACCAGGGAATAGTTGGAGAAAATTCAAGCATAGTATAAATCTCGGCATGACAAACACATGGTTGATCATCAGTTCTAGGTTGGAGACCAGTAATGGCTTCACATCAACAAGGAGAGATTGAAGGGTGAAAGAAAGAAACTCAAGCCCATTCGTTATGGACCCTTCACTATTTTGGAGAAAATTGGCAGCAATGCTTTTCGCCTGGATCTTCCACCTTATATGTAGATTTACTCAATTGTAAATGTAGAGAACTTGAAACTTTTTGAGCCTCCCATGATCATAGATCAGGATGAGGAAGTTTCAATACCTTAAGTTTATGAGTTTTCTATTGATTACTTGGATGAGTTAAAGGAATATATCATCTTGGACAGAAGGATGAGGAATTCACACAGGGGTGATTTTGATCATCTTCGAGTAGGCTTAAAGGGCACACATCCAAGCAAGGCAAAGTGGACTGAGAAGGACAAGGTGAGGGAACTCTTCCCTCACTTATGTGTTGATTAATGAAAGATTTTGGTGGTCCAAAAATCTCTCAGTGGGACGACGTGATCCAAAAAGGATCTAGAGAATACCAAGGACAACTCAGAACTCGCAGAAGCAACTCTCAGAATGGCCTCAGTAGACAGAGAAAGGGAAAAAATTCAAAGTTCTCAAAAATAAGTTAAAGTGATATCATCACGAAGAGCATGTTGCAAGATTTCCAATGATGCAAACGCCTCATCAAACAAAGTTACGGATCGAAAGATATTCGTGGTCAAAGTTTTATCAACCTAGCCTAGTCAACAAGGGGATGAGTTAGCATCTGTACTATCAACGTCAACATCAATATGGATGATGTCAACATTCGTACAACATATGTGGCACACACATTAGGTGACATGTGTCATGTTGATGTTAGCATGGTGACATGGCAACACCAGAGGCTTCCACGTGTCACTTATATTTGGCATTTTCGAGTCCTTCTGTGGACAAGTAAAATTGCACCACGTGGCAGTTCGTACAACCATGTGGCATAAAGTATGATAACATGGTAGATAACATGGAAGGATAAAGTGTCATGTAGTATGATGATGTGGTAGGTTATCGTATAGTTGGTTGACATGGCCAATTGGTTCATTGCCAGGTGGCAGTAGGAAAATGCCCAATGACAGCCTGAGAACGAAATTCCAAAAATTAAAAAGTTGGCGGGTCCACCAAATCCGGTGGTACCCCGCCAAATATGGAGACCAACCGACATATAGAACCACTTCTAAAGTTAGCGGAACAAACACGTTTCATATATATACATATGTTAAAACAAATACCCAAAAGGGGAGGCCCGCGAGCTTGACCCCAGTACCTCCCCCTCTATCAACGCCTGAATACATGCTCGGCTAACCATAAGGCCAACGGCCTCCGTTGTTTACAAAGATCGAGAATATTACTTAAAAGTTGCATCCTCCCAGTGCTAGAGGGGAGGGGCATGAGGGTACGGACCAACACATGTTTCAAGACATTTCTCAACATTTATTGAAGGTTGTAGGGCACAAAAACCGAGACATAGTTTCTCTTGGGCCTGGGAGTGCCATAGTCAGATTGAAGCGTGGAGACAATCATTTTTGGCTAATTTGACGCCACAAATTCAGTGGTGTTGTCCAGTGTTTGTTTTTTGATCCGAGCAAAAATTTTGTAGCTTGATTTCAAAATGAGGTATACTTATGTATTTTGCCAAATTCTTTTGCTGAGTTAATAAAAATGCCTACCCATTTGGGAGAAGGACCCAGAGACGTAGTCCACCAGGGATGAACTATGTTATCAAGTTTTTTGTGTTCATATTTGATGCTTATGTATCTTCATTATTGATCTTTTCCTTCTTTAATGGTGCACTTAAATTTATGCTCATTTAATGCAATTCTTTATAATTCGCTTTGATGAAAAGATCCCAGATCACATAGCAACATCAATGAAATTGTGAGAAGCCCCTCCATAAATCAACACTGTAGCCCATTTCCTCTATACAATTCCCTTCATCCTAAAAGTGGTGAACTTAGGTATTCCACTCATGGATGCAATATTAACCTTCTTGAGGCCTTCCTCATGATGTGAGAGCACCTCCTCACCCTGCACATTGAAGGATTATTATGTCTCTTCGTGGCCCAACTGTATGTTGTGGATAAATCCACTCTCCTCCCCATCTGACTCATCCTCACTATCAAACACCACCTCTACATAATGGATCTTTCCTTTACTCCAACACTTATGACCCGATTTCCATGATTCTTTGCATGTGAAGCATAGTTGTGTCCTTCTCAATTCCCTCCTTGTAGCTTCATCCATTTACCCCTTTCCTTTGTCCATCTGCTTGGTATCTCTCCCTGTAGTAAAGGTTGGAGGCTTAGGTGTAAATTTGTTTTTACTAGCTACTCCAGTTAAATCTCTAGTGTGCTCAATGGAATCATGTAGGGTTGCAAGCTTGAAAGCATTAACCCACCCATGCAAAGGATCATTTAATGCCTCTATATTAATCATCAATAATATGGATTTTGACATATCTGGAACTTTGATTGCCACATTCTAAAATTATTCAATGAAAGCCTCTAGAGACCATGTTTGTTTAATCTGTGTGAGATCCTTGAAATGAAGCACATGATCCTCGTTGTCAAATCATTCAATGAGTCTTTGAGTGAAGTCCAGGTAAGAAGTGACATTCTCATGCCCCAATGTAGTCATCCCATGAAACCACCAATCATGGGCCTTTCCCATCAGACACAGGGTTTCATATTTGATGGAATTTCCTTGTTCCATGGTATTCAACTATAAGTAAGCATATAATGTTTGCACCCATTCCTTGGCCAAAATGTGATTAGTTTCATCATAGATAGGCATCTCCATTTTTCTTGCTTTGTTCCCTAACTCACGGTCACCCCTATGATGTTCCTTGGATTTCCTCTTGATTCTGAGGTCCTAAAATTATACTAAGGAGACTTTCCTCCTGAATCCTGCACTCATATTGTTGTAGTATCTCTCCATAGTTTCCCACTCATCCTCCATGGTCTCTTGGTTCAAGGGGTTATAGTCCCTTTGCTGAGTATTTCTAAAAGTAAGAAAGTATGGTATGGGGGTGGCTCTACTAGCGACATGAGAATGGGCAGGTACGCTCCTTGTGGAGCCTTTGTGTATAGACTCTTCATGGTTCCCATTTCCCCCATGAGAACTAATGGCATCATTATTCCCTCCAAACATAGGTGGATCTTTGTCATGTTTTTGTTCCATCAAGTACTGAGAAAGAACACGTTGCTTCCTACTATGATTATCCATTAGAGCTATCATTTTGTTCTACCCTCTTTGAAAGTTCACAAGGGACAATTTTAGATCAACTTATCCCTTGGATAAGTGGTCTTGCATCTCCTCCAAATGGTGTTTCAATACACCTTGGTTTCTTTGTAATGTATCAAATACCCTCTCTTCTAATGATGCTTCCTTTGATTCATGAGTCTCTCCCATGCTTACTTCTTGATGTTCCCCTTCAGAAATACCTGCTAATGGTTGTCCCCCATGGCATCTTCTTATGGGAATTAGAAATTCACAGGCTGGTGCAGGAAATAGCTCTGATACCATTGTAATGTTCCCAAGCGATTCTGCTAGGAAACTTGGGTTATTTTCTTACCTTGTTTGTTTGTTTATGCAGATTTTGCTCCAGGAAGTTGCGCTCTGGGTGTTTTGTGATGTGAGTATAGCATATAGAATACAATAATAAATGTAGATCATAATATATAAGAGATAACACAACAAATATCTCAAAAAAACTTTAGATCTGATCTTTATTTAGTATAATAAGATGATATCCATACATAGACATGCAAATATGGAACAAGAGAGCAAGATAGAGAATTCTAAGCTTCATGCGCCTTTCAGATACAATAATATGGAGAAATAGGGCCTCCTAGGCTCCCCCAAAACTGAATGATGGTCAATACAAGATCAATTTATTTCCCTGGAAGGATGAACCTTCAAATTTGGTGTTGGTGTGTCCCCCATTGGCTAGAAAATCTAGGAATTTTAGCCTCCTTGAATATGACCTCCAAATCTTATGAAAACACTGCCAAACAATAGATGAGAGTTGTAGGTTTCATATGGATCAATTATGGGGTCAAACCCTCAGATCCAACCTTCCAACTCAAGACCTCCTCAAGGAATGATGCGCCCTTCTTCAACAAATATGCCCAACTGATAAATAAAATAGATATGTAGAAGAAACCCCCCAACAATTGATGCAAAAAGGCACTATTGTGGTAGCAATAACTCTTGAAATGTGATATACTATAGATATAGCCTCCCTAAGGAAAATAAAATCCTTTCTCCTCAACTGGTGCACCCTACTTGCTGGAAAACCCTTCAACCCTCACCCTGCTTGCACAAATGACTCCTAGCAATGCTTTTGATGAGGAATATATCATCCTGGAAAGAAGGATGAGGAATTCACACAGGGGTGATTTTGATCATCTTCGAGTAGTCTTAAAGGGCACACATCCAAGCAAGGCAAAGTGGACTGAGAAGGACAAGGTGAGGGAACTCTTCCCTCACTTATATGTTGATTGATGAAATATTTTGGTGGTCCAAAAATATCTCAGTGGGATGGCGTGATCCAAAAAGGATCTAGAGAATACTAAGGACAACTCAGAACTCACAGAAGCAACTCTCAGAATGGCCTCAGTAGACAGAGAAAGGGAAAAAATTCAAAGTTCTCAAAAATAATTTAAAGTGATATCATCACGAAGAGAATGTCGCAAGATTTCCAATGACGCAGATGACTCATCAAACAAAGTTACGGATCGAAAGATATTCATGGTCAAAATTTGGTCAACCTAGCCCAATCAACAAGGGGACGAGTCAACATCCGTACTGTCGACATCAACATCAGTATGGATGATGTCATCATCTGTACAACATATGTGGAACACACAGTAGGTGACATGTGTCATGCTAATGTCAGCATGGTGATGTGGCAACACCAGAGGCTTCCATGTGTCACTCATATTTGGCATTTTCGAGTCATTCCATGGACCAGTAAAATTATGCCACATGGCAGTCCGTACAACCATGTGGAAGAAAGTACGATGACGTGGAAGGTCGAAGTGGCATGTCGTATGATGATGTGGCAGGTGATGGTACAGTTGGTTGACATGGCCAATTGGTTCATTGTCACGTGGCAGTGGGAAAATGCCCAATGACAGCCTGAGAACGAAATTCCAAAAATTAAAAAGTTGGCGGGTCCGCCAAATCCAGTGGTACCCCACCAAATGTGGAGACCAACTGACATATAGAACCACTTATAAAGTTAGCGGAACACACACATTTCAAATATATACATATGTTACAACAGATACCCAAAAGGGGAGGCCCGCGAGCTCGACCCCGGGACCTCCCCCTATATCAACGCCTAAATACATGCTCCGCTAACCATAAGGCCAACGGTCTCCATTGTTTACAAAGCCCAGGAATATTACTTAAAAGTTGCATCCTCCCAGTGCTAGAGGGGAGGCGTGTAACGGTACGGACCAACACATTTTTCAAGACATTTCTCAACATTTATTGAAGGTTGCAAGGCACAAAAACCGAGACATAGTTTCTCTTGGGCCTGGGAGTGCCAGAGTCAGATTGAAGTGTGGAGACAATCATTTTTGGGTAATTCGATGGCACGAATTCAGTGGTGTTGTCCAGTGTTTGCTTTCTGATCTGAGCAAAAATTTTGTAGCTTGATTTCAGAATGAGGTATACTTATGTATTTTGCCAAATTCTTTTGCTGAGTTAATAAAAAGGCCTACCCATTTGGGAGAAGGACCCGGAGACGTAGTCCACCAGGGATGAACTATGTTATCAAGTTTTTTGTGTTCATATTTGATGCTTATGTATCTTCATTATTGATCTTTTCCTTCTTTAATGGTGCACTTAAATTTATGCTCATTTAATGCAATTCTTTATACTCACTTCGAAGAAAAGATCCTGGATCACATAGCAACATTAATGAAATTGTGAGAAGCCCCTCCATAAATCAACACCGTAGCCCATTTCCTCTATAAAATTCCCTTCATCTGAAAAGTGGTGAACTTAGGTATTCCACTCATGGATGCAATATTAACCTTCTTGAGGCCTTCCTCATGATGTGAGAGCACCTCCTCACCCTACACATTGAAGGATTATTATGTCTCTTCGTGGCCCAACTGTATGTTGTGGATAAATCCACTCTCCTCCCCATCTGACTCATCCTCACTATCAAACACCACCTCTATATAAGGGATCTTCCCTTTACTCCAACACTTATGACCTGATTTCCATGATTCTTTCCATGTGAAGCATAGTTGCGTCCTTCTCAATTCCCTTCTTGTAGCTTCATCCATTTACCCCTTTCCTTTGTCCATCTGCTTGGTATCTCTCCCTGTAGTAAAGGTTGGAGGCTTAGGTGTAAATTTGTTTTTACTAGCTACTCCAGTTAAGTCTCTAGTGTGCTCAATGGAATCATGTAGGGTTGCAATCTTGAAAGAATTAACCCACCCATGCAAAGGATCATTTAATGCCCCTGTATATATCATCAATAGTATGGATTTTGACATATCTGGAACTTTGATTGCCACCTTCTGAAATTCTTCAATGAAAGCCTCTAGAGACCATGTTTGTTTAATCTGTGTGAGATCCTTGAAATGAAGCACATGATCCTCCCTGCCAAATCATTCAATGAGTCTTTGAGTAAAGTCCAGGTAAGAAGTGACATGCGCATGCCCCAATGTAGTCATCCCATGAAACCACCAATCATGGGCCTTTCCCATCAGACGCAGGGTTTCATCTTTGATGGAATTTCCTTGTTCCATGGTATTCAACTGTAAGTAAGCATCTAATGTTTGCACCCATTCCTTGACCAAAATATGATTAGTTTCATCAAATATAGGCATCTTCATTTTTCTTTCTTTGTTCCCTAACTCACGATCACCCCTATGATGTTCCTTGGATTTCCTCTTGATTTTGAGGTCGTAAAATTATACTAAGGAGACTTTCCTCTTGAATCCTGCTTTCACATTGTTGTAGTATCTCTCCACAGTTTCCCACTCATCCTCCATGGCCTCTTGGTTCAAGGGGTTATAGTCCCTTTGCCGAGTATTTCTAAAAGTAAGAAAGTATGGTCTGGGGGTGGATCTACTAGCCACATGAGAATGGGAAGGTACGCTCCTTATGGGGCCTTTGTGTATAGACTCTTCATGGTTCCCATTTCCCCCATGAGAACCAATGGCATCATTATTCCCTCCAAACACAGGTGGATCTTTGTCATGTTTTTGTTCCATCAAGTACCGAGAAAGAACATGTTGCTTCCTACTATGATCCTCCATTAGAGCTATCATTTTGTTCTACCCTCTTTGAAAGTTTACAAGGGACAATTTTAGATCAACTTGTCTTTTGGATAAGTGGTCCTGCATCTCCTCCAAATGGTGTTTCAATACACCCTGGTTTCTTTGTAATGTATCAAATACCCTCTCTTCTAATGATGCTTCATTTGATTCACGAGTCTCTCCCATGCTTACTTCTTGATCTTCCCCTTCAGAAATACCTGCTAATGGTTGTCCCCCATGGCCTCTTCTTATGGGAATTAGAAATTCGCAGGTTGGTGCAGGAAATGGCTCTGATACCATTGTAATGTTCCCAAGCGATTCTGCTAGGAAACTTGGGTTATTTTCTTACCTTGTTTGTTTGTTTATGCAGATTTTGCTCTAGGAAGTTGCGCTCTGGGTGTTTTGTGATGTGAGTATAGCATATAGAATACAATAATAAATGTAGATCATAATATATAAGAGAGAACACAACAAGTATCTCAAAAAAACTTTAGATCTGATCTTTATTTAGTATAATAAGATGATATCCATACATAGACCTGCAAATATGGAACAAGAGAGCAAGATAGAGAATTCTAGGCTACATGCGCCTTTTAGATACAATGATATGGAGAAATAGGGCCTCCTAGGTCCCCCCACAACTGAATGATGGTCAATACAAGATCAATTTATTTCCCTGGAAGGATGAACCTTCAAATCTGGTGCTGGTGTGTCCCCCATTGGCTGGAAAATCTAAGAATTTTAGCCTCCTTGAATATGACCTCCAAATCTTATGAAAACACTGCCAAACTATAGATTAAGAGTTGTAGGTTTCATATGGATCAAGTATGGGGTCAAACTCTCAGATCTAACCTTCCAACCCAAGACCTCCTCAAGGAATGATGCGCCCTTCTTCAACAAATATGCCCAACTGATAAATAAAATAGATATTCAGAAGAAACTCCCCAACAATTGATGCAAAAAGGCACTATTGTGGTAGCAATAACTCTTGAAATGTGATATACTGTAGATTTATCCTCCCTAAGGAAAATTGAATCCTTTCTCCTCAACTGGCGCACCCTACTTGCTGGAAAACCCTTCAACCCGCACCCTTCTTGCACAAATGACTCCTGAAATGAATCTGAACTGAATAGAATGGTGAGGGAGGAATGTTTCACCTCCTTAGCCAAGCTTGGATCAAGATTAGAGGGATGTTTCACCTCCTTGATGATATCTATGGTTTATTGACTTAAAACATTCAAAACATATGTTGCATAGCTCAAATGAACTCAATAGAAAAATAGCATGAATTCGGAGTGAGGCACCCTCCTCTCTCTTTTATACCTCCCTCTTCTAATTCTCTGTTATGTTACTTTATGACTCTTACTAGGGTTATTGTTTTAATTTCTCCTTAAGTCAATAACATTTTTTCCATTTTCATTCGAGTCACTTAAATAAAAATAATATTAAATCACTTAGTGACATCTTTAGTGCCTCCTATCCCTTTTTCCCATTGGACTATAGTCTAGAGGGGTGACTAGACTACTAAGTCCTCCTTGGTCCTTTCAAGGAGAGAGGAAAATTACAAAAAACCTATGGTCTCTGTGATTCTCATGGAATCTCGGGTGAGACCTTCTTTAGTCCTTGAAGATTGAATATGTTGACGCCTATGGGGTACTTGTTGGCCAAGCTTATCGAACCCTAGGTTTGAACGCCACATCCAAGCCAACAATTAGTTCCATTAACGAGACCTGAAGGTTTTGTATTACATGTTGAAGGAAAGTAATGAGGTGGAAACTTTCCAAGAAGGAGATACAAGGTTGGCTATCTAAGAAGGAGGACATGTTTGCGCGATGAGAGACAAAGAACCTTTATATCAACCATGAACGCTGGAAACAATGGTACCTTTATATAGATTTACATGAAATTTTCCTTATCGATGTTTATTGCATGAGTGGATAAAGAGACATACAAAGATTAACTATGTATCGGGAGCACAAGAATCACTAGTTTGGGACCAAGATGTGGTCAATAGGTTGAGATCTGTGGATAATAAGTGGGTCAGAGCTATCAAGTTCTAGTTTGAGTGAGTGAAAGAAGGTTACATCATTGAGTTTGCGATTGAGTGTAGCGAATCCTTCAGTAGTGTTGAAAGAAAATTTGCAGCGGACCATAGAAGGATATTATTGGAAGAAATCCCTCTGTGGATAAAGATGTTGTTTGTGAAAAATGGGTTGATGCACATGGAGCTTGATAGGATGGCCAAGTAAACCCCCCATGCGTGGTGGAGGGGGATGGAAAGAAGTGGGAAGAAAAAAAGAGGAATGAAAGAGTGGATCCAGGGGAAGGGATCTAGAAGAAGATGAGATGAGGTGAGAAGAGAATGGATCCAAAAGAGCATAGGAGAAAAAGAGCCAAGAGACACACAAGATTCGTCAAGCTAAGGAGACAGTTGAGCAGAGAAGCAAAGAAAAGAAAGTAAGGGGTGAAGAACGAGTGGTAAGATCCAAGATGAAGAAAAAAGAAACCACGCCAGAAGGGTGTGCAGAAGAAAGATATGTGCCGGAGAGAAGTGCAGGAGAAGAGAGGCCTTTGAAGAGACGCGAGCCTATGGGTGATGTATCAAGAGGGGATGCTAGAAATAATGGGAGTAGGATCGAAGAAAGAGAAGTCACATCCCCTTGGCTAGTAAGACATGTAGTCACATCAAAGGAAGATGGGGGCACAGAGCAGTAGTGCCAATGCAACAAATGATGGTGATGGATCCCTCCAAGAAGGAGCAGAGGCCTTAGCAATTATGAGTAGGCTTGTGTGGCTAGAGATAGGGAGCTCTTTTGGATCCCTCACCGAGGGAGATGAGAGACTATGGAGGAACCCTCTCTTTGAACCACCCCCCTTGCGTATTTTTCATCAAGAAGAAATAACTGAAGAAAGTGTATAGGCGAGAGAAGTAGAATAACATATATTAAAAGAAAGGGAAGGAGAAGATACAAGTGGATACACTGAAGTCAACAATACTTCACAAGAAAGAGCACCAGTATCAACAACAACAAGTAGTAGTCGATCGGGAAGACACAATTATAGATCAAGGATGTTGACACGTGTAATTTGTATTCCATCCTCACACTTTCCTACAAAAGCATTAGACTCAAGCTTAGCTTTAAAAAATTTAGTATATACATTCTTACCCTAATTTAGTGACTCTAAACTAATACATGAAAAAGTGGTGCTTCAAAAATAGTGGAATCTAATTTAATGACAACAACTCACTACATATATTTTGATACCACTCCAAGGAAATCCTCATCCATCCCATAATGAACATATCGATACCACTCCAGGGAAATCTTCATCCATCCCATAGTGAATATATCTTGAAATCATTGCCTTGCCTAAAGAATATCTTAAAAGTTAAATAATAATTTTTCAAGAGACTTTTATCACAAATACTAAAGTCGTCATTTCCCTTACATCATCACAAATATTAAAGTCGTCATTTTCCCTACATAGACATTCTTTTTTAGGTTAGTGGGCTCATATCAATATTGATTGGAGATGGAGAAGAAAGGCAAAATTTTGTAGAAAATGAATGTTCATCATTACTGTTAGAATCAATTTTTCCAAACCAATAAAGTATATTGTGTATTAGTGAAATTTCCATTCTTTTTCTCACCACTTTGACAATTTCTCATGGCTAAAATTTGAGAACACAATGACATTACAAAATTTGATGTTTTTGCAAGATGTGAATATTTTGAAAATACATGCACTTTGAAAAATGGCGATGGAATTGACAATTTAGCTTCATCATGGTGAACATGAAAAAAAGTAAAAAATCGTCTTCGATTGCCTTGGTATAATATTATCCAAGGGTCCTTATCGTACATCCCATTGATTTTTTCATCTTTACAACTTCGCTAGACCCAAATTATTATGTAATGGAGTCAAAATACTTTCAACTTTGATTGGTTAATTGTTCAATAATTTGTGGTCCAAATCATTATGTAATGGAGTCAAAATACTTTCAACTTTAATGGGTTAATTGTCCAATAACTTGTGAATGAGAATTTTATCAACAAAGTGAGATTTAATGAAAAAGAACTACCACACCTTTGGGGCTTCATATTGAAATGAACTTAGAGACATTATAAATGATATAAAGTCCACAAAGATTAGTAGAAAATAGAGTACTTCATTCATTTTAGTCTTAAATATTTAATTATTATTTGTCATTTAGTGAGAATTTAAGGAATAATAATAGGGTATACTTGTGGGCTCATTTTTCTTCCAAGAACTGCGAATGTTTAATGTATGATGGTATTCGTCCATGTTACGAAAACAACCTTTACCATTCTTCACTATAAATTTCATTTGTATTCAGTAGTGTATTGTTTTTTATATGTTTTGTCTTTTTTATTATGTTGAATAATATCAATTTAGAATTACATCCCTAATTATATAAGTTGAATTAATATATGGAAGAAGGCTTTTAGTAGTTAAAATCTCATCTCCAACTCTAAGATTCTAAGTATAATTCATTTTATCTCCAATACACAATTATCTTTGGTCTTGATGACATTGTATTTGTGTAAGTTCTATTCTATGAGTTTTCAGTTGAGTTTCTATACTTAAAATTTGAAGTTTTATGTTTTTCATTTAACCAATATTTATATTCTAATTATAAACCTAATCATTGTTTTGTTTTTACTACAATATGCATCTAAGGAGGCCACATGTTTTTCACTTAAGAGATTATTTCAGTGCTCAAGGTATTGGGGTTGTAAACCTTTTGGTATCCCTCTAATAATAAGGTTGTGAGATGGTGTCCACACATAACTGATTTTTAAGCAAATTTTAAACTTTGCTTGCTCCCTTGTTACAAACCAAAAGATACACCATTCACTCAGATGAACATTGCAAAGGAAAATATGATATCATCTAGATTAAGATTTAGAGAAAAAGGGGGAAGGTTGTAGAATAATTATGGACACCATATTAATGGTATTACCAATCTTAGTTTGAGTAACCACACCAATTCTTTAGTTTATTCTCTTAGTTTAGAAAAGGTTAGTGTTTGACAAACTCTCGTGCTTGTTTTGTAGTAACTTGTCATTTTGGTATAGTATTTGTAATCTTCTTATTCTTTCTTTCATGGGGTTTTAATGATTTACTAAAAAAACTTATGGTCTTTGGAAAGCCAGTCCACACAACATAGTTTCATAAATCATACTAGCAACATCAATTATGATTGGGCTCTTAAAAATGGTTGCAGACCAAATCCCATCACGAAATAGATTTTAAATTGACTAGCGATGGTGACGACCCTATAAGGGTCATCACTAAAAAACTGAAATTTTATCTAAATAGTGATGATCTTTTACAAACCATTTTGTTGATGGCAATGGTGATGATCACTAAAACATTTTGTTGAATGTTAATGGTGACTGCCTTTAAAGGTCTATCACCATTTATACAATAAATGACAATGATTAATGACTCAATTAATTAGTAAATATACTACAAACCATGCTTAGTAGTAGATCTTCTAGTCATTAATTTTCTAATTTGATTTGCTAGTAAGTTTAGAATTGTTATAAAGGATTGAGATTATACTCCCATTAGTAGTTTTAAAAAAAAAAGGTTTATATACATGTTTTAGTTCTTTTTTAAGTCACAAAAACTTCAAATTGTACTAGTGATTATATGACACAGTGTGTTACTTTTTAAAATGAATTGACCTTGTTAGTGCATCATTATTATTAAGGTGCACCATTGGCAATTCTTTGATAAGTAGTTGGTGCATCATCATTAAAGAAACACACAAAAATATATTGTATTGGTGTGTCGATAGTGGAGGCACATTGGTACATCAATTGAAGAGGTGCACCACTTTGTAAGTAAAAGTTAAAAAGAAAAGAAATTCACTTTTTACTTTTCCCACTACATTTGTAACATAGCTAGTCACCTAATTAAGTTGTAATCAACATTATTACATGGAATTCATATGATACTAGAAATATAACAATGGAATTAACATTGCCCATGACAAATTCATCAATTACTCATGAACACATTCAACCATTTTAACACAGAAAAGATCATTTCTAATTTTATATGGCGACAATAACAACTAGTACATATGAAAAATACAACATCTTGTGTATATTCCATATGATGCAACCCGCCCCTCAGCAGACGGTCGCTCCACCAGGACCTTCTTCTCTTCACCGGCCCGAAGAGTCAAGCTCTTCCAACTCCCTCGGGAGTCCTTTTCCCATAGGACACTTCTTGGCGATCTTCTATTCGCGTATCGGGCTATCGGTTCTCGTGATATCGCGAGGTTTGTGACACTGTCCTCGTGCAATCAGACACCGAAATCCCGATCCCGATGGTCAACGGTCAATACTTCGGGATGTCGCCACTCGCGATGCCGAGCCCTTGTGTTTCGGAACCCCGAGTACTGAAATGTCGATTGCACGAGACTCCCAGAGTTGGTGTCTTCCAGATTCTGCGCTTTCACAATCGCATCAAATCCTGGCCTTTCTTTCCTCAGACTTACTACTGAGACTCCCGTTCGACCTGCACTCACCTGCACGGTTCAAACAACCCAACCCGACTCTGGGCAAAACGAGACCAAAAGTTCAACTGTTTAGCCTCCTCAACGCACTCTATGCGGAGGAATTCGACTGCACTCTATGCAGGAATCTCCTGGCTCAAACAGAGAAACAATTGAAACTCATTCACTCATTCTCTCAGGTTTCGAACCTGATACGCAATCACATATGCAGCATATAGAAGATAAGCATAAAAAGAAGCAAGCATGCAAAAGCATAATATCAACAACACACAGAGCTCAAACATATCCATGAGATTGAATCAAAGCTTTCCTATTAATTCAATGTCGGTACATGGAGTTTCTTCACAAACTCTCTGTTCTGCTCCTCTTCTCACAATGCTAATAATGAATAATCCAGCCTCTCCCAATGATACAAAGGAGGGTGCCTATATTCCGTTTTCCCTCTCGAGAGCCAAAACTGTCTAATCTACAGCTAACCCTATCTACCCGCATTAAAACAATTTAATGTTCTCTTATCTTCATTACAATACAAGTGCGCTCGGCTTTGAATGCCTTCCTTCAAACGATGGTGCAACAAATCCCCAAAGCGATTCAAAAAGGTGCATGCTGGCACTGTCCACGCTGGCTCGCGTCATGATGTTGTAGATGCTCCTGCATCACCATACTTTTCCATACAAACACTTACATTTCCTTGATTCTAATCTCTTCTCATATACACATAATGCCAATTACAAGACATTGACATGGATCAAAATTAATTTACAAAACAGAGACATACATATGCCCTTTGCTTTACAAATATGGCTATAATAACCTCATATCTACATACAAATATGTACCAGATAGCCTAGAATTCCCTCCTGAGCCAATGCTAACTTCCGACCTTTTATATTTAAGAAATAAGCACATAATTCTCATATACATCAACACCAATAACATTTAACAACAAAAGATTGATAATAGAGACTATAATGCTTATATGTTTTAGGTTGCACTTGGGGAAACAACTCCAAGGGAGTGTTTTTCCTCTCAACCATAAGCACCAACTTGAGTAGATTTTACCCCCGTGCTAGAAAATGAAACAACAAGGGTGAATTTATTGGATATGGATCCGATTTCCTCACTTAACCCCTTATCTATACATCTTAGCTAGGGAAATGACATTTCAACGCATTTATTTTAAAATGACCATCCCACTTTCTAGTGTTTATTTCCCTTTCATCCTTGCTCAACACAAGGAATGGGATCCCCTTCAATGCTAAACAATCCCTTCAACTATCCCTCTTACCTCCATTGCTACAACACATACTGGCTAGGAAATCTCAATTGTTGGAAACCAAGGAATACCCATAACTCAACCATGCCCTCTATATCCATTCATGGAAAAAAAACTATTGCAACAACATGTCTTTCATGGCAACATGCATACTCTAGCACCAACATTCTAATATATGCAACATCAACTCCACAACAAGAGAAAGAATGAAATATTTTTCTAAAAGGTGGAATGAATCCCTTCCCAAAGCTTGCATGACCATAAGACTTGCATGGAGACCATGTGCCCCCCATAAAGTTTGGAAAAATAATACTTAAGGCACATAAGACAAAGGAAATGAATGTTTAGGGTAATGAAACTTGGATGTAATAAAATAATATTTATTTGATCACTCCTATTTCCCCTCTTGTTGGTTCATTGCTCCCATGGAGCTCCTAGTGAGATATAACCACACATGAACATTTTATTACACAATATGCTCATAGAGGATATTACAACATTTCACAATTTATGCTTCAATCTTCCATTGTAGTATAACCACACTTCTTTATGAATTAATCTCTTGACACTATTAAAAACAAACCTTTTTGTGAAGGAAGTGTCTTGCCTTTCTCTTTGATCATATCAAATTTATCAATGTGTTGTGGGAAAAGTGATCTCTAACATTTATTACTAGTGTTCAATGTTGATTCCTCTACCTCTAGTAGATAGCTCTATGCCTTGAAATATGCTAGCAACACCCTTAAACATCTCTTTATTCACCATTTATAGTTTGGGGAAGGCACAACCCCTAGTTTTTATAACTCATTTGGCAGTGATATAACAACAACAGTTGAGGTCTTTGCATATGGGAAACAACACGTTCCTACCACAACCTCCCGAAAAACCATCGTTGGAAAAACAAGGAAAACACCTATCGTCAAAGATATCAATAGATGAACAAGTTTGCATCCATGGTCATCTAACATATGATAAAACATCACATCATAATATCCACTTCTAAAAGAAAAATTCCTTACAATATAATAAAAAAGATTTTATACATAAATCAACTAAAATTTTAATAATATCACATCTCTATGGAAGTTTTATTTCTAATAACTTTCATTATTATATAAAAATATTATATTTTTTTATTAACTAATATATATTAAAATTGTATAATAAATTTTACAAACAAACCATACTTATATTATAAGTAGCTCTAGAAACAAATTAGTTTTCAACCTATGATATCTGTTATAATTTAAAGGGAAAAAAAACATTAATCATAATATAATTTAACTAGCATAAACCCGAAATGGGGTAAAGGAAACGATGAAGTAAGTTCAAGTTGTTATATTGTTTAAATATTTAGGAGATTTGGAGATTTGCCTGGCATGGATTCATGATACAAAGGAGCAAATGTGTTAACTTGGGACAATTTTGGGCCACTGCAATAATTGTTGCATTTGTCATTTGCCTGCAGAAATACAAGACATAACTAAGATTAGAACATCCTTCAGATATTGCAAGGATGCCATTTTCTGTGACACTGACTCGATCCTGGCAAAATGGATCCATTGGAAAAACCCGCATTTCTCTCCAGTCCTTACAACTTGAAGATACAGTTTCCAGACCCTTGTCTCCAACAGTATCAAGAACCTACATTCAAATAAATCATTGTTAGCTTTACCAACAGTGTAGACAAGTTTGAAAATAACATGCACACAAATAAAGAGAGATCAACAGACAGTATTTCAAAAGATAAATTATAAGAAAATAAGATTTCCATAGCAAAAGTGGGAAGCAAGTTCTTACCCAAATCTGTCGCAGGTGATGACAATTAAAAACAAGACAGGCCAGCTCCAAACTTCGGATGTTGGCATAGCTTAAATTAAAAAATGTTAACTTTGAGCATGCAAAGTACAAGGTAGGAAGATACAAAGGTGCTACCTCCCACATCCCTAACAAAGTTCTAAGTTCCTTACCGTTGTTGAAAGCTTTTCCCAAATCGACAAATTGCTGCCAACTGAATTCTTGAAAAAATGAACCTGTACCCAGCTCCATCAGCTGAGGAGCTATTACAAGAATCTGCAACAATTGTTCTAAAGAAAGAGTTTTATTTAGTTTCAAACTTCTTAGAGAAATACATCTATCCACAAGCCTCTCAAGGGCATCCAAATTCACTTCACTTTGCAGACAAGAAAAATTCAGTGACAATAGAGAAACACAGTTCTCTGGAAAATTCAGCCAGTAACCACCTCGATCATCCACCTCACTCTCCTGTAGGTCCAACTCTTGCAGGTTCCTGCGAAGCCAACAACAGAATAATAATTCCTAATAGAAAGCAAAAAATGCATCTCTACAAGAAGCATCACATGTTCCAAGACTATGGATTAGCATATATCTCTGTGAACATTATTCTCAGAAGACAGATCATGTCGAGCAAGGGCTTCTCCTGCAAAGACAATTATGCTAAGAAATATTCATTGGTTTTCAGTTCAAACAAAGCACAATTAGAAACCAAACAACCACATTGATAAGGTGCAAGTATTGTTTTTGGGAGAGTAGAAACTCATGCAGAAAAACACTCAAAATTGAACAAGAAAGTTCTAGGTTCTCACTAAACACAATTAGGAAACCAAACAACCACATTGATAAGGTGCAAGTATTGGTTTTCGGAGATAGCAAAAGCTCACACAGAAAAACACTCAAGATTGTACAAGAAACTCCAGACGGGTAGAGGTGTAGAGAAAAAGCAATGTCTTTTGATAAAACTAAGTAATTTGGTATCAATTAGACTACTATGCTCTAGTTAACATTTATAGGATATCGAAGCATTATAGATAGACAATTTATTTTTCCTTTTGTTGAATCTAGGCGTCTTAGTTAAATCGGCTACTGAATTGCACTTAAAAAGAAATGCCTACTTCACTTGGAATCTGAATTCCTGTAGCAATGTTGAAATCAAATTAACTACATAACTGCATTGGAATCCATTTTATGATTTATCCGGATTGATGGTTTGAATCAACTACCTCTAGGCTCTATTGTGACCCTTCAACTGAAATATCCATTCCAATTCCCTCGATTTGGTTCATTTAAAATGGAGAAACGATTGCATACAGAACAAAAGCTATTTAAAGTGTTAAATGAAAATGTGTATGGATCATGCCCATTCAACATTCATTCCTTCTATTTGACATTTAAAAACTAAATTAATCTCAATTTTTCTTGGCTTCCATTTATTCAATGCTACACTGTATCGTTTTACAATATTAAATCTATTACATTGCATATTCTTACATATTTCTATCATTGTATTGATGTCATGTTAAGTGTTAATTAATGAAATCTTGAAGTCCTCATCTTTTACGATCTTAGGATAGTCAAAATGAAAACCAAAAAGAGATAAAGTGTTTATTTAATTGTGCATCTCATTTGCAATAACTTTTACATTGTCTAATTCCACATATTTATTGACAATACGGTCACCATCTCTACAACCCAATATGCAAGTATTCTCCCTTTGAAATACCACCCTCTAACATATGTTTGGATGAGTTCTGCAACCCAATATGCAAGTATTCTCCCTCTGAAATACCAATCTCACGTTTGGATGAATTTCTCTACACAATAAACTTTCTACTTCCTTGATTGGTTGCTAATTCATTTTGATATATCATGTTTCCAATTGTTGTGTTAAGGTTATGTTGATCATAAAGACAAATATATCAAAAATACAAACTACTAACTATCACTGCTACACAATATAGAGGGTTGATAGAGAAGAGTAGAGGGTTGATAGAGAAAAGTATTGTGTTGTACCAA
>ML780459.1:763815-775869 GCA_009831015.1 Picea engelmannii | reverse complement strand
AGTAGTTCATATTGTTTTGACTAGTTTTACCATGTCCTCTTCCATATTCAAAATTAGACCTTTCATGACTGTTATGTGCATTTATCTTTCTTGAAAAACTATTACAAAATGTAGCCTTATGTCCATACTTATAACAAAAGAAATAGTGGCCTTCAAACCTATTTTGATGTCTGTCATAACTTCTTCTATGCATTGTTGAACCCTGATTTTCTTCTTGCCTTTCTGATTCCATCTTCTTGCTAGTAATTTTCTCATGATTATCCTCTGTACTTGTTTTCTCAACACTTGAACTAGAACATCCATTAGTTACTGCAGATTTATAACCAATTCCAGTCTTATCATATGTTGATCTTTGACTACTAATAATTTGATCTAACAATTGAGAACTTTGACTCATGTTATTTTCTTGTACTTTCTTTCTTAAAGAGACTACTTCAATTTTTAAACCTTCATTTTCCTTATCCTTTTCTACAAGCATTTTAGTTAGAGCTTCTTCAGTCACTCTAGCCTCTTCTATTTTAAGTTTTAAGTTAACTACCATGATTTCAGTGCTATCAATCAAACCATTTGATTTCTGTAATTCAAATTCTAGATTCTCAATTTCTCTTTTAAAATGTTTGCATTCCCTTCTCACTTTTCTTAATTCACTTAAAGCACTTACCAGTTCAACTTCTAGATCAACTTCACCTTCTTCTTCTTCACTGGACTGGTCATCTTGTTTTTCCATAGCCATAAAAAGTTGTACATCTGAACTATCACCACTCTCACCAGATTCTGAAATATCACTGTCATCTTTTATACACGGGCTTTTCTTTTTGTAAGTTTTTCTTTGAAAAAACTTCTTATGTCTATTCTTGAATTCCTTAGGTTTTCTATCACTGTCTTATTCATTATCAGTATTCTTATTGTAAGGACACTTAGATGCAAAATGTTCTATTCTACCGCAACCAAAGCATTTCAGAGGAAGCTTACCTTTATACTTGCCAGTTCCTCTTTTCATATTTTTAACAAAATTTTCTTCTTCCACTTCACCTTCTGAGTCCTCATGGTTGCTAATTTCTGCTTCAACCTTTTTCTTATCTTTCTTTGCTACCTTGAAAGTTGATTCTTTCTTGAAATAATTCTTGCCAGAGGTTCTCATCTCATATGCTGTTAGTATTCTATGTAATTCATCCATTTCTAAAGTATCAATATCTATTCTTTCTTCTAATGCAGATATTTTTGAATCAAATCTTGCAGGAAGTGATTTAAGTACCTTTTGCACAATAATATTATTATTAATTGTTTCTCCTAGACCTCTCATGGTATTAACAACTTAATCAATACGAAGAAAGTAGGTAGCTATATCTTCAGATTCTTTCATTTTCAGGCTTTCAAATTGACTTCTATATGATTGTAGCTTAGCACTCTTTACCTTATATTCTATATGATTGTCTCCTTCATATACATTTTTCAGTTTATCCCATATTTCTTTTGTTGATGCACAATGCATAACTTTAACAAATTCTGACCCTGCTAAACCTCCTAGTATTGCATACATAGCTTTGGAATTACTCTCATAGAGTCTCTTACCTGTAGCATCTATTGGAATGGTTGTTGGGAATTTATATTCATTTAGTACAGCCTGCCAAATATCTACTCCTTGAGTTTGTAAAAACAACTTCATCCTGATACTCCAAAAACCACAATTATGACCATCAAACAAAGGCAATCCATGTTTTGTAAATTCTGACTTCTTATCCATTATGAATGATCAAAAACTTCCAGTNTCAGTTGTATAAAATCTCTTTCATTTTATAAGAAGATTACTTATTAATCAATAAATCATGCCTTTAACATTTAACTTGCAGTAATACATTTAACCAATAAATATACAATCACATAGATGAAATAGTGACACAGTGATTTTTCATGAGGAAAGCCAAAAGGAAAAACCTCTTCTTCTTATGAATGAAAGGAAAGCTCCAACTCCTCTTTACATTCTTATTTTATCTGAGCTACAACCCAGTTGAGGCTGCTACCTCTATTTCTTCAGCACCTACTGAATGGAAGCTACGACTCCTAGATGTACAAGCACCAACTTGTACATGAGACTTTTACAGTCTCCCCTTGCTCCTCCCTTCCACCCTCGAATCCTTCTTTTTCACTAAGAACCTGCAAACCAAATCTTTATCTTCTCTGGCAAAGGATTCATCATTCAAGTTCTCTCTGTTTATATAATCATATCAAAATCCATTATTCTCCCCTTGATCTCTGCTATATATTCATCATTTCTTCTCACTGTCCCTGTATGATTTTATTTCGGTTTTATATTCATTTACATAAATGAATTTTACCTTAGAGCTACAGCTGTACCATTAATTCCATACGCACCCACATTCATCTCACCCAATTTCACTTATATCTTCCCTGTACATTCAAAGCGTACACTCGAACCCTCAGGCTTCGAAGATTCAATTACAATAACTGAATAACTACCTTACATTGATTATTATTGGCCAAGGCATCAAGACGAACAATATCCACATGATCAGTTTAAACATTTAACCAACACCATTTGATGAACATACATCTGTTTTAATTTTTCAGCACACAATAACTCTTGAGCGCTTTGGAAAACCACTTGTGCTAACCCATATGTCCATTGGCTGTGACCACAAGTTAATTGAAATGCATTTCGCATTTCGCATTTCGGCAATTCGGCAATCCTGTGTCGAAGAGTCTTGACACTTCAAGTTACGAAACCCCGAAATAGAGCTTAGCTTTGTGCTAGCTCCTCCCTCTCACATGACCATCGGTGGTAACCACTACCTACACCAAAAAGGTATTTCAACATTTCGCATTTCGGCGTTTCGACATTTCTTTTGATGAAGTGTTTCAATACTCCAAGTCACAAACCCTGAAATTTTCGGCGTTTCGCATTTTGGCATTTCAGCATTTCACATTTTGGTGTTTCGACATTTCTGTGATGAAGTGTTTCGACACTCCAAGTCACGAACCCCGAAATGATCTGGCAAATTCACATTTGATCTGGTGGACATAGATCAGACGATTCTCGTTAACTTCTTGAGGACAGATCAACAGTCATATACAACTCTTATATTACTCCTCCAATGTTTAATCCAACGGATATGACTTAATCATTCATCGAGATGGATGGATGTCATGGTTTTGGTATTTCGGCATTCGGGACTTCGTGATGTTGAAGTTTTTGTTTACCATGCAAAAATCCCGAAATAGAAACTCCCGGAATCCCGAAATAGAAACTCTCGAAATCATGTGACGTGTGTCCCTTTTGGTATTTCAGCATTCAGGACTTTGTGATGTTGGAGTTTTTTCTTACCATGCAAAAATCCTGAAATAGAAACTCCCGGAATCCCGAAATAGAAACTCCCAGAGTGATGATCTCTGAAATTGACGATCTCCGAAATTCAAGATGTGCCCGTGCAAACTGATCCTCAGTGCCTGTGAAAACTGACCAATAAACTCCCCCTTTGGCATTTTAAAGTTTGACATTAATGACAAAAACAAGTCCTGTGCAAACTGTGCAAGCTTGACGATCTCCGAAATTCAAGTTGTGCCTGTGCAAATTGATCCACGGTGCCTGTGAAAACTGACCAACAAACTCCCCCTTTGGAATTT
Organism: Picea engelmannii; assembly: GCA_009831015.1. Lineage (NCBI taxonomy): Eukaryota > Viridiplantae > Streptophyta > Pinopsida > Pinales > Pinaceae > Picea > Picea engelmannii. The sequence goes on along the minus strand of ML780459.1, from coordinate 772,227 downwards.
TAAAGTTTGACATTAATGACAAAAGCAAGTCCTGTGCAAACTGTGCAAGCTACAATTCTTGCCAACACCCTCTTTTTAGTGGTTGGTGATTCAGTCTGAGATGAGATCTATTAGTTCTATTACTGCTGTCATTTTCACACATTTTAATCATTGCAACCTTGAATGCCGCAATAAGTCTTTCATCATAAGAATCAATCTGACCAAGGTCATATGTGGTGTCATGACCAGATGTTATTCTTATCACTTGGACTAAATGGGATGTCTTATTTTTCATCCATCCATCTTGGAATGATCTTCTTTATTCTCACACTATTTTATATGATCATTTTTACTTAGTCTTTTTGGAGGAAGAATGTTGCAGTATCGCAGTAGCAGAAAATTCCAGTCCCATTACAAGACTCGTGACTTGAGGTGAGATAATAACATTTTTTGTATGATTTTGCAATTTTTCAGATCTCAATAATTTCTTAAGTCCAAAATTATCTTTGAAAAAAATTGCTTCATTAACATCAAATTCATCATTGTAGATGGGAAGCATATCTTCTCATTCCATCCACTTGGCCTTTCTCTTTTCCTAGAGATTTTGGCGCAGCACCCCTACCTCAGTAGGTTCTGCACGACCTCCTGGTCTAAGGATCATTCTTAATATCCCCTTTGAGTCTGATTGACTCTTTGATTCCTCACAGGAACCTTCAACACACAAGTATATATCCACAGGTCCTTCTTAAGAGCTACGCATGTGCGAATAAGCACCAAGAGCCAACTCTTATCCACGTGACCAGTTGATGTGACCACACTTTTTTCCCGAATGGTTTATCGGGTTTTGCGACTTTGCAAACCTAGTATGAATCCCTGAATCCTTCTGTCCCTGAAACCCCGAAAGGCTAACGGGTCCTTTGATTCCTCCCTTGACTTTCTTGACGTGGCCCTCAGCTGCGACTTGGGGCCAAATCTTTCGGCAATTTGGTATTTCGTGTACCGACGATTTGCAATGCAACATCACCTTTCACCAATAGCTGAAATCACGACGATTCCTCGTCACGATTGATGGCTCTGAGATTCCCGTGATCTGACGGTCTTGATTCTATTGGGACTTCACGAATCAGGAGTTCACAACTCTCGACTCTGAGTCGCAACATCCTCCACGCCCTGACTTCCGAAAAGACGAATTCAAACACGTGATCAATGACCCTCATTGATCCGGATCCAATGACCACTATCCCTCCTGAGCTTACGAGTGCTGAAAGATACTCAACCTTAATCTCCCCACTAGTCTGCAAGATCCAATGGCCCACGGAACTTCGTGATTCTCCCTCTTAGAATTTCAACCATTCGTTCGGACTTCTCAAGGACTCTTGCTCAAATACCTTGACGTCTTTTCTTCTGAACTTTGCTTCTACGAGGCGAATTTAGACCTCCTCCTTCCTTTGAACTTCTTCCAAGTCCCTGTCCTTCCTGAGCTTTGTTCTACTGTAACATCAAGGATTCCCAAAGGATTCTTGCACGCACTCCTTGCGGCATTCTCAATAACCACTAGCTATTCACACTTCTAACTCTGTGCACTCCTTGCAACAACAGTTCTTCAACCTTCCTCCTTGATTGGTAAAGTATAAGATTCTCTCTGGCCTGCGCACCCTTTTCACAACTCTTGTGCTACACCTGCACTCTCCATGGTATAAGAACAACAATATCCCTCCTGATATTTTCTGAGATAAAACTCAGAACTTCGTCAATGCACTCCTTGTGGACTCTCACTGCACTCCTTGCAGGATTTCTCAGGAAGAGAAACAATTGAAACTTATACTTCTCTTCTCACAGACTTCATACATTCAATCATGAAATCATGAGCATATACACACATAGCATTGAAAATGCATGCATGACAGAGAACATAAGCAAACTGCAAACATACCATTTAAAGATGTAAACGGAATGCATAAAAACACCATGAAATTGGATCAAAGCTTCTTTACATTAATCCAAGTGCATTTGTACATGGGTTCAATAGCAACAACTATCTTCTTATAAGATTTTTACAGTCTTTGTTCTTCTGCTCTCCTATTCTCTTTCTCTACAACTTACAATTGAGAATAATTGATTACAATGCAATACCTACGAGGGAGCTTTCTAGAGTTTTCCCTCTTACAGCTCTAGCTATCTAATTGGAATTAAATCTACCTACTTTACTTCCATTACAATTAAATGCATCCATATTCGATAGATGAGAGAAATGCTCAAGATCTGTTTACAATCTCCAAAACATAAATGCAAATACATCCTTTCAGATATTTCATTAATGTTCCTTTATTTGAATTCAAAATGTCTTCAAAATACGTGGTGGTGCATTTCCAACTGTCCTCTGCTTATGCGCTTTCTTTGTTGGCTTACTTACGATACTCCTACATCAGATTTCATGATGCTTTGCATTGTTTCCAAGCATTTGGCCACATTGCACAAAATTTGTTGTAGCAAGTACATCTCTAAATAAATGCATCAATATATGGCAAATCGTTATTCAAATGGAGAAGTAATAATTATTTTTTTCCATTTTTAACATCACAATTAAGGGTTTAGCATGGGGGCAGCTAAGAGTTCCCTCAAAATCTCAAAAAATCCCCAAATTTGGTAGGGAACGGGGTAGGTACAACTAGAAAATTTCCAAATCCTCGATGGAGTTTTCACTCGTTTTGGCAGTTTTCCGCAGAGAACCAAAGTGCCCAAAATGCCAGAACACTGGTTTTTAAAGGAGGGAACTAGTCCTGGGCTACATAGAATTTAAGTTTTTTGAAAACCTCGTGACTGAAAAATTGAACTTTTACGACCGCCCAAATTGTTTTTATTTCAACATTTTATAAATGAAAAACATAAACATGGACAGAAGTTTTAGGTGACCGCAGGTAACAAAAACTCTATTGGGGGCTAACCCTTTTAAAAAAAAACTTTCAGGGTTACCCCAATTGAATTTTAAGATCCTTGAAAGCTTCCTGATTGAAATTTCATTCTTTTGGGTACCCCAATTTGTTTTCATTTTGAATTTTTTGTGTGACTATAAAACATAAACATTGACAGAAGATATGTCAAACCTAAAGTTTCGAATGATCCTGACTTCCAAATTAAAAAACCGACTTTCAGGTTGCCCCCTCTTAAATTTTATGTTCTCTGAAAACCTCCTGATAGGAAATTTCACTCTTTAGGGTACCACGTAAAATGATAATTTTAAATTTTAAGTGAAGGAAAAACACAAAAAATCAGAACATATGTCAAACCCTGTCACCTAAATAGCCTAATTTTGAGGTGGGTTATTTGGCCAAAAATGGATGCATTCAACATACCCTCTTATCTATAGTAGTAAAGTGCCCCTGTTGAAGGAACTGTTACGCCACCTACATCCCTTCTCTTCTCTTCTTCTGCAAATTATCTTCCCCTTAATTTTCTTGATTTCTATCAAATTGTCCTCTCTTTTGTGGCGGGCTTCGTTTGCATCGACGAACAACTTGAAATTCTTCTTTCGGACCTCGGTCTAGGAATTGGGTCAGAGCGACATGGCTGGAAAAATAAAACAATCTCAGAGTAAAAAACCCCTGGAAATTTACAGACGAAATCCTTGAAAGCGATAGATAAAACCCTGGAGAGTGCTTCTCCAAACCAATGGCAGATTCAAAATCTGAGAGCTCGGTTTTGTGGAGATCAGATCTGAAGTTGTGGGCGCGGGCTCCATTTCCCCCTTGGTCACATGCCTAAGCGATTTCTTACATTGAACATAGATATTTACACCGAGGACAAGAGAGTTTTTTTATTCCCATGGACACGTAGCATTGTTTAATACGTCGCAGACAGACAACAAAAATTCGAGAGTAAACTCCCCTAAAAGAACACCTTCGACATAATTATTAAAATTTATTTTAAGTAAAAAATAATAATATTAAACAATATTAATTGAAATTCCTTAACTCATTTGTTGATTGAAAAATTGTACCATGTGTGATTATGCCTTTAATTTTGATTTATATATTTATTTAATCATTTTTAAATTTATAACTTTATGTAAACCAAAATGTGATGATGTATTTGATATATATATTTTTAAATTACAGTTTTCCTATGTCTGATAATATCAGAGATTCTCTCTAAGCAGTGTTTCAAGTGGTTAAATGTACACAATTGACAACATTGGTTTGTGTTAGGATTTGACTCATATATCTATCTAATCATTTGTTTGCATTTTTATTTTTATTCATATATTTATTTATTCATTTTTAAAGAGATAACCTTACATAAACTCCAAGTCTAATGTTCCATGCATTAGAAATTTGTTTTGTATGTCGATTCACGTCAAGTTTGAACAACGTGAGAGAAAAATTGAAGTTCATTCCATTTAAATACCGAGGATTAAAGGATATTTTTTAGGAGTTGTTTAAACATTTTATTTTTAAAATTTTTTTATTAAAATTTGGCTAATGATTAAATTGTTATTTTTGAATGTATAAATATATCTAGCATCCTAAAAAACTCTTGTTAAATTATACAAATTTAATCACTCAAATTTAAAATTTCAATAATTTTTAGCCAAATTTCAAACAATACTAAACTATATCCATAAAAATACCAAAAAATCAAACATTTAAACTACCCTATCTTTTATTTTTATTTTTAATTAAAAGTAAAAAAACTATTCATCAACATTAGTCAAATTTATGCTTCTAATTATTTTATTTAATAATAGTGAGTGACAAGTATATATATATATATATATATATACTTGTCACTCACTATTATTAAATAAAATAATTAGAAGCATAAATTTGACTATTCTAACAGACACGTGATTACCATGAATCTTTTAGGCATGGCTTCACCACCTCCGTCATCTGCACCATCCCCCAATGGAATTTCAATTCTATCGCCAATTTGGTTTGGGTATTTGGATGACTTCGGATCCTTGTCAAATTATTTAATAGAGGCAAGTTATATACCTCATAAATTTAATCAGTCATGCTTCCATACCATATATAAAATTCTATTAAGAATACCATTTGAGTTTTTTTGAACGAACCATGAATTTTTCCATTATATGCTTATACCTAGCAGTTTCATGGACATTTTATCAAACATATTATCTAGAATTACACTTTCCCAAAAATTTCACATAGCTAACTTTGAAACTTAGGAATTTCTTTATTTACTTATCCATAACTTGCCCAAATACTCTAACAATAATCCAATCTGGTAATTAGAGTCTTTAATCCCAAATTTATATGTTTCAAAAATTGTTTTCCCTGATTATTCTTGTTGGCACCTAAGGTTTTGTAGAGATTGTATGTGCGTCATAAGTCAACATTGTGTGCGCACCTAAGAAGATGCATCATGTGATGCCAAGATCAACGCCTATGTCAGTTAAGGATCTATTACTCGCATCAACCCAATTTTGTACTGCACACAAGGAATCAAAGAGACCGCATGCAAGCCAGATCCTAGAAGATCTTCAATGATTGTAATTGTTTTTGTAACAACCCCACTGATCATGGTTGAGATTGTGGGTGAGCTAGCAAGGTTGTTATGATTTCCACGCTCCATGGGAGATATGGGGGATGCATATGGATATGTAAGGGTTGGGTTTTTGTTCACTAGGGAGGATTTTTTCAGTAGAGTATTGTATGTGTGTTGTAGCAAAGCTAGAGCCCGGTTCGACTTTTTGATAATTCCTATGTTCAAAGATATTATGTGTGTGAATAGGAGAGAGGAAGGAGATCTGAGCAAATGACTCATCTTTGTTTTGCTGCGAATGCATATTGAACATGCTTCATACTATGTGTATGGAAATGTATCTGAATGCCTTGAGCTTAATGAATAAAGTCCAAAGCACATTTATCTTTGTATCTGATGAGTCATGGTTTGAATGCATGTCTATTGTATATTACTTTGTTCAATATCTTGTAGTAGTTACGAATAAATGCATGGTTGGATGACGAAGGGTTCATGTATTTCCTATTCCTTCACACCTTGCACAAAACCTATGGTCTTTGTGATTCTCATGGCATCTTAGGTGAGACCTTCTTCAATCCTTGAAGATTGAATATGTCAAGGCCTATGGAGTATTTGTTGGTCAAGCTTATCAAACCCTGGGTCTAAACCCTACACCCAAGTCAACAATTCTCACGAAGGAAGTTTTTCAAGCATTTCATATACAACTGTAATTTCTTCCTATACACTAGTGTTGTAACTAGTAGCTCTGATACAATTTCTACACCCAAGCCAACAATTCTCATGAAGGAATTTTTTCAAACACTTCATATACAACTGTAATTTCTTCCTATACACTAGTGTTGTAACCAGTAGCTTTGATACCATTTCTACACCCAAGCCAACAATTCTCATGAAGGAATTTTGTCAAACACTTCATATACACTTATAATTTATTCCTATACACTAGTGTTGTAACCAGTAGCTCTAATACCATTTTGTAACATAACCAATCACCTAATTAAGTTGTAATTAACATTATTACATGGAATTCATAGGCAAATAAAAATATAGCAATAGCATTAGCATTACCCATAACAAATTCATCAATTACCCATGAATGCATTCATCCATTTTAGCACATAAACCATCATTTTTTTATCTTATATGGGATAATAATAGCCTGTACATTTGAAAAACACAACAGTCTGCATATTCCATACAAATAATCACATTTCCTTGATGTTTCTAATATCTTCTCAAATACCCACAAGGCCAAACAAAAGCATACTGACATGGATGTTTCTAATATATTCTTAGATTCTCATGGCATCTCAGGTGATACCTTCTTCAGTCCTTGAATATTGAATATGCTAACACCTATGGAGTACTGTTAGGACCCTACAATGTACCTTTTTGCTCAGACTTTTTGTTATTACTACATATTTTTCCCACTCATATTTAAGCCTACATTATCACCTTAATCTATTTTTCCAAAGGTATATAACGTTTCTTCTCTTTGTTGTATGTTTAATTTGTTTTACATGTAATTTTACATTACTCTCATACTTAGCCATTAATCAGAAATATATAGTTGATGAAATAGTTTGAAGACTGCAGTTAATATATTGTTGTTGCTTGAAGACCATGTTGCTGAAACAATCAACAATACGCAAATCCCGTTGCTGAAACAGTCTGTGATTTGCGATGCTGAAACAACATTTCAAATACAGCAGTAACAAGAAGGAGCTGCTACACTGGCCAAAATAGTCATACCTTAAGCCAACACCATTACAACCATCGTTGTTGCTTGAAGACCACGTTGCTGAAACAGTCAACAGTACGCAAATCCCGTTGCTGAAATAGTCCGTGATTTGCGATGATGAAACAGTATTTCACATACAACAGTAACAAGAAAGGATAAATAAAGGAGTTGTTACACCGGCCACAACAATTGTACCTCAAGCCAGCACCATTACAACCATTGTAACAACATTTTGCTACGGAAGATCAGAATATCCTATTCCAGCATAGAAGATTAGATCATACTAAGAATAGGATTTGTATGTACACATGTAATTTTATGCTTAATTGTATTAAGAGGATTCTCCTCTTTAAATAGGGGAGAAATCAACATTAGAAGGGGAGATTACATAAGGCTTAGCTAGAAGGAAATTACAGAGAAGGAGCATGTTCACCTTTGATATTGTAACTTGTCACATTGGACAGATGAATAAAAGATCATTTTGAGCATCTCTTCTTAGTTCCCTTTCATTTATGGGGAATCTTGTGAGAAGGAGAGGGCCCACCTTCTTCACAAGATTCACCCATTAGTTTCTGTAGTGTGTTAGTATTGTTTTTATCCATACCTTGTTAAAACTTTGTTTTGCTGAAACTCTGTTTCCACTGATTGTTACATCGTTTTCATACAATTCATTCCTAGGCAATTGCTAATCATTTTGATTGGTAATTTTGTTTGGAGAATGAGTTTATGAAAGTGTGATAGTCAGAGACAGGTGCTGAAGATTCCTGCTTTGGGGAATAGGGTCATGTTCTCTGTTACAGAATAGCAGGTGCTGAAGATTCCTGCTTTGGGGAATAAGGTCTTGTTCTCTGTTACATAATAGTTTAGTCTTATTTGCAGTATGTTGAAAGGTTCCTTTTTCCTAAGTTGTTGTTTCTTAATGTAATCCAGGATTCTTCTGATAATTATTTTCCTTTGAATCTTAAACTCTGCAATAGATAGATTGTTTTTACTGTAATTCAAAGTAGAACTTTAGTTTGTCCAAGCAAGGTGTGATTAGTGTAGCTTTTACTACAACTTTGGATTGCTTTTGAGATTGAGCATATACAGTGTGTGATTGCCTTTGAAATAAACAAACTTCCCTGGGTTGACAATTTATGTGACACTTGATTGTTTTAATTAATAAGCAATTATAGTGACCAACATTT
>ML780459.1:731306-753636 GCA_009831015.1 Picea engelmannii | reverse complement strand
TCAGACAAGGAAAAGATCACCTTCGCACTCCTTAAGGCTCTCCCCCATGTCAAACATTGGTGGGAAACTTACTGGGAGCAGAGTTCCACAAAGGAGTCTGGAATATATGGGGCCGAGCCCACTTGGGATTTTTTTGTGGATGCAGTAAAGGAACAGTACTACCCTATTGGCAACTATGAGGAACAATACATGAGATGGACCACACTGCGGCAAGCAAGGGGCCAAGAAGTTCCGGAGTTCACCAATACCTTCCATACCTTGCGCACCAAGCTAGGTGTCAAAGACTCCAAATGACATTTGGTTCTGAAATACCGTGGGGCTCTATACAGATACATCCAAACTGAAATGGATTTTCTGTACATCTCATCACTCGGTGTTGCCTATCGATATGTTGTTAAAATTGAGTAGAAATTTAAGCACCAGAACAAACAGGAGTTCAGGTCTGCAAATCCCCAACAACCAAAGTATGACAAAGACAACCCTAACAAACAGTCTCCCAAAAACTAGTCCAAGCCATGGGAAAAGAAGGGTCACGGGAAGACAAAGAAGGACACCGGAAAATGGTGCGATTTCCACAAAATCCCCTGGCACAACACGGATGAATGTCGCTCAAAATAGTCATTGGTGGCCGAGATCAAAGACAAGGAGCCAAACCTTGATTCAGAATCTGATTCTGAAAATATTGGTAAAAGAAAGATCATCGACGCAGACCCCACTTCTATTGTCGCGACCACATCAATTCAACCAGAAGAACCAACAGATCCAGAAGAGGGGGAGCGCCTTTTTCATTCACAGATGTGGGTGAAGGGGACCCCGCTGCATTTTATTGTTAATAGCGGAAGCCAGAAGAACTTCATCTCAGCAAAGGTCATCAAACAGTTGGGATTGTCGACAACACCACACCCGCAACCACACAGCATCGGGTGGCTTCGCCAAGGACAAGATCTTCGTGTTAGCCAGCAGTGTTGATTATCATACGACATCCAACCCTTCAAGGATGAGGTATTATGTGATGTTTCCCCATTGGATGTCTGTGATGTTCTCTTGGGTCAGCCATATATGTGGAAACGTCATGCTATCTATGATTCTCGACCTCGTAGTGTCATTATTACTCTGGGGGGTCATCTCTACAGAATACCAGAGGTAGTTCCAACTACTGCTCCACCTAAATAGTGCCGCAAGGTAGTATCTCATACTACAAAATTCATCTTCTCCACAATCTGTTCAAAAGGGGAGCAAAAGGATACTTCAACCACCACAGCTTCGGCCCAAGCACCTTCTATCAAACAGAAGAAGGTCGACAAGGTTGCAACAAAGAACAAATATTCCTTCTACACACATTCATCTCATGTAGCCAGACTGGTTAAAAATTTCCAACCCTTCCAGCCACAGGTTCGTGATGACCTTCAACAAACCAAGCAGCGTGATGTCTCCAACAAGACAAGCAGCTCACCAAGATGCAGATTCAACAAACGTTTTTCCTTCTCCCCCGAGAACTCAACGCAATGGAGACCATTGCTTCCTAAGGAGGGAGGATTGATCCAGGTGGATATTGGTGGCCACCCACCTTTTCCAACTGGCGCAAAACAATTTTATGGCAATTTTGGCAATTTACTATTTTTAGCAGGTTTTAACTTTCGGGGCCATTTTGAGGGCCTAAATGAAGGTTTTTCAAGATCGAGGTTCTCAATGATATTTTAAGACATTATTGAGCCCCCAAAATGAATCTCATTGATTATACCTTTCCAACGAGCTATCACACGCCTAAAATGGAGATCGTATGCAAAAGTTACGACCCCGGGAAGTTGATGCACCAACTTACCCAAACGGGGGCCACATGACTTTTGGCACTTCATTTTCTAGGGTTAGGTTTTTGGATGTCTAGGACTTTTGGCAGTCCCGATTATTGTAAAAAGGACTTCAGAGCCTCATTGTAACCATCTTCTCACAGATGCGAGTAGCGGCCACATCTCTTCTCAGAGATAAGCTACTAGCTAGTTTATTTCCATTCTGTCTGTAAGCATATTTCAGTCATTTGTTATTAATGAAATGAAGTCTTATTTCCGCTGCATCTCTGTGTTTATGGGTATTTCTGTATTTCATTATGTTCCTACATAAATCCGGATCACTCCCATGGTTACTGCAGATCTATTATGGATAGGCACTATATTTTTCGAAGCATGAATCAAAGGTAAAAATGAGGTATGTAAGTTTTATATGTAAATACAATTGAACTATGGCTAATGAGAAGATCCTGATTCATTATTACCATTCACTTAAAGTCACTATTTCAACCATAGTTTGGGGGGGAAATATCAAAATTTTATGCCATCATTTCACACTAACCGACTACCGTCACTCCTTTTTACCCATTATTTCATTTTTTTCACCATCATTTGCATGCCCTCATCCACAAAACTTACTCTGTTTGGGTGCGGTTACTTGAATCTCTGACTGTGCATTCTACTGAGCTGAATAGCTATGGGAGGTCCTATGATACAATACAAACCCGCCATGACAACCCTGCTAGAATTGTATCTAGAAGTCTACCAAATCTTTCAACAGGCAGGCAGGCTAGGTTATTTTCAGAGGCTCCAGGGATTTGATCAACAACAGGTTCTTCAATTTGCTCGGAATCTTCAACAAGACCATTCTATTGTTCAAGGGGTTCAGATTCCAGTCACAGAGGATGATATAGCACAGGTTTCTGGTCTTCTCGTCACTGGCATTCGCTAGTTCAACTACAAACATATTATTCTTAATGCCTAGCAGGATTTTATCTTTCCAGGAGAACAAGTTGAGCCTAAAGACCGGAGTGTTTGACTTAGCTCGTTGCCACCTCCTTGGCCGAAAGTTGCAAAGTTTGTCAAGCACTACCTTACCTGTGAAGGCCGATACCAGGTAGTTTACCAGTCCGACTTTGTCTTGTTATCTCATTTACGACATGCTAGACTGGTCAATATTCCTTACTATCTGCTCGGATGTCTTAGAAATATGTCGCATTATTGTAAACAAGCTAAAAATCTCATCATTTCCCTCACCCATCACCGTCTCGTTCAATTACTCATCCAAAAGGGTTTTTCCCAAAAAAACCCCCTCCTAAACAATCCACCCATAAACCCTCAGGAAGCTGCTGAAAATCCAGAAAATCCTCATGAAGAACAACCACAAAACCTCCCTGACCCTCCGGAAATACCCATTAATCTGCCTACAGATCCAATTGATCCAATTAACCCTCCTACCATACCAAGTTCACCCCACAATTTACTAGAATCATCTACTCCTACTGTTCATATCCTTAGCGATGATTTTGAAGCAGATAAACCTGATAACCCTCCCTGCCCCATCACTGAGGAAAAACTCACTCGCAAAAGAAATAAGAAAACTACTACTTTCCCTTCATTTTTACCTAAAAAACGAACGAGGGCTTCAACAAAAGCAGCCACTACTGCCATTACCCTAAACCCCCAACCTATTTTGCTAAAAACCCATACACCTCCACCCTCCCAAATCCAAAAATTTTTACTTGTTCAACCCACAGGCACTGAAACACAAGAACCAGAGGCCCAAGGTGTTGCGACATCATCTTCTTTACATCAAGTAGTTGTCACAAAAGAACTAACTACTCATTCAGTAGTTGTCACACAAGAAACAGTGACTCATTCAATAGCTGAAACACAAGAACCAGCTATAGTTGTTACACAAGAACCAGCTACAGCTGAAACACAAGAACCAACTGTTGACTTCATTCCTGAAATACAAGAATCAGATGCCCAGGGTGCTGCAACAGTAGTTGTCACACAAGAACCAGCTACTCATTTGGTAGTTGAAACATAAGAACCATCTATAGTTGTTACATAAGAACCAGCTACAACTGAAACACAAGAACCAGCTACTGACTTTATTCCTGAAATTCAAGAATCACATGCTCAGGGTGCTGCAACACTATTTGCTTTACACCAAGTAGTTGAAACACAAGAATCAACTGCTGATTTTGTAGCCGCTCCACAAGAACCAGCTACTGAGGTTGTGACCGTTACACAAAAACCAGTCACCCCTCTTGATACACTGATGACAGATCAACAACCAGAACCAACAATGGCTTCTCTCTTACAAGAGAATGAGTTTCTAAGATCAGAACTGGAAGCTTACAAGCAAGAGTTGGTAATGGAAAAGGAAGCCTATGACAGGGAACTTAATTTGTATACCTTAGCTCGCGTAGTGGCCATGGTAGAGAAAAACACAAAAGATGATCAGTATAGAGAGTATATGTGCAACCAATGTGGGGATATTTATGATCAAGCAGGCTACAAAGTGGTTCAAATCCCAATTCCTAGAGCTTCCCCTGCACCTACAAGTTTTAAAGTTAAAACAGAGGAACACCCTACTGTTACACAAGAACCAGTAGAACCTTCAAAAATCCCAAAAAACAAAGCTAATCTACAAGAACCCTGGCCTACAACAACTGTTAAATCCGAAGCTCCTGTTTTTATTAGTAAAGTTGTTCAAACTCTGCCTATTGATGAACCTACCCCTACTTTTGTGGAACAAGCCACCCAGACTCTACCTCAGCCTACCACTTGCGATGCTAAAACACAAACTCAACCATGGAATGAGCAGGTAATAATGGACAAATGGAAAAAGGAGTCTTCTATTACACAGGACAAAAGTTTGCAAGAGCACAAACTACTTTGGTTGAACCACATCTATTCAAACTGAGAAGATTTGGAGAAAACATGCAAAGAATCTCATGCCCATAAGAAGCATAATGAGGAGTTAAAAAGAAAATTGCTCATGATGTTCGAATTGGTACAAAAATTGTTGGCTGCTAGGAAACCATCATCAAATTACTCTCTTTTCCTTATAGAACGACTTGCATTCTTTTAGATAAAATCAATCAAAGAAGGAAGACCCTATGCAGTGTTCAAACCATAAGATTTTGTTCAAACTTTTGCAGAAGCCTCTACTATTGATCAACATCTACTATATGAGGTATATCTTCATAATGAAGCCATTCCTGAGAACAGGCAGCTTAATCTTAATCCTCTTTTTGGTGATATCCAGATTCGGACACTCGCCTCCTTCCTTACCAACCAGATTACGTGGAAAACTGATTTTTTAGCTGCCAAGCATAATGAAGATAACCGTCTCCTCTGGATACGGCTAGAACCACAGAACGTTGCCACCTTTGTTGTAGAATATTATCAATTTTTAAAGAAACCAGGGATGACTCAATATATACGACAACTACAGGCAACAATACTTCAGGATTGTCAACAGTTTATCAAATCCACAGAGACTGCTGCCCTAAAAGTAAATAACATGTTTTGGCAACAATCTTCTGAGAAAAGGCAGGAGCACAATCCCTTTAGTCCTACCAATCTTGAGGCAACAATCCTCTGGGTACCTAGTTACATCAAATGTGTCCAGCAATGTGTTGAAAATCGGATGGGTTATCAGTTCCATTTTCTCATTCCGTGGATGCCAGCAGAGAAGTATCAAGTTCATCATAAGCTGCCCAAAAAGGTTGAAGCAACAGCCTGGCAAAGGCTACAACGTGTTCAAGGATTCAGAGCCCCAAAAGACAGTACTTTCTACAGCTACTGCTTAAGTAATTTGCACGCCCAGAGTCGGTATCCAGATTCTGATTCAGATTGAAGTTGCCTGGGGACATGCAACCTTTTTAGTTGGGGGGGATGTTAGGACCCTATAATGTACCTTTTTTCTCATACTTTTTGCTATTACTACATCCTTTTCCCACTCATATTTAAGCCTACATTATCACCTTAATCTATTTCTCCAAAGGTATATAACATTTCTTCTCTTTGCTATATGTTTAATTTGTTTTACATGTAATTTTACATTACTCTCATACTTAGTCATTAATCAGAAATATATAGTTGCTGAAACAGTTTGAAGACTGCAGTTAATATATTGTTGCTGCTTGAAGACCATGTTGCTGAAACAGACAATAGTACGCAAATCCCGTTGCTGAAACAATCCGTGATTTGCGATGTTAAAATAGCATTTCACATACAACAGTAAAAAGAAGGAGATGTTACACTGGCCGCAACAGTCGTACCTTAAGACAACACCATTACAACCATCGTTGTTGCTTGAAGACCACGTTGTTGAAACAATCAACAGTACGCAAATCACGTTGCTGAAACAATCAACAGTACGCAAATCACGTTGCTGAAACAATCAACAGTACGCAAATCACGTTGCTGAAACAGTCTGTGTTTTGCGATGCTAAAATAGTATTTCACATATAGCAGTAATAAGAAAGGATAAATAAAGGAGTTGTTACACTGGCCGCAACAGCTGTACCTCAAGCCAGCACCATTACAACCACTGTAATAGCATTTTGCTACGGAAGATCAGAATATCATATTCCAGCATAGAAGATTAGATTAGACTAAGAATAGGATTTGTATGTACACATGTAATTTTATGCTTAATTGTTGTAAGAGGATTCTCCACTTTAAATAGGGGAGAAATCAACATTAGAAGGGGAGATTACAGAAGGCTCAGCTAGAAGGAAATTACAGAGAAGGAGCATGTTCACCTTTGATATTGTAACTTGTCACATTGGATATATGAATAAAAGATCATTTTGAGCATCTCTTCTTAGTTCCCTTTCATTTCTGGGGAATCTTGTGAGAAGGAGAGGGCCCACCTTCTTCACAAGATTCACCCATTAGTTTCTGTAGTGTGTTAGTATTGTTTTTATCCATACCTTGTTAAAACTATGTTTTGTTGAAACTATGTTTCCACTGATTGTTACATCGTTTTCATACAATTCATTCCTAGGTAATTGTTAATCATTTTGATTGGTAATTATGTTTGCAGAATGAGTTTATGAAAGTGTAATAGTCAGAGACAGGTGCTGAAGATTCCTGCTTTGGGGAATACGGTCTTGTTCTCTGTTACAGAATAGTTAGTCTTCTTTACAGTATGCTGAAAGGTTCCTTTTTCCTAGGTTGTTGTTTCTTAATGTAATCCAGGATTCTTCTGATAATTATTTTCCTTTGAATCTTAAACTTTGCAATAGATGGATTGATTTTACTGTAATTCAAAGTAGAACTTCAGTTTGTCCAAGCAAGGTGTGATTAGTGTATCTTTTACTACAACTTTGGATTGCTTTTGAGATTGAGCATATACAGTGTGTGATTGCCTTTGAAATAAACAGACTTCCCTGGGTTGACAATTTATGTGACACTTGATTGTTTTAATTAATAAGCAATTATAGTGACCAACAGGTACTAGTTGGTCAATCTTATTGAACCCTAGTTTTGAACCCTACACCCAAGCCAACAATTGGTTTCATTAATGGGACCTAAAGGTTTTGTATTACATGTTGAAGGAAAGAAATGAGGTGGAAGCCTTACAAGAAGGAGATATGAAATTGAATCTTTACAAAGGAAGACAACTTCACGTGACGAGAGACCAAGAACCTGCAGATCAACCTCGAACACTGGAAACAAAGGTACATCTGTACAGATTTACATGAAATTTTCTTATTAGGTGTTTATTGCATGAGTGGATAAAGAGACATACAATGCTTAACTCTATATGGGGAGCTCAAGAATAATTGTTTTGGGACCAAGATGTGGTCAATAGGCTAATATTTGTGGATAATAAGCGGGCCAGGGATATTGAGTTATGGTTTGAGTGAGTGAAATAAGGTTACATCGTTGAGTTTTTGATTGAGTGCATCGAATCCTTTATCAATGCTGAAAGAAAATTTGCAGTCTTCCCTAGAAGGACATTATTGGAATAAATCCCTCTATGGATAAATATGTTGTTCGTGGAAAAGGGGTTGATGCACATGGAGCTCGATAGGATGGTCGAGTAAACCCCCGACATTGAGGGGGGGNNNTATCAATGAAAGAGTGGATCCAATAGAAGGGATCTAGAAGAAGATGAGATGAGCTGAGAAGAGAATGGATCCAAAAGAGCAGAGGAGAAAAAGAACCAAAATATATGCAAGAAGAGTTAAGCTAAGGAGGTGATTCGAGCAAAGAATAAAAGAAAATAAATCAAGGGGTGACGAATGAGTGGTAAGACCCAAGATGAAGAGAAAATAAACCACGCCAGAAGGGTATGCAAAAGAAAGATCTGTGCTAGCGGGAAGTGCATGAGAAGAGAGGCATTTGAAGAGACATGGCTCCATGGATGATGTATCAAGAGAGGATACCAGTAATAGTGAGAGTAGGATAGAAGAAAACGAAGTCACATCCCCTTGTCTAGTAAGACATGTCATCACATCAAAGGAATATGGGGCATAGAGCAGTGGCACTGAAACAACAGATGATGGCGATGGAGCCCTCCAAGAAGGAGCAAAGGCCTTAGAAATTATGAGCAGAGTTGCATGGATAGAGATAAAGAGATATTTTGAATCCCTCACCAAGGGAGATGAGAGACTATGGAGGAACCCCCTCTTTGAACCAACCCCCTTGCATATTTTTCATCAAAAAGAAATAACTGAAGAAAGTGTAGAGGTGAGAGAAGTAGAAGAAGAGAGATTAGAAGAAAGGGAAGAAGAAGATACGAGTGGAGAAGCTTAAGTCAACAATACTTTCCAAGAAAGAGCATCAATATCAACAACAACAAGTAGTAGTCGGTCAGGAATACACAGTTCTAGATCAAGTATGGAGAACCAAGATTCAACCCTTAGGATTCCCGCATTTCATGGGATGGGAAGATACGATGAAAAACAACATTGGTTCACGTGTGAAGCTATATGGTCTATGAAGAGAGTCACATATGAGGCATTCAATATTGCACAACCAAATACCACATTCAAAGATAGAGATTTGACATGGTACATGAAGTATAAGACTATCGTCGGTGGGAAAAGAAAGGTCCTTGACAAAGATAAAGAGAGACCTACTTAGGTAATTTTAGAAGCCTAGGTCGAAATCATAGTGTATAACTGAGATCAAAGAGATCAAGTAGCAAGCTGGAGAAACTATGTGGGACTATGACCAATGGTTCAGGATTTTTTTGGACAGACTGAAATTTTATATCCAAGATGTCCAACGTAGATAATGGTTTATTGTAGGACTCCTACCCCACATTCGAGTCTCCCTCACATAGCTAAAATTGACAGCCCATACGAAGGCCGTGGAAATTACAATATGCTTAGAGTCTATGTCGGGAGGTGGCGAGATTTCTACAGGGCTTGCACAAGTACAATCTCAACTCTCAAACCTCATAATGCAACTACAAGATATGGCTAAGGCTAAGGTGATCCAAAAAAAAATCCGGTGTAACCTGTGTCATGCAGAAGGTCATCATAGAAATGAGTGTCTTGTGTTGGGAAGTTATATGACGACGGGCATGCATAACCCAATTCCGAATGGACCACAAACCGAGTGGTGTGAGATTTGGAAACAATGGAATTATATACCTCCCCTTTTCCCAACATTACAGAAGTATCACAAGACTACACACACTCAATTTTGTAAGTTTTACAAATCCATGGGACATGATGTGAACAATTGTTAGTCGTTGAAGCTGATGTAAGAGCACACTGTAGACGCTTTCTGAGTCCAAGAAGAATATAAGGGTGTAGACTATAGAGGCTTTGACCGGGAAGAATTTGATAGAGGAGACTACTAAGGACACCAACACGGAGGATATGGAAGAGGAAGAGGAAGATGATATGGTGGTGGCGGAGGCAGACCACCTACATGTTTTAACTATGGATAAATAGGCCACTTGCCACAATTTTGTACCAAGCCACACACACTTTGTGGATATTTCCATAGCATAGACCATGTCGCAGAGGATTTCATAAATCTATTTTCCAAGCGGGAAGAGAAGAAGGGACATTTCAATATGGTGACTATTGAGTTGCGTGAAGGTTAGGAGTTGAAAGAAGAAGTGGACGTATGGGAGCTGATCCAGAACAAGGAGAAAGTTCAAGTTAGAATGTAAAAGGAAAGATAAAAAAAGCATTGTAAGCACCTAATAAGTTTGACATTGTGTAGTAAAAACAATTTTTGTGTGATGCGGAGAGAGACCTAGAAGATTATAGCACACGGAAGGAATTGAAGCACATAGTGCAGAGGGTACCATAAGAAACTTGTCCATGCGAAGAATTGAAACACATGGCACAAAGGGCACTGGAAGAGACACCATGGAGAAATTTGTCTATGAAAATCATAAGCCAATGACAAAACTAAAACAACCCAGAGACACCATCAACAACCTAGAGACACCATGCATAAAGTTTTCTATGCATATCATAAGCTGATGGTGAAACTAAAACAACCTGCTTATTGTTCGAAGATCAATAGTGACAATATGCAAGAAGAAGACCCTTGGGGGTACAGGTCAACAAGACTGAGGGTGAGCATGCGGTTCAAGGAAAGAACTATAGTAGCACTGTGCCAGACTAGGGGGAGACCATTAAAAGAAAGAAACATAGTATAGGCACGGAAGAAGCGTCGAATATGGCCATAATTGTATATTACTGGGACCAGGAAATAGTAACAGAAGGGGTAGACTTGTTAAAAGAGTATGAAGACTTCTTTCCAAGGAGATTTTCAGAGATGAAGGGAATTGTGGGATCTCTTGATGAAATGAAGGTTCATTTAAAGCCAAATTCTAAGCCAGTAAAGAGGAGACCATGTCGACTGAACTCAAAGTACAAAGAGAAAGTGCACAAAGAATTGGATCGAATGTTGGAGGTAGGGATCATTGTCCTAGTGGAGGAGTCAGATTGGACTATCCTGATGGTGGTGCAACCAAAGAAGATGGGATCCCTAATGATCCAAAAAGGATCCAAAGAAGGCTAAGAACAACTCAGAACAAACAGAGGCAACTCATGATGCTCATAATGGCTTCAACAGGCAGAGAAAGGGTGAAAAATCAAATTTGCCAAAACTCAGTGAAAATGGTATGATCGTGAAAAGCGCGTCACAAGATTTCTAATGGGGAAAACGGATTGTCAAACAAAGTTACAGATTGAAACTTATAAGCGATCAAAGTTCAGGTCAAACTTGGTTAAAAAGTCAAAAGGTCAAGGTGACATGTGTCACCACTGCAAGGGTGACACGTGGAACGTCCGTACATATAACATGGCAGAGTGATGACTTGGCATGGGATGATGTGGCAAGGTCGTACAGGTTTGATGGAAGACACGTGGGCGAATTAGGCTGTGACAAGTGTCATTTTCATGGGAAAATGTTATGGTGCCACATGGCCCAGTCATGGGCTGCCACTTGGCACCCCTCCAGTGGTTGGAATGTGGAAAAACTTTATATGAATCACAAGAGTTGAACTCGTAACCTCCTAGACCAAAGGACTTACAACCTCCGTGCTAGCTAATATACCATTACATAATCCTTGTTTGTAATATGGCACACATTTTATTTATGTTTGGTAATGTTTCGTATGGAGGAAGGAAAACGGCTAGGCCCTCGGCCCAACCCTTGGTTCTATGCCAATCCATGTGACCATTTCCACCGCCAACAGTCAAATGTAACCGCCTACCATTTTAGTGGCATATTCCACCAGTTAAGACCGTCCACCATATTTGGTAGTCACTCCGCTATATTTAGCGCACGCACCAAATTTGTTAAACCCATATGTTAAAAAGGGGAGGCGCATGGGATTCAATCATGATACCTCTGCCAACTAAGCCTTAACTTAGCCTCCGCTAACCACTCCACCAACCAACTCATTTATGCATAACCACCCAGAATTTGGTATAAAAAAGGGCTTTCTGCCAGTGTACGAGACATAGGAGAACCAAGAACGCCCGTATAGATTTTGGCTCGGTTTTTTAGACATGGGCATGTATTTTGATATTTTCTCAGTCATTTATTGCAGAGGCAAGGCACGAAAACTAAGGCAGGGGTGTCTCTTGGCCCTGAAAGTGTCAGAATTAGATCGAGGCATGGAGATAGTCATTTTTAGGTAATTCGACACCACGAATGCAGTGGTGATGTTATTTTTCTGATCTGAGCAAAGATTATGTATCTTAACTCCAGAATGAGGTATACTTATGTATTTTTCCCAATTCTTTTGAGGAGTTAATAAAAATACCTACCCATTTGAGAGCAGGACTCAGAGACGTAGTCCACCAGGGATGAACTCTGTTATCAAGTTTTTGTGTTCATATTGCATGCTTATGTCTCTTTCCTTTTGATATTTTCCTTGTTTATGGTGTACTTTAGTTTATGCTCATTTAACACAATTCTTTAATAAGTCACCTGAAGAAAATATCCTGGATCATGTCAGTATCAGAGCAGTCGTATTTGACTTGAATTGTTGAGTATGAATGCTTACTAGGGCCAAGCATAAGAAGGGTGAAGGAACTCTTAAGACGTTCAATCCCAAAGTTGGTTGTGCATCCCAAAGGAAGAAGATG
This sequence comes from Picea engelmannii, assembly GCA_009831015.1. NCBI lineage: Eukaryota > Viridiplantae > Streptophyta > Pinopsida > Pinales > Pinaceae > Picea > Picea engelmannii. The sequence continues at coordinate 741,251 of ML780459.1, read as the reverse complement.
GTAGAAGAGGAAAATCATGATGAACATGAGAAAAACTTTCACATGGTCTTTTATCGCATGTCAGAAATGGTTGAACGAATGTATAGAGATCACGAGAAGAGGATGAAGAAGAAAGGGAAGAAAAATGAAGCACATGCAGATGATGATGCCTCAGTAAACCAAGGGGCTAGAGGAGACTCTCCTGAGCCTCAATATTCGCCTTCAAGTTCTAGTTCTTCTTCCTCTAAGCATTCTCATCACTCTCAGAATTCTAGCCATAGAGCCTCTTTTAAGAAACTGTTATTAAAGCTTGATGTAAATTTTTCTTTACCTATGTTTAATGGAGATGCTAATCCAGAAAAACTACATAATTGGATCCAACAGGTTGAAGTATATTTCCATGTTCATCATATTGACGAAGAGGAAGTTAAAGTACAATTGGCTTCTCTTCAGTTGGAAGGCATCACTCTCGTATGGTGGGAGAGCAAGCTTCAGGACATAAGTAAGTGTGGTAATATTCTTTCCTCATGGTCGGAATTTAAAACAGAGATAAGGAAGCAGTTCTATCCATTAGGATATTTACATAAAGAAATGATGGAATGACAAACTTTGAGGCAAAGTAAAGGTTAGACTGTACAAAGTTTCACAGAAGAATTTAGGAAGAAAGATCTTGCATTGAATATTCCTTTGGATTCTTATGAAACTTTCATGAAGTATATTGGCGCACTTCATAATTATATTCATCATACTTTTCTCTTGTTTAACCCCACTATTCTTGACGAAGTTTGTGTGCAAGACACTCACCTAGAGAACAAGGGGAAACATGTTCAAGAAGATCCCACGAATAAACCTTTCAATTTCCCACAAAAGAATTTCAAGAAGTTCAAAAGGAAGGATAAGAAGACCACTACAGTGACGAGAGAAGGAGGAAAAACATCTTGCACTCATTGCAAGAAGAGAGGTCACGATGAAGAACATTGTTGGAAATTACATCCAGAAAATAAACTGAAATAGTTCGGTGGAAAGAGGAAGACAAAGACTGTGGCTACAGTATATTAAGATCTTGGTTCTGATTCAGGAGATGAAGGAAAGATCACAATGGCTGGAGTACAAGATAAATATTCCCTTCATGCTAGTTCAAGTTCCAATAATGAATCTTAGATTGATGAATGAAAGAGGAATGAGTTATTTCATATACGAGTTGTATCTAAACATACTAAGATAGATACATTATTTGATCCGGGTTACCAAGTAAACTTAATATCTGAATCACTTGTCAAGAAGATGGGTCTTGTAACAAAACCACATTCAAAGCCTTATCCTCTTAGTTGGGTATGTGATCAAGCAAAACTTAATGCCACCAATCAATGTAGGATCAGATTTGTTATTGTTTCAAAGTTGATTGATGAAGTGGATTTGGATGTTGTACCACTTGATATATGTGGCATAGTGTTGGGGAATCCTTATATTTATGATAGAAAAACAATCTTCTTTCGTCATGAGAAAAAATACCACCTTACTAAGGGGGCAGTGGAATATATTGTTAGAGCTCACAACATGAGGGTAAATACAACACTTGTTAGTGCAAGGAAAATGAAAAGACTCATAACCACTAATAAGAGATATGTACTCATGGTCGTCAAAGAGAAATATGTCGGGACATTTGACACTATCCAAGGGTGTGATCCATCTCATAAAAATGAATTAATTGATATTGTTTCTAAGTATGATGATATTTTTCAAGAACCAGATGGATTACGTCCTAAGAGGGAAATCCAACATGAGATACGTCTTCAACATGATTCTCCTCTTCCTAATGTAGGCATGTACATGATGTCAGTTGTGGAGATGACAGAGATCAAGAAGCAGGTACAGGGCTTATTGGATCAAGGGGTCATCAGGCCTAGTTCATCTCCTTGTGGTTCTACAATCATGATGGTGCCAAAGAAATATGGCACATGGAGAATGTGTGTCGATTACCGGGCCTTAAATAAAATCACGGTGAAAAATCGATACCCTCTTCCTCGTATAGATTATTTACTTGATCAATTGAAGAATGTTGTTTATTTCACTAAGTTGGATTTGCTTAGTGGATATCATCAAATGAGGGTTACATAACATGATGCATGGAAAATGCCTTTAAAACCAAACATGGATTGTTTAAGTGGTTAGTTATGCCATTTGGGCTTTGTAATCCTCCGAAAACTTTCATGTGTGTGATGAATGAGGTATTCAGGCCTTTCCTAGATGACTTTGTGATTGTATATTTAGACGACATTCTTGTTTTTAGCGGGACTTGGGATGAACATGTAAGGCATGTAAAGCAGGTATTGGATACTTTGTAAAGGGAAAAGTTGTATGTAAAAATGTCTAAATGTGAATTTGGAAAGACTGCACTTGTATACTTGGGTCATATCGTGGGAGGAGGACAATTGAATATTGATCCTTCCAAAATTGAAGTAATTGTAAAATGGCATGAGCCAAAAAGTGTAACCGAAGTCCGAAGCTTCTTAGGTGCAGTTCAGTATTGGAGGAGATTCATTCCCAAATTCTCCTTTATAGCATCTCCTTTACATGCCTTAACCAATGTGAAGAACACTTTTCAGTGGGAAGGAAAGAAACACAAAGATTTTGACACTTTGAAGGAGAAGATCAGTACCGCACAAGTATTAGCACTCCTGAATATTCAACAACTATTCGAGATCGAGACAGATGCCAACAGATACACTATGGGTGCAGTATTGATGCAATATCATAAGCCTATCTGTTACCACTCTGAAACTTTTAACCAAGTTGTTGTTAACTATCCTACATATGATAAAGAGTTGTATGCATTAGTCCAAAGCGTAAATAAATGGAAGCACTACTTATTAGGGAAGGAAACCATCATACATACAGATCACCAGCCCTTACAGTATATTCAAGCACAAACCAAACTACAACAATATCGACACTACAGATGGATGGGTTTTCGATAATAATTTCATTTGGCAATCAAGTACAAGATGTTGGGTATGTGTTATATTCTTTGCATGTGTGTGTGTGGGCACGCCAGATTCGATAACTGCATCTTATGATCCCTCTAGTAGTTCTCTTTGTGTAATGTGCGCTAGGTGCTTTCCTAGGGGGTTCCCAGGGGGGGTAGGTATACCCCCCCTGGTTACGCGTAGTGCCCTGATTTTGTTTTTTGGGGCGTTTTTTGCTATTTTTAGTGGTTTTCTAAATTAATCTCGGATTAAGAGATTAGAGTTTTGGTATCTACGGAATACCTAAAAAAATTGTATATATTGTATGGTGAATGGTGGAATTTGATATAATGAATATAAGAAAGGTTTTCCCGATTGAGGGTTTCTGGTATAAAATCTTTGTGTACTCTGTGTATGAGCCATTGACTAAATTCCATTTTTCTTAAGAATCTATATGCATTGCTTTACTTCACAGGTTTAAAACTTACACAAGAAGGGTACAAGTAACAAGGTAGTCGATATGCTTTCTAGACCTCTTATTGCTTCTTCTATTATTTTGAAGAATATTTATTTATATCATGATAGCTATGTAGAACAATATGCCATCAATGAATCTTTTAAAGAAGTATATGAGAAGCTAACCCATGGTGCACAGGTAGAGAACTATTGTCTACAGGGAAAATTACTCTATCATCTTGGGAAGCTATGTATTCCTACCAGTGAACGAGTCCATGTAATATGAGAATATCATACTTCTCTTGTGTCTTGGCATTTTGGGGTAGGAAAAACTATGGCTTATTTGCATAGGTTTTGTTATTGGCCTCAAATGAAAGCATTTGTAACTGAATATGTAAAGGGGTGTGTGATGTGTTCTACTTGTAAGCCCACTGATATAAAATTGAGGCTATACTCATCACTTCCTATTCCATCCCATCCATGAGAAAGCATTTCCATGGATTTTGTAGGGGGTTTACCAATGACCAAAGGGGGTCATGACTATTTGTATGTTGTAGTGGATAGGTTCAGAAATATGTTTATCTTGATGCCATGTAAAAAGAAGATCATTGATGATCAGACTGGTAATCTCTTATTTCAGTATGTTTGGGTTCACTTTGGGTTACCCACGTCCATTGTCTCGGATCGAGATACTCAATTCCTTGGGGATTTTTGGACTATCTTGTGGAGAATGATGGACACCAAATTGAAAAGGAGAACTACTTTTCATCCACAGATTGACGAACAGACAGAGGTGGTAAACATAACAGTGGTAATTTTTCTTCGAGGTTACTGCAACAAGCATCTTAAGTTATGGGATGAACAGATACCCTATTTACAACAAGCTTATAACCGAGATTTACATTCATCCACTTAGAGTTCACCTTTTGAGACGTGTTTTGGGTACCTACCAAAGGTTCCTTTGGACTTGATGTATGGGAGAGATGCCAATGTGAATGAAGAAAGAACAGAGGACAGAGCCTGCAAGTTCATCCAGAGGATTTAGCAGATACACCAGGCAGTTAGGGAACAGTTAGAGAAGAGTCAAGCACAATATAAAGCTCTGCATGACAACCACAAGGTTGATCATCAGTTCCAGGTTGGAGACCAGGTATGGATTCACATCAGCAAGGAACGATTGAAGGGTGAAGGAAATAAACTCAAGCCTATCTGATATGGACCCTTCACTATCTTGGAGAAAAGTGACACTAATGCTTTTCATTTAGACATTCCACCGTATATGCAGATTTACTTCGTTGTGAACATAGAGAACTTGAAACTTTTTTAGCCTCCCATGATCATGGATTAGGATGAGAAAGTTTCAATACCTTCAGTTGATGAGTTTGCACCTAAGTCCTTGGATGAGTTACAAGAAGATATCATCCTGGACAGAAGGATGAGGACTTCACACATGGGTGATGTTGATTATCTTCGAGTAGGCTTAAAGGCCATACATCTAAGCAAAGCAAAGTGGATTGAGAAGGACAAAGTGAGGGGACTCTTACCTCACTTACCAGTTGATTGATGAAAGCTTTTGGTGGTCCAAAAATCTCTCAGTGGGAAGGCGTGATCCAAAAAGGATCCAAAGAAGGCTAAGAACAACTCAAAACTCACAGAGGCAACTCATGATGCTCATAATGGCTTCAATAGACAGAGAAAGGGAAAAAATTTAAAGTTCCCAAAACTCAGTGAAAATGGCATGATCGCGAAGATCTCATCGCAAGATTTCTAATGGAGCAAACGACTCGTCAAATAGAGTTACGGATCGAAAGTTATAAGCAGTCAAAGTTCAGGTCAAACTTGGTAAAAAAGTCAAAAGGCCAAGGTGACACGTGTCACCACTGCAAGGGTGACACATGGAACATCCATACAACTAATGTGGCAAAGTGATGAGTTGGCATGGGATGATGTGGCAAGGTCGTACGGGTTTGATGGAAGACACGTGGGCGAATTAGGCTGTGACAAGTGTCATTTTCGTGGGGAAAATGATATGATGCCATGTGGCCTAGTAATGGGTTGCCATGTGGCACCCCTCCAGTGGTTGGCATGTGAAAAAACTTTATATGACTCCTTAAGAGTCGAACTCGTAACCTCCTAGCCCAAAGGACTTACAACCTTCACGCTAGCCAATATACCACTACATAATCCTTGTTTGTAATATGGTGCGCATTTTATTTATGTTTGATAATGTTTCGTGTGGGTGGAGGAAAAGGGATAGGCCCTCGGCCCAACCCTTGGTTCTATGCCAATCCATGCGACCATGTCCACCGCCAACAGTCAAATGTAACCACCCACCATTTTAGTGGCATATTCCGCCAGTTAAGACTATTCGCCATATTTGGTAGCCACTTTGCTATATTTAGCACGTGCACCAAATTTGTTACAACCATACATTAAAAAGGAGAGGCTTGTGGGATTCGACCCCAGGACCTCCGTCGACTAAGCCTTAACTTAGCCTCCGCTAACCACTTCACCAAGCAACTCATTTATGCATAACCTCCTAGAATTTGGTATAAAAAGGGGCTTTCCGCTAGTGTACGGGACATATGAGAACTAAGTGAGACCGTACATATTTTGGCTCATTTTTCAAGATAGGGGCAAACATTTCAAGATTTTATCAGTCATTTATTGCAGAGGAAAGGCATGAAAACCGAGGCAGAGGTGTCTCTTGGGCCTAAAAGTGTCAGACTCGGATCGAGGCATGGAGACAGTCATTTTTAGGTAATTCAACGACGCGAATGCAATGGTGATGTTATTTTTCTGATCTAAGCAAAGATTTTGTATCTTAACTCTAGAATGAGGTATACTTATGTATTTTTCCTAATTCTTTTGTGGAGTTAATAAAAAGACTTACCCATTCGAGAGCAGGACTCGAAGACGTAGTCCACCATGGACGGACTCGGTTATCAAGTTGTTTTGTTCATATTGCATGTTTATGTATCTTTCCTTTTGAGATTTTTTTTCTTTATGGTGTACTTTAGTTTATGCTCATTTAATACAATTCTTTAATAATTCACCTGACGAAAAGATCTTGGATCAGCTAAGAATTTTTGTGGATCCATGTAGATTAAATGAAGCTTGTGTACATGATCCATTCCCAATACCATTTACAAATGAAATGTTTGAAAACATGGGTGGGCACAAGGCTTACTCATTCACATATGACTTATCAAAATATCACCAGGTGCAAATTGTTGAAGAAGACCAAGCCAAGATGACGTTTTCAATAGAATGGGGTTCATTTGCTTACACAATAATTACCTCTAGAAAGTAGAATGCACCCATAATGTTTTCTAGAATTATGGTCACAACTTTTAAGGACTTCAGGTGTACTTAGATGACTCGATGGTGTTCAACCTACTGAAAAAGAATATGAAAGAACTACGATTGATGTTGGATAGATGTCGACAGTTGTATATTTCATTGAACTTGAAAAAGTGCCTCTTTTGTACATCATTCGTGTAACACCTTGCTTACCCTAGTCTGTAAATATAACTATATTGGCCAAGGAACTATGAAAAACCTAAAGGTGTGAATGTTTGATTTGATGGACCTTTGTACAAAAGGTCGATGAATGTGAATTCTGTTATTTTAATAGAAAATGGTTACGTGTTGCATAACTGCTGAAAGAGGGGATGTGCTAAGAGAAAACCACGAATGCTATGAAAGGTGGTGGAGGGGACCCAGAATGGTTGCGTTAACCTCCACCGAACCAGTACCATGATGGAATTAATTTCTTAGATCAGAACAACCCTCTGACCCAAGAATGAATTACAGTCGAGATGGTAGGTGGGAAGGCTTCCTCAAGAGTTAATGAGGGGATGGGGCAGACTGCCTATCTGTAAGGCTTCCAGAGTTGACCACGGAGTGGGAATGTGAGCCACACACAACCTTGCTGAGGAAGGTAAGAAAGGAAGTGTTGTGGGCAGAGGAAGAACCATGAAGAAAATTCAGAGACGAGAGCAGAAAATCTCGGGTCCGAGGAAGGACTGAAAGGGGAACAATGAGTTTTGATCACAAAAAATAGAGATTGAGCCAGGAGAAGGAGAGTAACCTTCATCCTTATCTATTTCTGTATTGGAAGAAGGATAGTAACCTTCGTCCCTAACTTTCGTTGAGCTAGAAGTAAGATATTGAATCTCGAAGCATCATGGCTTAAGCTCGGGGGTGGTGAGTGATAAATCCATTGGGAGTGACTAGGCCTATGGTTGGGTGGAAACGAGCACCCCTTTCAGCAGTCGCATCATGCCTTATGGTTCTGATAAGTGTTTTTATGCCTTGTTCTTTGAATTGGAAATAATGGATGCATTCTTGTATTTATATGCCTCCAAATGGTTTTTGTATTGAATGATTAAGTTAAGAGTATGCGTTCGTTCCTTGAGAACTTTTACATCTGCTTAATTTTCCTTATGCTCTAGCTTAATTCCTCGGAAACACTTTCCCCCGGGAAATTTCCCTCACCGTCCTAGATTCAAGTGAGTACTCCCCTGACTATGGAGGTTGAACCCCGCAATCACTGTGAGGACACAGTCTATTAAGCTCAGGAGAGGTAGTGCATGTATGCATTGATTCTCTGCAAGGTGGGTAGAGACTGAGACCATCTTAGGTTCTAGAGTTGAGTAATTGAATGTAAGGGTTGTGCGGAAGAATTCTTCCAAGATTTATGTTCAAGATAAAGATCGCAAAACTCTTAATCCTTTCAGAGCCAACAAAGCTCAGGAAGAATAGTGATATTGAAGTATCAAAAGGGAATATCCTTTCATTTGGAAGATGAACAGACGAGATCCCTTCGATAGGATCCAAGGTTTTTCGCGACCATTATATTTGAAGAAGGGGCACAAGTGTTAACGCCTTGACTCCCTCAGTCTTCGCAAGTTCAAAAAATGTTGGTAATCATCGTGAAGGGGACGAATCCTCCGAAACTCGAAATAGCGATGTGACCTGAACCATAGATCAAAGGATATATCGGGACCCTCCTTGACTGTCAGATTGGCGAAATCAGAGTTCACACATCAGGAGAATCACACGTTGGCAAGATTAAACTTCTGAAACCTGAAGTTGCGATGTGATCTAGATTGTGGGATCGTGGAAGGTCATGGACCGTCGATCCGATGTGAGCAAATTAATGCAAGGAGTACATGGGAATTCGAAATTTCCTAAGGACCAAGCTCAGAAGATACAAGTGCTTTTCAGAAGCGCAGATGAGGTCCAAGAGGTGAACTTGTTTCAAGTTAGTAAGCTTAAGAGGGAAAGAAGAAGTTGAGACCCATACAACATGGCTCACAAGAAGTAAATCGAAGGTCGAGGACTTCGAAATATCTGAAATCTTCCAAGTCAGGGAAGAAAGTGAAAGCTCAGGAGGAGGAGCAACAGTGACCATTGGATCGAGCACTGTGAAAGATCTGGACCGTTGGAATCCACGTCCAGAAAATTAGAAGAACATGCATGAGGATATCAGATCTGGGCCCTCATATCTGAGTGCGAGGACCAACATTCGTTGGATTCCAAGGAAAGTGCATGAGGCCTAAAACCTTGAAATTTCCTAGGAGAGAGGACTTTGTGAAGTCCCGAAGCTCTGAAATCATCGGAACCGTCCATCATCAGGGTTTATAGGTGGAAGCAGATATGAGAGTTCGAGGACTCAGAACATCAGAAGAATTGGGAAAAAGTGAGAGTTGAGATTTTTCTATAAATCTAATGCCTGGAGCAGCTCCAGTTTCGAAAGCTCCTTATAGAATGAGCACACCAAAGCTGAAAGAGTTGCAACTGTAGCTCGAAGATCTATTAAAGAAAGGCTACATTCGTCCCAGCGTGTCACCATGGGGAGCCCCAGTCCTATTTATGAAGAAGAAAGATGGGACGACGAGGCTGTGCATTGACTTTCGACAGTTGAATAAAGTCACTGTCAAAAAAAAATATCCTCTGCCAAGGATTGATGATCTTTTTGATCAGTTGAAGGATGTGAAAGTATTTTCGAAAATAGATCTTCGATCTGGATATCATCAAGTGAGGATAAAAGATGAAGACATTAGCAAGACCGCCTTCAGAACAAGGTACGGTCACTATGAGTTCACTGTGGTGCCATTTGGACTGTACAACGCGTCTGCTGTCTTCATGTGCTTAATGAATGGAGTGTTCATAAATTATCTGGACAAGTTTGCCATAGTCTTCTTGGACGATATCTTGGTGTACTCCAAGACAGAGGAAGAACACGAACAACATCTTAGAATGGTGCTGCAGGTGTTGAGAGAACACCAGCTTTATGCAAAACTGAGCAAGTGCTCATTTTACCAAAAGCAGATCCATTATCTGGGACACATTATTTCTGAAGAGGGGATCGCTGTGGATCCTGAGAAGGTACGGGCCATTCAAGAGTGGCCAGTGCCAAGAAATGTGACAGAAGTTAGATCCTTTATGGGTCTGGCAGGTTATTATAGGAGGTTCATAGCCGGATTTTCAAGGATAGCTCATGCTATCACTTCCTTGCAAAGGAAGGAGAAGAAGT
>ML780459.1:716374-729868 GCA_009831015.1 Picea engelmannii | reverse complement strand
ATACATGCTTGCATTACCTGCATCTATGACTGTACATAATGTGTTTCATGTTTCACTGCTTAAGAAATATGTACCTGATGCTAATCATGTTATCAATTGGACTGTGATTCAGGTGGAACCAGAAGGTGTCCTGCAAGTGCATCATGTGCGCATATTGGACAGGAAAAGCAAGCAGCTCCGGAATCGAGCTATAGGGCTTGTAAAGGTCCAGTGGACCTGGTACGGTCCTGAGGACGTGACATGGGAGCATGAAGAAGTTATGCGGGTAGAGTACCCGCATCTTTTTGAAAATTTTGAAGGACACACAGAGGCAGTGTAAGTTGCACTGAGGACAGTGCAAAAATAAGGGAGGGGGATTGTAGTGTCCCCAAGGCTGAGCCCCGTTACAGATCATGATATATACAATGAATTGTAAATGTGTTCTATAGGCTGGTGAGCCAAGTTTTGTATAAGATGGAAAGCTTATGTGGTTGTTAGGCCAGGAAGCCTAAGTGTTTGAAGGCCAGGAGCCTGTTGTTGTACTTGAATGTATGCAGAATATTTAATAAAATATAAACACTGCCAGTGCAGACCGACCACGATGAATGAGTGAAGGGGGACTGAGCGTCCACAGAGATGGCAAGGAACTAGGGGTTGGAAGGTGGGAAAGGGGCTAAGTGTTGAGCCTAGGGGGCTTAAGCCTGGGAAATAATATTTTAATATTATTTCAAAAAAAAAGACATGTGCATTTTTGTTTATCCTAAGTTTTGGAAAGGGAAAGCGTGCAAAAGGGATGCAGGCTGATGGAACGCATGCAGTTCCAAGGGTGACAAGTGTCAGCCCTGGTGCATGGAGATAAAATGGCCAAGATGAGCCGTGAGGGGGAATCCTTCTCCATTCCACCCGACTGCCTGAGCATGTACAGGCTTTGAGCAGTACGATTAACCCGACCTCTGCAAAGAATACCTCATGTGTCCCTGAGAGCTGGAAATCCTGTGATTGTTCTGAATAATCCGTACCTCTCTGGCCCGAAGCCATGACCGTGAGACCCAGTTTCCATCGTCAAACCAGTTTGAGGAAGCCTGTATCTAGCTCTGATGAAACTGGTGTATTCCTTTGTTCTTGAATGGGAAATTAAATAGTCTGTGATTGATTTCGGGAATAGCCTGTGTGTGTGTTGAATTCTGAAAGGCCAAAACATCCTCTGTCTGAGCGTCGAGCCTATGTGTGGAGCCAATCTGTGAGACCATCCGCCAATGTTAAACCTGTTGGATAGCTCGTGTTTTCTTCCCATGGGATGTTGTGACCACGCAGTACTGGACTGCGTGAGGCTTGTTGGCCTTTGAGCGACTCCCTCCAGGTGAGAGAGTGCGTAGAGGAAGGAGAGAGCTCTTGGAAGGAACCCTGTAGCTGCCTTAGAGCCTAGATACTTCCGGTCCGGTCTGTTCCTGCAACCCAAGGTAAGGGAGACTGACAGACGAAGGACTGTCCAGGTGACAGAGAAGGTGCACTCTCCTGGGGTGGAACAGGCATGTGGGGAATGAGGGTCTGTGGGCAGTGAGAGTGGGAGATTCCTGGGAGAGCATTATTCCTGGTGGTTGTGTGTGACTGAATTCCCTGTAACCTCAGCTTGAGTCTGGATTCCTTGCCCTGGGGTGGAGCTCAGTCCCAGCTCTGGGGTGACCCATTGTTGAGTTGAGGAGCAGTGTGGTCTACGGCTGGGAGGTTCGTGGAAGGCTTGCATTTGGTTGGTGGATTCCACCATTGATAAAGATAAGTATCTGAATTATGCTTTGATCATGTTCTGCATGACTGAGTTGTTTATGTATCATGTTTTCTGTTGTGTAAATGAATTACTGTTGAATTCTATGGCTTGTTTAATTGTAGCAGTAACTTATATATTTTACTCTGAGATTTAAGTGTGTTTAATTGTTTAAATGCATGTGCTTATAATGTCTGTATGAACTATGTAAAAATCCATGTATAGAATGGTAACTGAGAGGTTTGAAAACCTCAGTAGTGAAAAGGGTACACTACATGTAAGGAGCCTCAGGGCCGAATTATAGAGTTGTAAGGCTAACAATGAGAGATTGATAAAGGAACAAGAAAAAAAAACATAAATTAATGTAGTCTTGTTGTAGAGCTTGTCTGACATACAAAGGAAACTACAGCATGAACCCGCACCAGTCATGTGGATCGACAACATAAGAAGAGAAGTCAAAGTCCACATGAGATCTAAAAACATGACTCCATAAGTGACCACACTGGGAGAAGCGCCTCGAAGAAGGCCCAAACTAGAGGCAAGGGACACTCATCGATAGAGTCCTCTGGAAAGGAAGCTGGCAAATCCGAAGGATCTTCTGGTAGCAGAGCAAGCTCACATTCTCAAAGGAAAGGAAAGAAGCGGAAGCATTCCAAAAATCATGATCCTGAACAATTCAAGAAAGACAAACCACCCTCCTTCGATGGAGATATTAGGAAGGGAGAAGAGGTTGAAGTTTTGCTGCTTGGTATAAAGAAGTACTTCAGAGTCCATGACTACTCTGAAAACTTGAAATCTCGAATATGCATCTTTAACCTGAATGGAAAGGCTTCCATTTGGTGGGAAGACCTTAGGAATGTGAAAGGAGTCCATGAGAAAGACTTGTCATGGAAACAGTTTGAGAAATACTTCAGGAAGCAATATATGTCAAAGAAATACATGGATGGGAAGACTAAGGAATTCTATGAACTCAGGCTAGGGCAGCTCACCATAGATGAATTTGTCAACAAATTCCTTGAACCACTGAGGTATGTACCCTATATAAAAGATGAAAAAGTAAAAATGCAATGGTAAATTAGTGGGTTACCTCAGACCTAATGGGATAGGATTGGGTTCGATGAACCAAAGATCTTAGAAGAAACTATCTGGAAGGCAAGGTATTGTTATGAACAGTTTGGGAGTAAGACAAGACCTCACAAGGACTGGAAGAAGAGGAGTAGTTCAGGATTCCAAAAGAAGGGGTTTAAATCCTCAGGATTTAAGAACTATGGAAAAAATTCTAGAAGTAGCCTTCCTACTAGAAGTGTATATCAACAAAATTTCCCCTCTCAAAGTGGAAATAAACCTTTTAAGACAGTCCCAGAAAAGACCAATAACCTAAAGAAGGAACCCTTAAAATGTTGGGGTTGTGGAGAAGATCATCGATTGAGGGACTTCCCACACAGAGAACAGAACAGTAAGAGAGTCTACAATATCCAAGAAGCTACCACTGTCAATGATGTGGATAGGAGCATGCCACGAATCTATGCAGCCTTGGATAATAATCAAGCCGACCACCAAGCTTCAGTTGTGGAGCTGCAAGGTATGATCACCAACCATCTAGTTTCTATTTTAATTGACCCAAGTTCTAATTTGAGTTATGTGGCTCCTCAAGCTGTTGATAAGTGTAAACTACAACCAATTAGACATGTTAAACCGTGGTTGGTGTGACTAGCCATTGGGACTAAAAGAAAGGTGCCAGAGGTCATATTGGCCTATCAATTCATCATGGGTGGATTGCCCACCTGAGTGACCCTTAACATACTTCCCCTAGGATATTATGACTTGTTGATTGGTATGGATTAGTTGGATGCTTATAAAACTAAATTGGATTGTTATCATAAAACTTTAGAATGTGTAAATGAAGAAGGGGGAAAGACGACCCTCCAAGGGATTCAGAATCATGTCTCAGTGAGACAAATATCATCCCTTCAAATGAAAAAGTATTGTAGAAAGGGGTGTTCCTTATATGTTATATAGTTACTGGAATATGTTGAGAATGAAAGACCAAACCTAGAGGACCACCCCATATTAAGAGAATACAAGGGCGTGTTCCTAGAAGAGGTACCGGGTCTACCTCCGAGAAGGGATATCGACTTCTCGATAGAACTTACACCAGGAGAGGTACCAACATCTAGAATGCCATATAGAATGAGCACACCAGAGATGTTTGAGCTCAAGATACAGCTAAAGGAGATGATGGACAAAGGCTACATATGACCCAATGTATCTCCATGGGGAGCAGCCATCTTGTTTGTGAAAAATAAATATGGCACCCTCCGGTTGTGCATAGATTACAAACAACTCAATAAGACAACCATAAAGAACAAGTACCCCTTACCAAGAATCAATGACTTGTTCGACCAATTGTGAGGTGCTTCCATTTTCTCGAAGATCGAATTAAGGTCTGGATACCACCAAGTCCAGATTAAGGATGAAGACATCCACAAAACAACCTTTAGGATGAGGTATGGTCACTATGAATTCGTGGTGGTGCCATTTGGGTTAACCAATGCCCCCGCCACTTTTATGTGCTTGATGAAGAATGTACTCGGCAAATTCCTGGACAAATTTGTATTGGTTTTCATTGATGATATCCTAATCTACTCCAAGAACAAGGAGGAGCATGAAGAACATCTTAGACTCATACTTCAAGTACTAAGAGAGCATCATCTCTATGCTAATTTTAGCAAGTGCAATTTCTTTCAGAAGCAAGTCCATTACTTAGGCCATGTCATATCTAAGGAAGGGGTGGTAGTAGACCCTGAAAAGATCAGATCTATTATGGAATGGACTACCCCGAAGGATGTATCCGATATTAGGTCCTTCATGGGCTTAGAAGGATACTATAGAAGGTTCATAAAAGGGTTTTCCAATATTGGTTGTCCAATCAATGCCCTTCAGAAAAAGGGGATTAGATTCATTTGGACATCAAAATGTGAAGAAAGATTTCATGAACTGAAATACATCATGACCCATGCACCCATGCTAAAGATTGCAGACCTGGATAATGATTTCTTCGTGTGTACAGATGCCTGCAAGGAAGGGCTCAGAGGAGTCCTTATGTAAGAGGGACATGTAATTTTCTACATGTCTAGTAAATTAAATGAGCACGAGATCAATTATGTGACCCATGACCTAGAGTTGGCTGCCATAGTACATGCTTTAAAAATTTGGAGGCACTACCTCCTGGGTAGGATATTTGTGCTTATGACAGACCATTGTGGATTGAAACACTTGTTTGATCAACCAAAACTCAATGCTAGGCAAGCTAGGTGGATGGCTCTCCTTAGTGAGTTTGATTTTGAAATCAAACACATCAAAGGAAACGAAAATAGGGTTGTCGATGCCCTTAGCAGAAGTATAAAAATGATTCATCTGGCAGCAGTAAGCACCTTCGAAACGGACGTCAGGGAAAGAGTCAAGAATGCACAAGAAAAAGATGCATTCTTCAATACCGTGATATCATACCTAAGGCAAGAGCCTACAGGGATAAAATATGAAGGCTACCAGATGCTCGAAGAAGGATTATTGACTTATAGAAACATATTGCATGTTCCAAACTGTGACGAATTGAAGAGGTTCATAATGGATGAACTACATAAGAGACCATATACCGGTCACCCAGGATATCAGAAAATGATCACGGCCACTAGGAAACAATTCTATTAGCCTGGATTGAAGAAAGACATAGCTAACTATTTAGCTAAGTGCCTAGAATGCCAGGAAGTTAAGGTAGAACACCGACATCTAGCAGGATTGTTACAACCCCTACCGATCCCAGAATGGAAATGAGAAACCATCTCCATGGACTTCATCACCGGATTATCAAAGTCGACCAAGAAAAATGACGCCACCATGGTTGTGGTGGACAAACTGAGTAAGTCTGCTCATTTTGTTCTTGTCAAATCAACTTGCAAGGCCATAGATATTTCCAAAATATTCTTGAAGGATATATTTAGACTGCATGGCATGGCCAAGGAAATTGTATCTGACAGAGATACCAAATTCACTTCAAGCTTTTGGAAATCCCTAATGGCTGGTTTTGAGACAAAATTGTTGTTCAGCATGGCATATCACCCTCAAACTGATGGACAAATAGAAAGAGTGAACCAAATAGTAGAAGACATGCTAAGGATGCATGTAACGCAGCAACCTAAGAAGTGGGAAGACTACCTACCATTGGTCAAGTTTTCCTACAACAACGGTTATCAGGAATCCTTGAAGACAAAACCTTTTGAAGCCCTCTATGGTAGACTGTGCAATATTCCAATCAACTAGAGTAACCCAGTGGACATAATTACAATCGGACCCGACATGCTGAAAGAAATGGAAAAACAAGTGGTTCAGATAAGACAAAATCTGAATATTTCTCGGGATAGACAGAAAAGTTACGCCGACAGAAAGAGAACTCCCAGAGAGTTCAAGACTAGAGACCATGTCTATCTCAAAGTTAGAACCAGGAAGAGTTCCCTGAGGATGGGAGCCTGTGCCAAATTGGCACCTCAGTATTGTGGACCCTTTGAAGTCTTAGATAGAGTGGGACCTGTAGCCTATAGGCTAGCACTTCCTCCCACTGTACAGGCACATAATGTTTTTCATGTTTCATTATTGAAGAAATATGTACATGATGCTAATCATATAATTGACTGGTTTGTGATCTTGGTGGATCTGGAGGGAGAATTCCTACCAAAGCCCCAATGAATATTAGACAGGAAGGAAACCTCACTCAGGAACTGAACCATTGCACAGGTCAAGGTGCAGTGGAAACACTTTGGCCCGGATGAGGCTACGTGGGAAATACAGGATGCCATGAGACAGACATATCCAATTTTGTTTATTCCTGTACATACATGTCATATTGACAGATAGAACATCGAGGAAGATGTTCCTTTAAGGGGGAGGGAATTGTAACACCAATTTTCCCCTAGTCTGTAAATATAACTATATTGGCCAAGGAACTATGGCAAACCTAAAGGTGTGAATGTTTGATTTGATGGACCTTTGTACAAAAGGTTGATGAATGTAAATTCTATTATTTTAATAGAAAATGGTTACGTGCTGCATAACTGCTGAAAGAGGGGATGTGCTAAGAGAAAACCATCAATGATATGAAAGGTGGTGGAGGGGACCCATAATGGTTGTGTTAACCTGCATCGAACCAGTACCATGCTGGAATTAATTGCTTGGATCGGAACAACCCTCTGACCCAAGAATGAATTACAGTCAGGCTGGTAGGTGAGAAGGCCTCCTCAAGAGTTAATGAGGGGGTGGGTCAGACCGCCCATCCGTAAGGCTTCCAGACCTGTCCATGGACTGGGAATTCAAGCCACACACAAACTTGTTGTGGAAGGCAAGAAAGGAAGTGTGGTGGGCAGAGGAAGACCTGCGAAGAAAATGAAAAGACAAGAGTGGAAGCTCTCGGGTCCGAGGAAGGACTGAAAGAGGAACAATGAGTTTTGATCACAAAAAATAGAGATTGAGCCAGGAGAAGGAGAGTAACCTTCATCCTTATCTATTTTTGTATTGGGATAAGGAGAGTAAACTTCGTCCCTAACTTTCGTTGAGATGAAAGTAAGAGATTGAATCTCAAATCATCGTGGCTTCAGCTCAGAGGTGGCCAGTGATAAATCCATTAGGAGTGACTGAGTCTATGGTTGGGTGGAAATGAGCACCCCTTTCAGCAGTCACATCGCACCTTATGGTTCTGATAAGTTTTTTTTTTCCTTGTGCTTTGAATTGGAAATAATGGATGCATGCTTGTATTTATATGTCTGTAAATGGATTCTGTATTGAATGATTAAGTTAAGAGTATGCGTTCATTCCTTGAGAACTTTTACATCTGCTTGATTTTCGTTATGATCTAGTTTAATTCCTCGAAAACACTTTCCCCCACGGAATTTCCCTCATCGTCCTAGAGTCGAGTGAGTACTCCCCTGACTGTGGAGGTTGAACCACGAAATCACTACGAGAACAGAGTCTATTAAGCTCAGGAGAGGTAGTGCATGTATGCATTGAGTCTCTGTAAGGTGGGTAGAGGCCAAGACCATCTTAGGTTCTAGAGTTGAGTAATTGAACTTAAGGGGTGTGCGAAAGAATTCTTCCAAGCATTACGTTCAAGAGAAAGAGCGCAAAACTCTTAATCCTTTCAGAGCCAACAAATCTCAGGAAGAATAGTGAGATTCAAGTATAAAAAGAGATTATCCTTTTGTTTGGAAGATGAATGGATGAGATCCATTCGGGAGGATCCAAGGCCTGTCGCAACCATTAGATTTGAAGAAGGGGCACAGGCCTTAATGCCTCGACTCCCTCAGTCTTCGCAAGTTCGACAAATGTTGGTAATCATCATCAAGGGGATGGATCCTCTGAAACCCAAAGTAGCGATGTGACCTAGACCATAGATATAAGGATCTATCGGGACCCTCCTTGACAGTCGTATTAGAGAAATCAAAGTTCACACATCGGGAGAATCGCATGTTATCACGATTAAAATTTTGAAACCCAAAGTTGCGATGTGATCTGGACCGTGGGATCGAGGAAGGTTGTGAACCGTCGATCTGACGCAAGCAGATTAATGCAAGGAGTACATGGGAATTCGAAATTCCCTAAGGACTAAGCTCACAAGAGACAAGCGCTTTTCATAAGCGCAGATGAGGTCCAAGAGGTGAACTTGTTTCAAGTTCATAAGCTCAGGAGGGAAAGAGGAAGTCGAAACCCATACACCAGGGCTCGCAGGAAGTAAATCGAAGGTAGAGACCTTCGAAATATCTGAAATCTTCCAAGTCAGGGAAGAAAGCGAAATCTCAAGAGGAGGAGAAACAGTGACCGTTGGATTGATCACTATGAAATATCTGGACTGTTGGAATCCACATCCAGACAATTAGAGGAGCACACATGAGGAGATCAGATCTAGGCTGTTAGATCTGAGCATGAGGACCAATAGTCATTGGATCCCAAGGAAAGTGCACGAGGCCTAAAACCTTTAAAGTGCTGAGGAGAGCAGACTTTGCGAAGTCTTGAAGTTCCAAAATCATCAGAACCGTCCATCGTCGGGGTTGACAGGTGGAAGAATATCTGAGAGTTCGATGACTCAGACATCAAAAGAAATGGGAAAAAGAGATAGTTGAGATTTGAGATTTTCGAAGCCCGAAAATTTGAAGCAACGAGACTCATCGATGTGAAGGTGGACACTCGGTGCCAGATCTAGAACTTCGAAAGAAAAGAGAGGAGGAAAAGGTCCGAAGACTCGGAGAAGATATCGATCGTTGATCGAGGAGGGAGATGAAAGATCGTTGACCTGGTTGAGGAGGCCAAAGTCCTAAGGCAGGAGCAGAACCATCAATTGAGGAGGATGCGTAACATGCAATCTTCCGTTTCGGAGAAATGTCTCCAGAAGAAACGATAGTTTGAGAGTTGAAACTCCTGAAGTCCAGAGAGCTGGAACCAATCGTAACCGTTGATTTGGAAGAGAACTACGTGCCGACAGATTGGGGAGGTCTGGGAAGGCGCGTGAAAGATAGGAAAGGAGGATAAATAACAACCGTTGATCACAAATCATCGCCGAAATAAAGAGATCGATGGTCAGGAATAAATGCGGGGATAGAACATGTTCGGGTCTTAATTTTCCCTGAGCGGGATGCAATTGAAACCACAATATTTCCTTTGAAACATTATGCAATTTTCCCTGCACCTGGTCAGGTCTTAATTTTCCCTCAGCGAGACGCAATTGAAACCACAATATCACCAAAGGCATACGTGGAACTTTGTAGTGAATTGTGGGGTGAAAAGTGGGTTGGTTTGAAACCACCCTTAGATGTGCCTGCAATCACATACCTTCCAAGAGGTCATAGCATAGGGCCATATGAAGATGGGGGTTAATGAAAAAGGAGTTGGCGCCCGAAATCTAGTATTTCGTTAGTGCGTAGACAGAGGTCGTGGGTACCCTTAGATCTGCACCAGGTAGTCAAAAGGTTATGTGTTTAATTATAGAACGAGACCATCAAGGTCTCAGAGAGTCTCTTGGATTTAGAATCGGAGATCCTTGACCGGAAGGTCGGGCTGGTTTCCTGATTGTCCAAATTATAACCCTTAGAGAGAGAGGATTTATTCCTGTAAGAAGGACAGAATTTTTATTTTATTTTTGGTTACGTCGTGGGTATGTTACAGTTCAACATGTTGTTGGGACATGTGGTATGCAAGGAAGTTTTGTTAGTAGTTCAAGTAAATATTGATGTGATATTGGATTAGTTGGCTCCCACATCCATCGAAGAGTTGTGCGCCACTTTTGGACACACATGTTATTATAGATGATTCATACGAAGTTATGCAAATGTTATTGCATCATTAGATAAGCTATTGCACAAAGTTACAAAGTATATATGGACATAAGAATACCAGGAGGAGTTGGACACGTTGAAAGACAAATTGGTAACTGTGTCAATCATAGTATTTATAGATTGGACCAAGATATTCCACGTACAAGTGGACACGTCATCCATTGCACTTGGCACAATGGTTTCACAACTCAGAGAAAATAGCATTGATCACCTAGTTTAGATGATGAGCTCCCTGATGCAAAACTCTTCAGGGTCAAAGCAATGTTAAATCAACTAGAAGAGATTGCCACATACCTCACAACAAGTCATGCTCTAGAAGGATACACCTAAGCACAAAAAAACAACTAGTGACCTGCAACGCTAACTACCAGTTGATCACCAAGCATTTGTCTTGGAGTAGATGGGATATTTCCCATGTGTATGTTAGAACATGAGCATGAAATGGTCCTCTATGAGGCACATGAAGGTATTGTGAGAGGACACAACATCAGAAAGGCCACTGCACAAAAAGTGTTACACATAGGGTTATGGTGGTCATTAATATTTGAAGATGTTAAGGGATATTTCAGGCGTTGTGATGTCTACCAAAGGATTGGGAAGTATTATAGAAGAGATTAATTGTTTCTTTTCCTAGTCACAGTGATAGATATGTTTGAAAAATGGGATATTGATTTCATGGGACCCACTAGTCCCCCTGTGCACAGGACTAGCATGCGATACATTATTACCACCACATAATACTTGACGCATTGATCAAAATTTGTGCCTGTGAAAAATTGTACCACATAGACAATCACACACTTCATCCCTAAGAATGTGATCACAAGGTTTGACTGCCCAAAGGTGTTAATGAGCAATCATGGCATGCACTTTTTTAATGACACCATCTGCACGCTCGCTCACCAAAAGAGTACACCATATCACCTACAAGCCAATGACACAGTTGAATCCTTCAACTTGATATTAGAGAATGCATTGACCAAGGTTTGTAACATGCAACACGACAACTGGGATCAGTGGGTTCCAATAGTACTATGGGCATATAGGACAACGTGTAAACGATTAACTAAGCATACACCTTTCAAGTTGGTCTATGGTAAAGAGGTTGTGATTCCCTTAGAATTTGTGGTACCAAGTATGTGCATTTCCCTTGCGACACATATGTTAGATGACCAATCCCTGTAGAAGGATTTGGATAAACTTTTGCAACTCGAAGAGGACCAACTCATTGCAGGACATAACCAATTGGTCAAGAAGTAGAGACAAAAGGCTTGGCATGACCATAATTTTTAACACAAAATTCTAAAACTTGGTTCTTTGGTATTACTATATGACAACAAGTTTCTCAAGAACCCTAACAAACTATGCATGCATTAGTTATGACCATTTATATTGGTATACATCAGTGAGGCGGGGGCAGCCAAGTCGAAAAAACTACAGGGTCAACCCCTCAAAGGATTGATTAGTGACACTTGGCTAAAGGCATATTATGGCCCGTAGGGGTCGAATGCACCCTAAATGGACAACAATTTCACAATTAGCTTAGAGTAGGACTTGCGTAGGTATGTATGAAGGAAGGTATCATCACATATTCAATAAAAAGATAGGAAATGAGTAGGGAATATCGAGTACATGACAGGGTGTATAGGCCACCAATTACGCGAGGTAAATTACCAATGTATAGGCTACCAGACATGACAAGAGGCTCTCATAGGTAAAGTATGGGACACATGGTGATTCACAATAGCAATGGGTCAAGCAATCAAACTCAGATAGGTCACACAACTCAAAGGGACGTGAATCATTATGGTAACATGATCCAAAAGGCACATCGACGTTCCAACAATACAACTCGATCAAGGCCACATTAGATTCAAATGACAAGGGGACCGGAAAAAGTCATCATAATATATATACCCTACCTAGAAAAGAAAATAATCACGTGGGAAAACCAACCCATGACTACTTATATCTTCCATGTCCATTTTTCATTTACTTTGCTTAGAGTTCGACCAATGCAGACAAAGAGTTTCAACAATAGAGTGTAGACTAGTGACAAGGCAATGATATGACCAAAGGAGCGAGTAGTGTCAGAAATTTGAATTAAACTGAGGATTCTCGAGAATGATGGCTACTTCCAACAAGCAAGAGGCATAAGCTTAGCTCCAAGCTACAAAGGAATCCCAATGAACAACAATAGAACTCCTAAGAGAATTACATGTTTGGGACCATCTCCTAGGCAGGGGTCCCAACCTCCAGTTCATCAATTGTAATGTACCCAACCACCTGTCTGAGTCCTGTTACCACATTGTAATGTCCCTAGTACCAGAAAATCCACAAATTTGCTCTGATATCATGTTGTAGCATCCTAGCCCCAAGATGGGAAATTCCCCACAAAAATACCAACTCTAATACCATTAATTTAAATATAAATTGCTCTGCATATGCACAAAATTAATTATATATATATATTTAAATATAAATTGCTCTGCATATGCACAAAATTAATTATATATATATATATATATATATATATATACAGAAAAACCCCATAAAAACATATACACAATTATGCACACAATAATTGAATAAATTACACAAAAGACACTTATCATTTGCAAAAGTCACCAATTGCATGCAAACCTTAGACATTCCTCCTAGCCATAGACTATGTTTCTCATTTAGTCTCAGCAGCAGGTCACCCCCGAGCTGAGGCTAGAAACTCCACCAGGGACGGCTTCCCAAGCTAGACTAAGGTCCATTAACAACAAAAATACACAAACTTGGGTGCCAACTCTAACATATTTACCAACTTAATGAGAACGGTGACCTCAAAATAAGAACATTATCCCTTAAAACCCATATTTTTTCATAAAAAACATGAAATCAACCCCCAAATCAAAAAGTTGTGCTACCGGTAGCACCATTTTTCTAACAGGTTCAAAATTACAACATTTTTCAAGCATGGCCTTCAAAAATCATACAATAGCTAAGAAAAACCTTAAAATCAACACTCAAATCAAAAAGTGGTGCTACCGGCAACACCATTTTTTTCTAACAGGGTCAAAATTACAACATTTTTCAAGCATGGCCTTCAAAACTCATACAACAACTCAAAAAAAACTTAAAATCAACACCTTAATAAAAAATGATGTTACCTAAATCAAAATGTTTTTTCAAATGCTAAAATTATAGCTAATTATGACCTAATTGAAACCATGGCCTTGACAATAGATCCATATGCAAATAAAAAACCGAAAATTGGATCCTAAATGGTCACTTGAAAATTTATTTACTAACCTTTTTTTTTTTAAATTACTTTAAAAAATAAATAAAGAGAAAGGAGAAAATCTTCACATTTTCTTTTTAAATGAAGAA
>ML780459.1:667319-713377 GCA_009831015.1 Picea engelmannii | reverse complement strand
AGGATTGATCCAGGTGGATATCGATGGCCACCCACCTTTTCCAAATGGCTCAAAACAGTTTTCTGGCCATTTTGGCAATTTACTATTTTTAGCAGGTTTTAACTTCTGGGGCCATTTTGAGGGTCCAAATGAAGGTTTTTCGATATCGAGGTTCTCAATGATAGACAAATGCATGATTTATCCCCCAAAATGAATCTCCTCGACAATACCTTTCCAACGAGCTATCACACGCCTAAAACGGAGATCGTATGCAAAAGTTTCGACCCCGGGAAGTTGATGTACTCACTTACCCAAACGGGGCCCACATGATTTTTAGCGCTTCATCTCCTAGGGTTAGGTTTTTGGATGTCTAGGACTTTTGGCATTCCTGTCTATTGTAAAAATGCCTTCAGAGCCTCATTGTAATCATCTTCTTGCGAACGCGAGTAGCTGTCACATCTCTTCTCGGAGATAAGCTGCCACCATTCTAGCGAGTCTTTCACTCTGTATTTTTACAGTCTCTGTACATTTCTTTCATTAATAGAAATCGTGTATTACTGTATCTCTGTGTTTATATCTCTGATATATTTCTGTTATATTACTGGATATATGCGATATCTCTGTGCATTTCTTTATTATATCTCCGCTCTCATTTCGTGCCGAAAACAATCTGGATCATCCTCGCTTGAGTCGATGGTGGTTATGAATCGATTTTGAAGCAATTTTTGGAAGCCTCTTGTCTTCCATGTGGTTTAATTTGTTCTTATACATTAGGTATCTAGTCATAGCCATGCTCTCAATGGGGGAGAGGCTTGTTTCTAAGAAGAGGATGGGATAAGGCGTATTTTCTTTAATTTTGAGATTATAGGTTATAAAATTCTTTTGTATTTTCTCTATCTTTCTCCAGGATTCACAAGAGATACCACAACCCCAGACTTCAAATCCATAAATAATAACAGGTGTAACAATATTCTCAAATAGGAGTTTCTTCTTATCCCAACTCCAAAGATCAACTCATTTACAATTGTTTTCAAGCCCATAATAGGCTTTCCATCCCCCAATAATCCTTTTCCCAATGCTATAATTCCAATTGAGCTTGTGGTGAATATCAATTCCAAGATATTTGTATGAAGTCACTTCCTCCAAGTTGTTGTTGTCATATATGAAGGTATCATAAGTGATCTTATTGGATTTAATAATCATGACCTTAGTCTTATCAATATTAACAGTCATACCCATATTGGAGAAAAAATCCTTGAGGATTCTCAGTTGGTTTTCAAGATCATGGGGACTCCTTGCCATAAGAATGATATCATCGGCATAAAGAAGAAGATTGATGACTATACCAGTGAGAGTAGGGTCGACAAAACTTTCTTTTTCCAAGCAATCTTCTAACTTGTCAATGGATATGCCAAAAAGGGTAGGGGACAAGGGACAACCTTTTTTGACTAGCCCTCAATGTTTTTAAACTTGGAAATAATGTTCTCATACATCCTTATTGCAACAACCCTCAACTCGAGAGACACTTTTATCTCTTCCAACCTATTCCAAAGGTTTTTCATAGGAACCATGTCAAACTATTTTCTAAAGTCAACAAAACAACAAAAAATATTGGTTTTAGTATTGCAGAACGCCTCTGGAATGATCCTAAAGGTAACAAGATGGTCCATAGTTGAATGATATCTCCTAAACCCGACCTAGCCTTTAGTTCTTTTACCGTGACTTTCTAGCCAAAGGCTAATATTCTTTTCCAAAAGAATTTCATAAAGCTTGGCTAAAATAGGGCTAATCATAATGGTCCTATAATTAGAGGGAATGTTTCTATCCCCATTTTTAAAAATAGGAACAATGGAGATTTGCGTCAAGGGTTTAGGGAATCCCTGCTTGACTGCTAAATTGAAGAGTTTGTTTATGTGAGGGATAAGGATAGACCCTCCGATTTTAAAAATTTCAGCTTGGTAGCCTTCAATGTCCTTAGCTTTCCCATTTGCAAGTAGCTTAACCCCGAACTCTATGTCATATAAATAAATAAAAAATCTTCCTTTGTAGGGACAATAGGAATGGTTTCCATGGCATTAGGGAACTCGTAGAGACTTTTATGGTAGGAATTCCAGTCCCTTAAGGGAATCCTATTATTTTTTTTAGTATTGCGGTTTAGAATTTGGCTCCAGAACTTCTTAGGATCCGGCTTATATAGTTGTGAAAGTTGCCATTTCCTTTTATTGATATAGTACCTTTTTTTCCTTTTAATTAGGGCTTTGTACATATTGATCTTATCGAGTTTTAAGGACTCGTTAGAAGCATCCCTAATGGATTTCTTAGCAATTTTACATTCTTTATCATACCAAGGGTTGGTCGTTCTATTATTCTTTTTATAGGACACATCGAAAGAGAAATTGTTAATAGAAGTGGAAAGGGTAGTTGTAAAATTATTTTAGAGTTCTTCAATGTTGTCCTTATAAGTTAGGAGATTTAATTTACTATTTAAATCCTTTAAGAAAATGTCAACTTTACTTTTGTCAAAGCGCAAATTCTTTTGATTATCATAATTCTCTTCAATGGCGCTCCTATGCATGGAAAAGTTTAGAGTTAGGGTTAAAGGTTTATGATCAAAGTTGGGCTCATGGTCATTTAAAAGGTCAAAAGTTGTTATTTGGTTGGAAACGGGGATATCAGATATCACATAATCTATGACACTACTACCCAGCCCACGAATACAAGTCATATGGTTGGAGTTTGGCCACTTCATTACTCCATTGCAAATTATTAGGTCATCCACTGTCAATATGCTTTGGACATCCACTGTCAATATACCATTTACTCCTTTTATCTTTAGCATATAAGGCTACCTTACACTCTGTTTCTTTTTCTTCCATTTGTTTTTCTTTCCATGACTTCTTATTCTTTTCTTCTTGAATTTTGGAAGTTTTTATGGGAAGCATTGGTAGTCTACAATCACTAGATTTGTGACCATAATTGTTTCATTTGTGGCATTCAACATTGTAATTTTGCAGTGGAGAGAATGAATTATAGTTTCTATTCTCTTGAATATTATTATTATTATTGTTATTCTTATAACCATATCTTTGAACATTTTTATGATTGTATTTTCCATAAGCTCTACAATGTAATGCTTTATGCCCAAAATTATTCCAAGAGAAACAATAGCCAAGAAAGAGATATTGATATCTTTTTGAGGGAGGTCTTCTTATAGTTGTATTATTTCTATATTCATTTTATTTTGAAGGGAGAGAATATTTATGTAGATTAGAATCAGTCTTTATTTTGCTTTCTTCCTTTTTGAAAAAGATTTAATGGGCAACTGCATAACTTTTTGGATTTTTGTCAGTTTGTTGAGATGTAGAGTTAGATCCTTTGTTAGAATTCTTTTGATCATAATCCAATCTTGACTCATTTCTTGATGGTCTATGACTATTAAGAATATCATCCAAGATTCTTGAGTTGTTTTCAAATCTTGATTGGTTGTTTCCTTTCTCAAGTTCTCTTTTAAGAAAAAAAAAATCATCCTATAGCTTTTCACAATCTAGTTGCTTTTCATTGAGTTGTTTACTTATGACCTCTTCAATTATTTTGGATTCTTGTAGTTGAGTCTTCAAGTCAATAATGATTTGTTCTGATTCATTGATGGTTATTGAAACTTCCTTTTCTCTTGATTTTTGTTTTTCTTCATATTCTAATAGTTTTTCTCTTAATGATTTGTTCTTCTTTTAATATTTTCTATGTTCTTCAAGAGCAATAATAAGTATTCCTTCAAGATCTACTTCTCCTTCAACTTCATATTTTTCTTCATTATCATTAACAACATTATTTTGAGTTTCTATGCCCATAAATAAAATTTATGTCTTGTCATCTTCACTCATGTCAATTGAACTATTGTCTTCTTTGGAGTATAAGTTTTTGTTTTTCTTGTAGACTTTATTCTTGTTTCCAGTTTTTATCTTCTTAAGTTCTTTATGGTTATAAGTATATTCATCATCACTATACACATTCTTGGGATAAGGACATTTAGAGGGAAAATGCCCAACTTTTCCACAGTTGAAGCACTTGAAGGGTAACTTCCCTTTATATTTCCCAAACCCTTTATGGAGTTTCCTTATAAAATTGGCCTCTTCGCCATTTTATATATATGAGTGATTTTCATTTGGAACATGCTCATGGTTCTTTGTTTTTTTTTATGCTTTGAAGGTTGTTTCCCTTTTTGATGACTTTTCTTGCCCGGTTCTCATTTCATAGGCTATAAGAATCCCATGAAGTTCATCGATTGTAAGTTTGTCAAGGTCTTATCAATCTTGTAAGGTAGATACCTTGGCATCATATATCATTGGTAATGATCTCAACACCTTTTGGACAATAATTTTTTCTTTTAACTCTTCTCCCAATGCTCTAATTGAATTGACTATTTCATCCACTCTTTGAAAATATTCTACAATGTTTTATTCCTCTTTCATCTTCAAACTTTCAAACTGCCCTCTTTATGTTTGAAGTTTTTCCTTCTTAATGTTTCCATCTCCTTCATATATGACGTTACATTTGTCCCAAATTTATTTTGTTGATTTACAATGCATCACTTTTACAAATATGGGGTTTGCTAATCCACCCAGAATTGCATTAACAACCCCTGAATTATCATTGTAGAGTTTCTTTGCAGCATCATATGAAGGTGAAGTAGTTGGTGCAGTGTAACCATTTACCAAAAATATCTAAACATCACATCCAAGATCCATCATATAAATTTCCATCTTTATACTCCAGAATGCATAATCATTTCCTTTGAATAACAGTGCTCTGTTGGAGGACATTCCTTCTTGTTGATCCATTGGATTTCTCAAAATCTGCCTTTAAGTGGTTATACTATGATGAAGGAACCTGCTCTCATACCAATTCTTGGAATGTTTTCCAATACTGAGGGGGGGCAGGGTGGGGGGTGAATCAATGTTGCTTATTTTTCTCAATTTAAATTAATTCCTTATTAATTTATAACAATTTATCAACAAGAATGTACATAACTCTAAATTTTAAAAGTAATAATCATAAAAATTATATTTAATTTACAAGTTACATTTTGTAAGAGACACCAATCTCTCTTCTTTTGAGCACCAACTCAAGGAGACACCAATCCCCTATTTTCCAAGCACCAACTTGGGGAAGCACTAACTCCCTGTAGATCAAGCTCCAAACTGTAGAGGACTCCAATCCTCATGTTTTCATGAACCAACTTGAGGAATTTGAAATCCTTGTTTCAGGTTTCAACCTATAGAGGACTCCAATCCTCCCTTGCTTCTCCCTTCCACCCTCACTTCATGTGAATGTTTCAAGTTCTTCCTTGGACTCTGGCTGTATTTTGATCTTAGTTAGACCACTGAGACATCTTCCATTCATCATATCTTTCTATTTAAATAATTTTCCAATAGGTGTATGATATTTTAATAATTGTGTCTCTTTGAAAAAGAGCACCAATTCAATGTGCCTCTTCATAAAATTAATATTATTTTAAGAAAAAATTACTTTTATTATTTTACAAAACCTATTCAATTACAGTTTTGAACCATTCTTTTCCTTGTCTAATTAGATCTCTCAGTTTTTGATGGATCTACCCCCTTTTTATTTTGATCTCATACTTCTTCGTTGTATTCTAGGTTCTTTAATATAAAAATTCTGAACCTTTTAACATTATCTGGTACATTTATTGTGTTGTTCAGATGGATGGGTGCTAATCTCATGGCCCCTTTTTCATAGAACCAAACATTGTGACCAACATCTAAGCAAAGAAGGTGCAAGGCTTGTTTTATGGTTTATCTCGTAGGAACTTTTTTCTATTTACCAGGTGACCTTACCTTATAACCAGGTGTTATACAACATTTTAACCCTCTCTGCCTCATGTTTTCATATAACCTTGGTCCATGACCAAGAGAAACCACACACATGGATTATATTGGCGTTAATTAGATCAACTATTTGGATATGACCAAGTGTTGAGTGCACTGCCCTGGCTTATCTGGGTGCTTTAGATAGATCCATGGTTTGGATTTAATCAACCATTGAGTGGACGGTTCACGGACTCACAGAATTTCAGAATCACATGTCTAACCTTTTATCGCTTATCTTGGAGTTAATTAGATCGATAGTTCAGATATGATCAAGTGTTGAGTGGATGGCCCTGGCGTATCTAGGCTCTTTAGACATATCCACGGTTTGGATTTAATCAACCATCGAGTGGACGGTTCGCGGACTCGTAGACTCACATGTCTTCCTTTTCATCACTTATCTTGGCGTTCATTGGATCAACGGTTCATATACGATCAATTGTTGAGTGGATGGCCCTGGATTATCTATGCACTTTAGACAGATCTACGGTTTGGATTTAATCAACTATTGAGTGTACGGTTTGCGAACTCGCAGAATCACATATCTTCCTTTTCATCTCGAATGTCATCCAAATGCACACCCAACTTTCGCTACCCCCATAATGAACCATACTTAGAGATTTTTAAGTGGTGGGTTCATGGATTAATGTTATCCTTTATATGAGTCTGACTGATAGAATATAATACTTAGCCATTTTTTTGAGTTGACAATGGACTTGCAGTTAGTGTTATCCTTTATATGAGTCCGGCCAATAAAATATGATACCTAGTCATTTTTTGGGGTGCACAAACGACTCGTGGTTAGTGTTATCCTTTATATGAGTCTGATCGATAGAATATGATACTTAGTCATTTTTTGGGGTGTGCAGTGGACTCACGGATTCATGAAACACTTCCTTCCAACATCCAACCTGCTAGGATAGTCTCAATGTTGTTTTATGTTCCTCTGTTGACAATTGGTTTTTCAATGGAGACACAGACTTAATGGAGTAGACACTAAAAATAATTTGAGATATGGTTTGGAGGGAATATGTTAATCTGTCTCAATGAAAATAATGGTGACCATATTGATCCTCTTTGCATCAATGGAAATACCAACATTATATACCCTATTTGACATCAATGCCAACACCATAACATCATGTCCAACACCGTCCTTAGTGCAGCATATACACATGTACAAGAAAAATGCTTCAAAAATATTCAAAAGGATGTGGGTACTCATCCCACATGGTATATTCATGCTCCCAGGTTGCTTCTTCATAATTGTACCAGTTCCATTGGACCTTTTCTAGCCCTATGACTTGATTCTTGATATGCTTGACCTTTCAATCCAATATGCACACCGATTGTACTCATATGTCTCCCTATTTCTCCACCTGAATCACATTCCAATAAATTACATGATTAACATCAGGTACATACTTTTTAAGAAAAGATACATGGAATACTTTATGAATGCACATGGATGCACGCAGTGCAAGCATCTATGCAACATGACCAATCATCTCTAGTATTTCAAATGGTCCACAATAACATGTTGCTATCTTTGAACAGTTCCCCAACTTCAAGGAACTTCTCTTGGATTTCACTTTCAAGAACACATGGTCACTCACTTTAAAATCTTTGTGAGTTTTTCCCTTATCTGCATAAATTTTCTGCCTATCTTGGGTAGCCTTTAAGTTCGGTTTAATCTTCACCATATGTTCCTCCATTTCCTTGAGCGATTTTGGTCCAACCACTGCTCTGCCTACTGGGTTATCCCATCTCACTGGTGTGTTTCATTTTCTACCACAAAGTGCCTCAAATGGGCTCATCCTTAAAAATATTTTATACCCATTATGATAAGAAAATTTCTCTCTCAACTTATAATCTTCAATTTGATGTTGCAAAATACCTTCTTGTAATTTTTTTTTATTTCCATGTACTTTTGATCTGATTTTGCAGCCTCTAAAATTCAGTCTTTTAAAACAAATTTATACATGCTAATGGCTATAGCATGCATCTCATGCACCCTCCTATTGAGTGCATCAACCACCTTTTTTTCCTTTCCTTTGATTTGATTTATATCAAAGTCATACTCACTCAGGAATTCCAACCACCTGATTTGTCTAGCATTCAAATTTTGGTTGTCCAAATAGATATTTTAAACCACTATGGTCTATCCTCAACTCAAATATTTTTCCCACGAGATAGTGCCTCCACATCTTCAAGACATGCACTATGTTTGAAAATTCTAAATCATGAGTGGAATAATGTCTATCATGCTCTTTTAACTTCCTTGACTCATAACATATCACATGCCCAATCTGACTAAGGACTCTAGCAATCCCTTCTTTGCATGCATCGGTACATGCAGCAAAAATTTCACGTGGATAAAAATTACTCAAGATTGGTGCACTTGTCAACAATCTCTTCAAGTGTTGAAAATTTCTATTAGAGTTAGTTGTCAACTCAAATCTCACACCCTTCTTTTGCAAAGATGTGATTGGGTGTGCAATATTTGAAAATTCCTCAATGAATCTTCTATAATACCCTGCAAGTCCCATGAAATATCTCACCTCCGAGACATTATTTGGTACCAGACATCCCTCAATGGCTCTTATCCTTTCTGGATCCACTGATATCCCTTCCTTTGATATTATATGTCCCAAGTAATGTATTTGTCTCTAGTAAAATGAGCACTTGCTCAACTTTTCATATAGTTGATTTTCTCTCAAGACTTGTAGCACCATCCTCAAGTATTTCTCATGCTCTTCTTCATACTTGGAGTATATAAGAATGTCATCCAAGAAGACAATGACAAACTTATCCAAGTAATATTTGAAAATACCATTCATTAAACACATGAAGAAAACTAGTGCATTTGACAACCCAAATGGAACCATTGTGGCATCTCTAAGAATCTCCTTTCATACTCATCTATGGTCATACTCCTAAGCTTGAGTTCAAATAACTCCTTAATTTTTCTATCATAGTAACACTTGGTTAAGTAATTCTTTTGAAAATATATCTTGAACTCCCTCCAAGTAATTTTCTTCTCATCATTGTGTTTCACTTGCACAAATGGGTCCCACGACATTGATGTTTTTCCGTTTGGCTCATAAATTGAAATTCTCCCCTCTGCCTATGAGGAATAATTGTGCAATTGAAAGTATTTCCTCATCCAAAAAATCCAAGTCTTTTCATCCTCGTCTTTAGTGTTCTCACCATCAAAGGTAGGAGGCTTGATCTTATTCATTTCTCCTTGTAGCTCATCTACCCCAGACCTCCTCTTATGTTTTCTAAAATGAGATGGAATTGAACTACTATGTTCTCTCCTAGATGAATGCCTTGGTGAGTGATGATGATTCCTATCAACACTCCATGCTTCTCTTCTTTTATCATGAGACCTACAACTCCTCGACTTGCTTGATTACGTCCCTTTATCCGTTTTCTTCTCAATTCTATCCAAGCTCTATAACAAAATGATGTTGAAGCAATCTTGTTGTTCCTTGGATTTCATAAGCCTATCATTATCAGATTTATAACTTTGGACATATTTTTTCAGAAACTTTATGGTCTCCACCAAGTTCATACTCTCCTCCTTTCCTTCTCCATGCCCATTGGATTTTGTCCCTGCATTACCCATGCTCACATACAACCCTCTTACTTCATATTCATGGTTGCAGGTTCTCTATGCATCTTTTATGCCTATGATCTCTATATTTATCTTATTCTATTTTTATTTAGCTCTGCAAAATGTTCATGCAATAATATTTATTAGACCACAATAATTTAACAAATCTTTCAATTTATGCACCATTCTGCCCTTAAAATGCAGTAGAAATATTCTTTCTAATTTCTTGTAAATTGTATTGTTCAAATCATATTTATGGTTAAATACTTGGATTTCTCTGTCCAATACCTTTCTAATGACTATTATCTTTCTCAATTATGAGTTACGAGCAGAAAGTTATGGCCATTTGACCTTTACCCATTTACTTCTTTGCACCCTTTTTAACCAGGTGCACTTTTGACTATGCCCATGCATCTTTTACACCAGTTCCTTTTGGATTTTGAAAGGATCTCAAATGAATTCCTTCATGGACATATTTTGGACACTATTTCCAATTTTCACCTTCAATCAACAACCAAGCTGCTAGATACAACCTGCTAAAGTTTCGAGCCATTTTACCTTTTTAGCCTTGAATGCTACAAGTTCCTTCTATGTCCTCCTGTGCATTTGTAAGTGCCCATATTTATGTTTTGACTCCATGGATGTCTTATATGGTCCAATATATTTTCATTGACTACTCCTATGCTCCAATCTGATTATGGAGAAAGAAGTTATGGCCCTCAAAAGTTAACTTGGTCTAAATTTTACCTTGCACTGTTTGGCCTGTAACTTCCTCATACTAGCTCTATTTGACGAAACATTTACTCTGTTATAAATCTCTTTCCAATATATTTTATTTGATATGAAGAGACAATTTTTACTTGGTAGACCATATATTGGTTCTTTTTAAGTACCTGAAAACGCTATTTAAGCCTCCAAAAATAGCTTGTAAGAACATGACCTAAAAAACGCTTTAATTTTCTGAGAAAATTAACTGATTTTTGTTGACTTGGTGATTGATATGGCATTCAGGGTCCACTTGGAACCCCAAAATGATGTCATGTCAGCATCCTTAGCTTCCCATCCCTACGTCATCATGCCTCATTCTCTTCTTTCTATCTTTTTCTTGTTACACGGGCCTTAAAATCCAATAAAATAATAATGCTTTATGGACCCAACTGATGTTTCTCTGATCCCAGATGGGACAAGGGTCCCACCTTGAATTTCAAAGTCCCACATGGAACCTTTTTATTGGTCACGAGGATGGGTGGGTCCCATCTTACACATTTTCCTTCATGCATGCGAACTTGCACATTACCACAGATCTGATGGCTAAGATCGGGCGAAATCAACGACTGAAAGACCATGTCGGGTCATGAAAATGCACGAGTGTTAGCATTCATTTGGAGTGAAATTGTGTTTTTCCCCATTCTATGTGGCACGATCTAAGTGATGTCGCATGGTACAAGGGTCGGAAGCCAAAATTGTCTCGCCCCCACACGATAATGGTTTATGGTATCAACTAAACCACCTACACACATATCTCCCACGTCACCTTCCACTGTGATATATGTTGGCACTATACACCTTACACTTTGGAACTCCATGTCACCTATGCCACATTAATACCATGTCACCGCCATGTCATGTTGACATCATATATTATAAAATACCCAAATTTTTCCAATTTTCAAATTTCTCCAAAATTCCCAAAAATGCATAATTCAAAATTATTTTCGCAGTCGCCATGGAACTTTGAAATTAATCTTATGTGATCCATTTCTTTCTTAGGCATGCCAATTTTTCCTATGCATATGAAATCTGACTATTCCACATTGAATTTTCCACGCATTAAACTGTAGAAATTGGGGGCTTTCCCCAATTTCTCCCAATTTCACCATGGTTGTACTATAGCTTCCAAAATCCGTAATTCATCCAATTAAAATCCCGAAAATATTTAGACCGAGATTAAAATTGGGGATTTTAAATCCTTGGGATAAATTTTTCTCAATTAATCATGGAATTTACTCAATTTCGCTACAGTAATTTTGACAAACTTGTTCCAGACATCCCTTTCTAACATTCTATCAAACAATTTGCATGCAAACTCTGCAACTCATCTCCAACGTTATGTTTATGGCCCATACAGGCTCAGTGTTGAACCTACGGCTTTGATACTACATTGTAATGTACCCATCCACCTAGTTGATTCCCATTACCACATTGTAATGTCCCCACTACCGACAAATCCATAAAATTTTCTCTGATACCACACTGTAGCATCGCAGCCCCAAGCTAGGAAATGCCTCATGAAAATACCAACTCTGATACCATTAATTTAAATATAAATTTCTTTGCATATGCACATAATTATACAGACTACAACAAATATATATACGGATGCATAATAATACAGGAAAACCCCATAACAACATATACACAATTATGCACACAGTAATTAAATAAATTACACAGAAGACACTTATCTTTTGTAAAAGTCACCATCTGCATGCAAACCTCAGTTGTTCCTCCCAGCCATAGACTCTGCTGCACATTTACTCTCAGTAGCAAGTCACCCTCAAGTTGAGGCTAGAAAATCCACTAGGGAATGCTTCCCAAGCCAAAATAAGGTCCATTAACAACAAAAATACATAGATTCAAGTGCCAACTCTAGAAAAAAACCTACAACCTCTTATTCCCCACATGCATGTCCCACCTGAGGAAATGTGCCCCTTATCCGCTCAACAGTCCTTCGACTTCCCCACTTCCCTTTTGGGGCTTCAACAATAGGTTGAACATGAAGTCTCAAAGCCCTATAGTTGTAGCTTGGCACCTTGGGAAAAAAATTCCCAACATTTATTTCACCTAGAGAGAATTTCTTATGGGTCTAATAACCCGCCTCTTAAACAACACACGGGCCTAACAACCTGCCTCCTCTACTTAATATACCCTTTTTATTAGTTAAAAACCACTCCAAATATTTCCAAGTACAAGTATGTTGATGGAAGCAAGGTATGGATGTCCACAGTGAGTCAATAATGGTAAGAATGGAAAGAATGATGGAAAATACTATATTTCCCCACAGTATATTTGCATGCCTTTAACTCAACACTTGTCACCTTATGAACTAGCTTGGCTTCATGAATCATCCCAACCTTTAGGAACTTAGGATAAATAAATATCCATACTTTGTACTTTAGGAAATATTATTATAATATTTCCTTGGACTTAATCCCCCTTGGCTTAGCCACCTTTCCTAGACTCTTAGCCCCCTTTCCCTTCTAGTGGAGTTTATCCCCCCATACTCTTTTTTCTGGTTGGTCTGTAGCAGTGATGTATTTTTATTAATATCATCGTGTGTGATTACATTTTACAATGTTAGACTCGTTGGCCTTTTATCATTTGGGCTCTCCAACCTTTAATCACACAAACACTCTGGCCTCAAAACACAAATACAAAGGTACTGCGGCTCAAAATATCATGGCTCACCATCCTATAGAGAATATGTACATTTACAGTTGGGGTTAGAACTAGGGGTATTACATCAACGACCACAGTAGATCTGTCACACAACTACCGTAATTGTGCTTAAAATATTATATGGAGGTCACCCTGAAGCTCAAGGGATGAGAGCCAATGATCCCGTCCCCATGGCATCCAAATCTACGGGCTGCACCCTCTCAGGTGTAGTTTTCCTCGTCTTCAACACCATCAACAAACTTGAGAGAGACATGAAGAAGATGAAGGATATTTCTGATGGATAGATCACCCTATCCAGATACCTGAAAGTCAGGGTGGTGATATCGCCAAGTCCCTTAGGGAGGACTTGGCCCGGATGATGAAGGTGGTTTTGGATGGTATGTTGAAAGACCTCTATCCCCAAAACATCTGGACATAGATCGATGAGCGAGAGGTTGAGATCCCAAATATTGAAGGGAAAATTCACATCTATTATCTAGGGGATTGTCGACAAATTTCAGGTCCTATGCATGGCTGCAACACCAACCAAGCTCGATATATGGTACCTAAATAGATATCGATGACAACATCCCACTAACTCCAACTAGTGGTTCTAACAACTTCATTGGGGAGCTATCGACGAAACCTCGTCATTAGCTCGAGGATGAGCCAAATAATAGTGTAGGGGGATTGTTGGCACCCTAAGGTTTTGTAGAGACTACGTGGTGCCATAAGTCAACAATGCATGTGCCCCCAAGAAGATGCATTGCACGACGCTAGGATCAATGCCTACATCATCCAAGGATCTACTGCGCGCACCAACCCAGTTTTTTATTGCACATGAGGACTCAAAGCGACCACATGTAGGCCAGATCCTAGAAGATCTTCAATGATTGTAACATTTTTTGTAAAAACATGAATGATCATGGTCAAGGTTGTGGGTGAGCTGGAAATGTTTCTATGATTTCCACACTTTGTGGTAGAAATGGGGGATGCATGCAAATATGTAAGGCTTAGTTTTTTGTTCACTTTGGGGGATTCTTTGAGTAGAGTATTATATGTGAGATTTAGCAGAGTTAGAGATACATTTCAACTTTGTGATAATTCCTATGTTTAGAGATATTATGTGTGTGAATAGGAGAGAGAAAGGAGATATGAGTGAATGGATCATTTCTATTTTTCTATGAATGCATCTTGTTTAGGCTTCAACCTTTGTGTATGGAAATGTATTTGAATGCCTTGAGTTCAATGAATAAAGTCTAAAGCACATTTATCTCTACATATTATGAGTCATGTTATGAACGTATGTATTTTATGTATTACTTTGTGCAGTATCTTGTAGCAGTTATGAATGAATGCATGATTGAATGACGAAGGTTTCTTGTATTTCCTATTCCTTCACACCTTGCAAAAAACCTACGGTATTTGTGATTCTCATGGCGACTCGGGTGATAATTTCTTCAATCCTTGAATATTTAATATGTCAAGGACTATGGGGTACTTGTTAGTCAAGCTTATCAAACCCTGGGTCTAAACCTTGCACCCAAGCCAACAATTCTCATGAAGGAATTTTGTCAAACACTTCATATACAACTAGAATTTATTCCTATACACTAGTGTTATAACCAGTAGATCTGATGATCCAGGTGGATATCGGTGGCCACCCACCTTCTCCAACTGGCCCAAAACATGTTTCTGGCAATTTTGGTAATTTACTATTTTTCGCAGTTTTTTCGGGTCCTGAACTTCCGGGGCCATTTTGAGGCCCTAAACGATGTTTTTTTGGGTATGTTGCTCTCGCAAAATAACATCTAATTATGATATTTTATCTCTAGCATTGTAGGCCTCGGATAGATCTTTCCAACGAGCTATCATACGCCTAAAACGGAGATCGTATGCAAAAGTTACGACCCCGGGAAGTTGATGCACCAACTTACCCAAACGGGGCCCACATGACTTTTGGCGCTTCATCTCCCAGGGTTAGGTTTTTGGATGTCTAGGACTTTTGGCATTCCCGTTTATTGTAAAAGGGCCTTCAGAGCCTCATTGTAATCATCTTCTTGCGAATGCGAGTAGCCGTCACATCTCTTCTCAGAGATAAGTTGCCACTATTCTAGAGAGTCTTTCACTCTGTATTTTTTATAGTCTCTGTACATTTCTCTGATTAATAGAAATCATGTATTACTATATATCTGTGTTTATGGTTGCGTCTCTGATACATTTCCGTTATATTATTGAATATCTGCAATATCTCTATACATTTCTTTATTATATCTCCGTTCTCATTTCGTGCCGAAAATAATACGGATCATCTGATACCATTTTGTAACATTTCCAATCACCTAATTAATTTGGAATTAACATTATTACAAGGAATTCATAGGAAACTAGAAATATATCAATAGCATTAACATTACCCGTGACAAATTCATCAATAACCCATGAATTCATTCATCCATTTTAGCACATAAACCATCATTTTTTATTTTATATGGGACAATAATTGCTAGTACATTTGGAAAAAACAATAGTCTACATATACCATGCTTTTCCCTAAAAACAATCGCATTTCCTTGATGTTTCTAATATATTCTCAGATACCCACAAGGCCAATCAAAATCATACTGACATGGATGGAAATTAATTTACATAATAGAGGCATAAATATGCCCCTTACTTTACAAATATGGCTATAACAGCCTCAATCCACATGCAAATATGTACCAGATAGCCCATAATGCCCTTCATGAGACAATGCTAACTTATATCTTTGTATCTTTACGAAATAAGCACATAATCCTCATATACAACAACAACAACATTAAACTTCAACACATTAATACTAAATACTATAATACTTATCTGTTTTAGATTTCAGTTGGGAAAATAGCTCCATGGGAGTGTTTTTCCTCTGAGCCATAGGCATTGGTTTGAGTAGGTTCCACCCTTGTGCCATACATAGAAACAACAAGCATAAATTTATTGGTTATGGATCAGACTTCCTCTCTTAGCCCCTTATCTAAACATCCCAACCCATTTCTTTTACAACAACCATCCCACTCACCAACCTTTCTTTCCCCTCAACCCTACTCAACACAAGG
This sequence comes from Picea engelmannii, assembly GCA_009831015.1. Lineage (NCBI taxonomy): Eukaryota > Viridiplantae > Streptophyta > Pinopsida > Pinales > Pinaceae > Picea > Picea engelmannii. The sequence continues at coordinate 697,355 of ML780459.1, read as the reverse complement.
AATGGGATCCCCTTCATTGCTAAAGACTCCCTCAAGTTATCCCACTTCCCTCCATTACTGAAACACATACTAGCCAAGAAGTCCCAATTGTTGGAAACCAGAGAATACCAATTGTAACATTTACCCATAACTCAGCCACAACCTCTATATTCATTCATGGAAAAAAAACTACGACAATAACATATATTTCATGGTAGCATGCATGCTCTAGTACCAACATTCTAACATACCCAACAATAGCTCCACAATGAGAAAAGAAATGAATTATTATTCATAAAGGTGGAATGAAACCCTTCCCAAGGCTCGCATGAACATAAGACTTCCATGGAGACCATGTGCCCCCCATAAATTTTGGGAAAATAATACTCAAGGCACATAAGAAAAGAAAACATAAAGACTTGGGGTAATAAAACTTGGTTGTAATAAAATAATATTTATTTAACCACCCCTATTTCCTCTCTTTCTAGTTCATTTCCCCATAGTGCTCCTAGGAAGAAATGACACCAATTGAACCTTGTATTATGTTATTAGTATATTAAATATTAATTCCAATAATAACCAAATGGGAAACTTACCACATACTTACCATACACTTATCCAGTATGCTCATAAGGGTTATTATGAAATTTTCACAATTAATGCTTCACTATTCCTTTGAAACATACATGCACTTTCCCAAATTAAGTTAATTTTGTTGCATTGGTAGCAATTTATTGTACGTCTAAAATCTAAATCATCACACATTATCTAAGGAAATAAATTTTTAGAATTTTCCCTGCCAAAACCTTAATTTAATATTTGTTTCTACATTTAGTAATATGAAACCTCAGGAGAAAGCATCAATCCAAGCCTAATTTAAACTCATTAGCAAGAAGTTAAGTTAAAATAGCATAGTCATACTAGTCACTTTAAGCATGAGGCATTATTTCATTAGTAAGGATGACAAAGAATTGGGTTGTATACCTAGATTCCAATATTTCATTATAATTATAACATATATTATAAGTAAATGAATTTGAATATGTTAAAATTAAATATAAATTGTATGATTCTCTTGATGGAATAAATTTACATGACTTTGAGGCTTGCTCTTTGCACTAAAACCTATGAAGGCGTGCTAAATTATTGAGAAAGGTGAAAATGATAAAGTGATGGAAGGGTTAATAGAGAAAAAATAGTGATGCAAAATATTTTAGATGATAAAATGATGCTAAAATATATTAGATGATAAAGTGATGGAAGGATGTTAATTTTTTAATGAAAAAATTAACTTATATAATATTTTTTTTATCCCTCATTTTTAGGGATAACTAAGGAGATGATGTCTTGAGGCCCCTAGGTTGTAGACATGGAGTGTCAAGGGATAGATTGACTCATGATGTCCACTTACACAGATGGATACCCACTTCACCACCACGTTTCTTCAGTTCATCATGATGCCATCCACCACGTCATCCTGTTTCCAGAAGACAATAGGTATTGCTCCATGAGGTACAAGTAAGGTATTGTGGTAAGTGTCACTTTAATAATTGAGGCATTTGAATATGTTTCATTTAAATATGTTTTTGATTATAGAACTCCTACCTGTAAATTACGCTCTTTTCCTTGTTTCACCTTGGTGGTTGACATTGTGCCCTAGTAAGTGGTCACCCTTAGGGATGGGTTTGATACCAGGAGGTCTCCTTGATGATTCGTTGTATCATTCTCGATCATACTTATAATTTTTCACACTTCAACCTTTTCGTCTCCTTATCTTTTGAGATTTTTGGGTGTACTGACCCAAGAAGGGTTTGTACCTCATTTTTGTTGAACTTTTGAAACTTTGGGAATTCATTCTCCAAAAGGAAGTACAAGAAGACCCATATCTACCATTGCAGAAGCCTCAGGAAGAAATTGAAGACTCTATAAGATAAGTTGGCCCCACTAGTAAAAGAAAAAAAATAATAAAGTAAAATTTAATACCTAGAATGAGAAGTCGGCCCCACAAGAAAAGACAAGCACTTGGACTAGTATAAATACAAGACTGGATCATTTCATTTGGACAGACATACACAACTCTCCTTCTGCAGTGCGCACAAGGAAGTTGTCAGTTGTATTTGTGGTATTTCGCTATTTATGGGTTTCTAGTTATCTTAATGAGTGTGCCACACTTGGGGAAGGGGCTAGAATTGGAGAAGCTATTGATTGGTGTTATCTTAGATATTCTAGTGAGATGCTAGCTCTTGGAGATGCTAGAACCGGGGAGGATCTTCTTTGCATGGTATATTGATATGGTTATGGCGATGTATTGGTAATATCTTGGACTGAATTCTTCTATAAGAAAGGTTGTTGGGTTTCATAGGATAAATTCTTGTGTTCGTGTGTCTATTGTGCATGGTTAATGTTTCCAGATATTGTTATTCCTGTTGCATTATTATAGTTGAGATTTCCAGTGTATATTTATTGTATGATAAGTGTGGTAAGCAATTGAATCTTGTTTGTAATTATAAGGCAATAACTATCAATATCTCAGAATAAAAAAAATCAAAAATTTCATGGGAAGAAGGGATTGAAGGCCCAGAGAGAATGTAGCTAGAAAAAGATAAAATCCTAAATTATAAAATTCCAGATGCTCACTCAAAGAGGTCTTGAGAACAATGAAATGATTCTCCCAAAATAAATTGAAGACCTGCAAAAAACAAATTTCACATTATATAGATGTCCCACTTGTTGAGGTGTGTACACTCATGCAATGTCCCTTTCTTTCCATGAACATGGCACTCTGTGTACCTCTAGATTCAAGTGACATTGTGGTATTGCCTTGAAGTCTTATGTTACCCATTTGGAGTACCCAATTGTTATGGGATTTAATTAATTAATGGAAAATGAATGGGCTTGGAAAAAGGATGCATTGAAAACGAAGGTGCAACACACCCTTTACAAAGGAACCCATAAAGGAGACAATACAAACCCTTGTATGTCATGAACCCCATGCTCAAAAGTCTTACCCCTGGCCATTCCATCTTCTTTACATGACTTAGAGAGGTTCCACCCAGGAAACACTCATTGACTTGAGGAATGACTCACCCAATATATCACCTTGAAAACCCTCCCATACCTAAACTTGGCAAGTTACATAGGGTCTTTGAGCACTTGTTTAATTTGATAAGGTAGTTTTGATGCACCTGTTTAGGTATATCTTGTATTAAATGTGATTTTACTTGCTATGATACATTTGACTTGAGACCCTTAGAGGGCACACTCATTCGTCTTTGCAGGACCTTGTTTGGTGGATATTTTGAAGGAACAAGCCTAGCTAGGTCCTTCTTGGGGGCATAAATCCCATGGATGGATGCCATGACCCAGACCTTGGGGAAAGATAGATGATGGGCGTTTCCTTTGAAGGCAAGGGAAGACACCTTGGAGGACCTCACCTTGCCCTTACCATCCCAATGGCTTGCCTTTAGAGGCTAAAACACTGCACTTCTGGGCTTGACATATTGTTTGGGGATAGGGTTTGATGATGGTGGTGATGCTTGATGAGAATTTGGCATGATGGATTAGAGGACACTTGGCATGAGGACACGTGGCCTTTGGAGGCCTAATGCTCTCTTCAACAACCCAACAACTTCCTTAAAGTGACAAAACGTCACCCTTTTAGGGTATGGCGTCACGTTTATAGGGTTTCTTTATTATTTTCCTTATTTTTGTTTTACCCTAATGATATGTGGACAAACTTTGTTTTTAGTCATTATATAAATAAAGGGAAAAGATCATTTCATTTGGATAACTCACTCTCTCTTAAGTGAAGTCATTCTTGGCTGAAATTTTTTCCCTCTTTGGGCAAATCGATTTCTCTCTCTTGTGAAAATTTTTTGATGATATCTTGTAAATTATGGAGATAAAGTGGTACGAAACCTTCTTGGATTATTTTCATTACATGTGGATGAAATTTTCTTGGTAGATAAGGGTTTGATCTTGCTATATTGTGAAATTGGTAAGAAAGTTTCTGCAATTGTTGGTAATTTATTCTTGTTTCATATTGTTTTTGTTTATAACCCTTGGAGGAGTATAAGGGCATACACCCTCCACCAATTCCATCTTATTTGTTATTGGATAAGTCATTTTTCAAAGGTTTCTAGGAGGAGGACAAGGGCGTACACCCTCCTAAATTTACCATTATAATTCTTGCATACTCTAGGAAGTAAAAGGGCTTACACCCCTAGAGAAGTTGCAAACATAACCTTTAAACCCAAGACTCTATAACCCATTTGCAAGTCACTATTCTATTTTTTCATTGGAGAAATAAAATGTTTGCATTGGAATGCGTGATTTTATGAGATATTGAATTTGTCTAAATTGGAATCAATTCTATACTTTATTGGCTTGATTGAGCCACTAGGGTGTCTAGCTTAGCCTAGGATATCTTGTTATTGTTATAAATTTAATGCTACAACCAATAGGGTTGTAGAAAACCTCTTCTTTTACTCATAACTCACTTGTGAACCACTGAAATTACTTGTAAACTTGTACTCTTATTCTACTGCTTATTGTCTATATTTTTGACAATTTGTTTGTCAATTTTTTTGTGAATGGAAATTGTTGTTGTAGAAAACAATTTCTACATCCATAAGGCTTCTCTAATATACTTTTGAAAACATCATCTAGAATCCCTAATTGATCATCAAAGCTTGTGCTAAAGTATTGGAAATTTATCTACTTGTTTAGTGCTTCATTGTCCAATAAATATTTATGCTTTTGATGGTTATTTCTGCAGTAAGTAACATATTTCATTTCTGATATATAAATTTGTTTACTACTGCAATTTATGACAGATGGATTCACTTTTTTGTCCCTTTTATATTTAGGCTTGTATCTTGATTATTTGTCTTGTATTGGGAAGGTTTAACACTTTGGTGCATGTACTCAAGACTTTGGAAAACATCCTCCTTCTACAAGACTCATTTCCAAGCTCTCATCCTTCTCCATTATTTGACCTAAGGGGTTCCTCTCATCATCTCTCCACCCTCCATCTCAATCCCCCTAGGGTAACCAGGATTCCCCCCTTGAGGTGATCACATAATCTCTAAAGAGAGGGGAGTACCTATCTAAGGTGACAATGGGTAGGTATTCCCATAGTTGTCTCACCTTTGTAGATTGGGTCGGTATTTTCTCAACCTACAATCTATGCGATAACATTTTGGTGCCATTGCCAAGGAAGATTTTGAATCCTCTTTCGCTCCCTAACGACACTTTGGAAAGATTTGATCCCAAATCCTTTACCCCTTGTTTTCCCGATGACTCCACCTGAGGTAAGTTCCCTTTCCCTTTCCTTCCTTTCATGAACATTAAGTTTATTTGGTGGCTTCATTGAAATGACATCCCAGGTAATGGAACCATGGAATCACAATATTTACCATGGGCCTTCCATAAGGTATACCCTTCTATTTATGTTCATAATACCCCTGGATATCCAAACCATTTTCCTAAAGAGTGGAGGGAAAATTTCCCCAAATTCAATGGTGACCCAACCCTAGCAGTCACCCATGTTGTGAATTATATGAGGTATTGTTGGACTTATGGGATGACCCGGGTTCTACCTTAGTTATCCAAAAAAAACCTTATCACCATCGGCCCTTTTGGTAAACCATAAGGCTACACCACACACAAAGTGCACAACATAGTCTCACCCAAGATGGTTTATGGGGGATTGCAGGACACAGGTGTCTATAATCATGGAAGGGATTGGATATTTTCTTTCTACTTCGATTTCTACTTAACCATGCATTATGTCATACCATTTATCATATCCATTCATTCATTCATATGCATACTTATTCTAGTGTGCGCTGTAAATAAACTATCCAATAAACCATCCATTCATCTATATAACCATTCAATCATAATTGCATAAATAGTAAAAAATTAAAACACATTGCACACATAGTTTTACCATGGTTCACCCCCCCTGGGGCTACTTCCATAAATATTTTATGCTTCTTTGTTATTCATCAAAATGGCGTTGTGTACATTACATCATAGAATAATGAAGAGTAGTGAGGTGGACCAGTGTCGCCCCAAGCTCCACAGCTTGTGATATGATGCTCAGCTACAACTCCATATTGAATCCATCTGAGCTCCACAACTCTCAAAAGAAACCTCAACTCCAAAAAGTTTCTCCATACAAAAAATAGACTTAGAATTAGATCCTTACTCGATATTAGATGCCTCAACCTACCTCATACATCTCTTATTTATATTACAAAAACATGTTAAAACCCTTACAATACATCCCAAAACCCTAACCCTAACTTGGCTATGTTTGTCCACATTTGCGTCGGATTTCCGCAAATCCTACTGCGCACGCTACTTTTCCTCAAATTATGGCATGCTCCTCATTGTTGGGGCTTATTCCTTTCTCCACTTTCTCAACAGTTTGTAAACCATCAGCTTTGTGGAAAACTTTGTTGCTTGGTCATTGATATCCTTGATGATTAGTCCTTGGGTTCCCTTGTTTGTCCTAAATTGTGCTTTGACATCCTCTATAATATCTTTATCCTTGGCTTTATTGTCCAAATAGTCCTTTGGATTTTCCCTGCTAATAGGTAATCTTGTGATCTTCACTATGAGATCCACATATATGGGGATTGTCTTGTCCATCCACAGGATACCTCCATGTACCTTGGCCAATATTTGTTTCACACAAAGGCCCACATTTTTACCGTGCCCAAAATGCGGTATGTCTAACAAATTCAAAATTCTTGAGTTGTAGAGACATGTAACCCACTGCGCGAGCTCCAAAATAGGTTTCCCTAGGGGTCCTACCTCCCCCCTGTTCTTCATGTATAAATCACACTTCTAATAGTATTCTTTTGAATCCTTATAAACTTTTGGCCACCATAACCCTGCGTGCAATACCTTCTATGCGGTAGCTTTGCCTGCGTAGTGTCCTCCTGCAATCCCGTCATCCACTTCTACCAAAATAATGGGTCTTTCATGCTCCATCACACATCTCCTTATGATTTTGTCTCCTCCGATTTTTTCTAAATGACCTGCAATAAACTAATAATATGCAACTTTGATCACCAAAACTTTCTTCTGTGTAGTATTAAATTCTCTTGGTGCAAATCTTGTACTCAAAAACTCAATAATGTTAGCAAAACACTCATCTGCAATTTGTACTTAAAACAATTGTGCATCTGGAAATTTGTCTTCCAAGTTACTGGGTTCTTCTCCATTTGTTATCCTGGACAAGTGATCCGGTACTGCATTCAATCTTCCTGGCTTCACCACAACTTCAAAGTCAAATTCCTGAAATAATGATATCCATATACATATCCTTCCCCCCAACACTGTGTTATTAACTAAGTATCTCAGAGTTGAATGGTTTGTAAACATATTAAAGTGTTGTCCCAACAAGTAATGTCTATATTTCTGCAAAGCATACACCATTTTTAGACCTTATATTTATGTAGTATTGTAGTTATGTTATGAATATGATAAAAAAAATCTTGCAAATGCAATAGGGTGATCTATATCACCTTCTCCTGGATGGGTTAATATTGCTCCTAATGCAATTGCAGATGCATCTACATGCACATGAAATTCTTTAGCCCAATCTTGAAATACTAAAATCGACGCATTAACCATCTTTTCCTTTAAAATATCCAGGCTCTTCTGGCATTCATCATTCCACTGGTACTTAGTATCCTTCTTCAATAGCTTCTCCATTGGCTCAGTGATATGTGCATATCCCCTTATGAATTTCCTGTAATATCCTGTATGGCCTAATGTACTCTTCAACTGACGCACTAACTTTGGTGGTGGTAAGTTAACTATAACAAGAATTTTAGAATGATCAACCAATAGACCCTGTTTACACACCACATTCCCTAACAAAATCCCAAAAGGTGTGTTGAAAATACATTTCTTAATATCTAATGAGATCTGACACTGTATGCATCTATCAAACATCAGCCTTAATACTTCAACATGATATTTCAACAAACTGAACATTTTCCAGTCATCCAAGTAAAGCTTCAAAAACTTATGAATACGGTCCTTAAAAGCTACTACTACTACTACTCTTGAAAAAATAGTTGGTGCATTATTGAATCTGAAAGGAATAACTGTATACTGAAATGAGCCCCACTCTATGGAAAATGTTGTCTTGTGTCTATCTTTTGGTGCTATCATGATCTTATGGTAACTTGAAAATCCATTTGTAAATGAATAATCTTCTTGACCCCCTACATTCTCCAAAACTTCATATGTAAATGGGGTAGGGAAAGGATCATGTAGGCAATCATCATTCAATTTTATCAAATCTACACAAATATTGATCCCTCCTTGCTTCTTTTCATGTACCACCATGGGACTAATCCATTTTGACTCTTCTACAGGTTCTATAACACCAGCTTCTATCATTTTGTCAATTTTTGTCTTCACCTTCTCTTTGTATATTGGATTTAATCTGTACGACCTCTATCTAATAGGTCTTGATTTTGGATTCAATGGGATCTTCGTCTCTCTTTAGCTCTCCTGCTAATCCCTTCATCTCTGAGAATGTTGTTGGGAATAAGTCACTTTACTCGTGCAGTAATTCTGTGATCCTCTATACTGTCTGATTATCCCAATAATCTCCAATACTGTCCATTTTTTGGTTTTTTGTGGTTCCAATGTTGACCTTCTTAATATTGAATAGTTCAGCATAATATTTTGAATCCATCTTGGGGCCTTATAATTCCCTTTCACCTTCTAGTTTTGGAATCTGTTTATTGCACGGATTATATTCATTTGGTTCTTCTGCTTCTGCGACGTGATAACAATGTAGCATTTGTTTAACTGTCTGGCTAGCCTTACTCTAAGATGATGGAATTATTTCAAACTTTGGTTCTTCAAATATCTTGTCTCTTACCACTTTCAGCATTGTATCAATCTCTGGGTTGTCATGCTCAAAATAAAATGTAACTATGAAGTTCTTCTATATATCTTCCCAGTTGGCAGTTTCTCTGTGATGTTATTGTTCTATATACCAATTCTTCAGAATTCCCTTTAGTGTGTTAATAAAATGGTGTGGCCATTCTTCTGGTGGTACTAATTTCCAATGGACTATGCACTTATCTACATTCTCTTGGGGTTATCCAAATCCCTCATATTTCTCCTCATATATGTCTTCCTACTCTGCGTCGAATCTGATGTGTGATAACCTTTTTCAATGGAACCAATTGTTAATATTTGCCTTGTGTTTACACCACCATATTGTAGGTGTAGTTTTAAAAGCAATATCTAGTGTTGGTAATCTCTAATTTTCCATAATCTCTACCTCATATTTCATCAAAAAGTCTTCTAAATCATTCAAGCCATAAAAAGTAGGAGGTTCTCTTACGTCTATACCAACCCATCTCAACGTGCGCGTCATTCTGTCACATCTTCTGGTGGATAATTCATGAAGTTGATGTTCCAGTTTCCTAGTCATGTGTCAGAGTCTAAAGCACAAGAACTAATACTCCTCCAACTGAGCATTCCATTTGCAGTTGGGTTGATATAATCCTCTATGTGTGTGATAGTTCTGTATAACTGATTCACATCTTCTGTTAGGATATTATTTGTAGGTTCCACATACCTGCCTCCTTCTGAGGGATCTAATGGCTCAATAACTATGTATTATCCAGATTCAAATATCATCTTTCTTGTCTTCAAGTTAATAATAGCCTGGTTATCAAAGGTCGAATCCAAACCCAACAATGCTAGATATGGAGAAGTATTGTCCACTATGTCAATGACTTCAAAGTCCACCATGATGCACACACCATCCAAATCTGATGGAATCCCCTTCAACCTTCCAATGGGCACCACTTTGTGCTGATTTTCCAACTTCAACTGAATAGTTGAATACCCCAATTGTGGTTCTCCCATAGCTTCCCAATTTTTCTTTGGTAGAACAATGACTTCAGATCCTAAGTCTAGTATAATATCCCCCATATTGAAATCTCCTATGTTGGCATTCAATATGAATTCCTTGTTGGTTCTTCTCTTCTTTCGAACCCGATTTACCCTTTTTACCCCCTCTTCCCCAAGATTACACTTTTGTAATAAATTCTGCAGTACTTGTAAGGAATTTTTATCACTCAATAATTTAACACAAGCTCCCAAAAAGTTTCTTAAGTTACTTACTTGTTCCGAAGGCTGCTCTTGATTGTTCTGATCAAATAATGAAGGCATATCATAGACTGGTGTCTCATCTACTGGCTTCGTTCTTGAAGTGGACGCAATATTTTCCTTCAATATTTCCTATCTGCATTCCTTGAATATCTCTTTCTCTTTGCGCGCATCAAACTTCTGCTTTAGCGCTATATTATTCCTAACCCACTAGTACTAGTCTTTATCCTTCTTGGTTGCATCTTCGCCTATCTTAGATCCTCCTCTCATCACTATGTTAATATTCTTCCCATCTTCTTCTCTCTTTTCCACCCCGATCCATTGTATGTTCTGATTATTCGAGTTCCTTTTGTCCTATATATTTATCAAAAGTGTAGGGTAGTCCTCTATTTCATGGTCTGTTGTGCAATAGTACATACATGTCACAGTTAGCTATGGGAAGTCTCATGAATATTTCCCTGGTTTCTAACAGTTATGACACACTACTGGTCCTTGACCTCCTCCAAAACCTCTTCCTCCACGACCTCCTCCTCTGAAGCCTCCTATGTTTCCTTGATTATTTTTTCACGGTGTGTTATACTGGGGTCCTTGATTATACTGTCATTGTGGGTTATTTTACTGTTGTGGTGCGTCACACTGTTGTGCATGATTATATTGTTGTTTCCCTTGAAACTACATATTGTGGTTGTGCTACAAACTTGATGCAAACCTTCTCCACTCCCCCCTCGGAGAACGATCGCGATAAACAGGACCTTCTCTAACTTTGGCCCGAAGAGCGTGAATTCTCCTCTAATTCCCTCTCAGGAATTCTCTACCCACAACTTACTCCTTACTAATCTCCCTTATCTAATCGGGAAATCGGAATTCACTATCTCGCGAATTCTGTAGTCACAACCCTTTACCTTGTGATTCTCCGAACCCCGACGTGGGTCAATCGTTGACTTTCTTCCCCTTCCTATCGGTATTTTCTCTATCGGTGAATCGCTACTCGCGATGCCAACAAATCGAAACTCAAATCTCTGAAACCTGATATGTTGATTCTCCGATGACACCTGCCTTCGTTGCTGACGCTTGGACCCCACACACCTGTAGCGATCGGGAAATCGCGGATCGGGAATTCGTGGTTTCCGTGGCACCGTTTCACAGGACCTCCTAAGTCCCGAACCCCGATATGCGATGCCACCTATCAATACCACCCACTATCACCGTGGGACCCGTCGCAATTCGGGACTTCGCGAATCCTCCGCGATCCCTTCGACACCAAAAGTTCCGAAGTGCCGAACCCCGATCCTTCGGGATCTTGCGCCACGTATCTCCACTGAGATCAACGGTCCTGATCTTCTCAATAAATTGCTAATCGCGATTTCGTCATATAAGAGTTCCACGACCACGGAAACTCTGATATCCCGATGAGTCGAGTCCCGATAACTCTCCTCCCTGTGCACCCATGCTTAAACCCTGCGCAACTTATCCGGAATCTGATGGCTGGCGGGATTTCACTAATCTGTCCGACGAATCCTAGTCGTCGACTCGTCCTCCTTGATGCTTCTTTGAAGCGACAAAGTATTCTTGCCGAGACTTGTTCTCCAAGCATGTGCTTGCAGCTCCCACTCGAAACTCTATTTGGCACGAACCTTCTACATTCCCGCTTGGTGAGATCACAAAGGTTCTATCCCTCTTGAGCTTATCCTCGCTTTACAAGTCTTTATGAGGACTTGTTGCACGCCCTCCTTGCGGCAAAACTCCAAATACGACTAAGTATTGGAACTCTTCGATCCTGCGCACTCCTGCAGCATAAATCCTTCAACTCTTTGCTCAGAATCGCAACTCTGAGTCTTCGACCAGCCTGTGCATGCCTTGCACGGCTCTGGTGTCAAATCTGCACTTCTGAGATGAATAGAAACAACAACTTGCTCTAATTGAACCCTACAGTCACGCACTCTTTGCGGACAGATTCAACTGCACTCCTTGCAGGAATTCTCTGGCTCACTTAGAGAAACAATTGAAACTTATTCACTCATTCTCTTAGACTTCAAATCAACCATGAAATCACATACATAGCATATAAAATCAAGTGCATAACAGGAAGCAAATACTCATGAGCATAACATCAACAATACACAGAGAATAACACAACCATGGAATTGAATCAAAGCTTTTCTATTAATTCAATATCTRTACATGGTGGTTCTGCTCACAATTTCTCTGCTCTGCWCTCTTCTTGCTCCYGTTTCTCATATGTTACAATGTACAAAGRAGGGTKTYTATATCYYGTTTCCCTCTYGAATTCTAAAKCTATCAAATCTACAATAAATTTCCTATCTACCAACATTAAATCTATTAAATGCCTCAACTACCTAAGGACAAGAGCTTAAAGGCTCAAGGTCCCTTTTACAATACAAGTGCGCTTCTTTATGAATGACTTCATTAAAGAGCGGCGCGACAATTTTCAAGTATTTCAAAATGTGTGCTGGCGCTGTCCAGCTGTCCTTTCTGGTCCATGCGTTGGCTCGCTTGATGAGTGAGCGATGCTCCTGCATCAAAACTGCTATGTGGGATTGTACTATGGCTGTTGTGCAATGTTATATTGTTGTTGCTGCGTAGATTTTCCTAATACATGTTCATCATGTACCATGTATGTATCTACAATTCTTTCTTTTATCATCTCCAATGTTTTACAATCCTTGTCTTTGTTTCCAACTAACTTACAAAAGTTACAAAATTTACTCTTTGGAATTGTCTGATATTTCTACATCAGGGGGTAATGATATGGATCATTCCCATGTGTTTTTCAAATCTTTCACCATGGTCCTTTTGAATCTAAAGGGTTTGGCATACCCACTCCAATATACTGTGAAAATAATGGACACTCATTCTTGTGATGACCATCTGTCCTGTACATCGTACACCATACATCTTATCTTTTCTCCTTTCCTTTGTTCTGATTTAACTGGAATGTTAAGTTCTTCATATCTTACCTTATCTCTTCCACATCTGGATCTGTATGCTTGTATTGGTTTTCCTCTATCTGTAAGGCTACCTACAGGGCCTCACCCTGGCTTTGGAATTTCTACAGTCTCAAGGGATACTTCAAGTGTCGAAACAAAGAATTAACAAACAAATGTCTATGTTGTGTACTAGTAATAGTGTACGTTAACTTATCTTTTAGTCTCTTGAATTTCCGGTCCACTTCCCAGACTGATTCTCTTGGTTTCTTCTTGATCTCTATCATTTCATTCATAAACCGGTCTTCTGAACTTGGCTTCTAAAATTCATTTATTAACTGCCTCTTCACATCTGATACAGTTGTAGGTGTTCCCACTGGGTTATTTGTTGATATACCCATGTACCAATCTAATGCGTGGTCTATGAAAGTGATTTCCAACTGCACAACCTTTGTATCTTCGTCTATAATATGCTTTTCTACCCATATCTTCTCACAGATGAACACATGTTTTTTCTAGTCATGTGACCTGTCCCCTCAAAAATATGGTAACCTGATGATTGGATCTTGTCCTCCCATTGTGAAATTTTTTGAACTACCACTTCCGCGCGGTGTAGATACTTGAGTGCTACTTGTTGAAATTTCACTTCTACTACTGAACCCACATCCTAGAAAAAATATTCTACCACTAATCAGTGGTTGGTTAACTACTTTTTCTTCTTCATTTGTGTTAGTCACACATGGGGTTGTGGATTCCACACTAATTCAGATATGGAATGGAGATCCTTCTTCTGCGTCGAACCCATGACCTCTAGTTTTCCTCTCATATGTGGCACACAAGATATCCTCAATATTCCCCATGGCACAGAGATCCTCTCTCTCTTCCTCGTCGATTTCCAAGCCCTTTCGCTCCGCTACAACCCTCTACTTATTATTCATCCTATACTGGTAGGGTCGTCCACTGCGCATCACACCTGCATTCCTTATGATTTCCCTGTTTTTTTCAGCATCCATCATGATGCGGTCCATTGCCTCCTTCTTCTGGCTACTCTCAAGAGCTTTCTCCATTTCTAAGATATTCCTTACTGCTTCCCCAAACTCCCCCATGCATGTAAAGTGACCTAGTTGTCGGATTCCATGGTCATCACGCCTTTATCATGTAATAATATCTTGATCGACGTGTAGAGTGACCTAATGTACCTCCCTCTCGGTCCCATCAACAAATCCTTCTCTACATCAGTATATGACTTCGTTGTATCTATTGCAAACTTAGTGATAAAGCCTACAATAATGCTATCTAACCAAAAATCCACTACACGTGTGAATTTATTATTAAATCTTTCCAACCGCACGATATTTTCAGTAGTCCACAATACTGGCCTAATATGGTTATTCGAATGGGTATCCTTCAATATTAACAACCATTATTGTATTAATTGTGGAAAGAAACAAAAATATTCTTCATGCAAATCAGTAAACACATACCTCTGCAAGTACTAGTGTGGTGTATACCTAGAACCCTTATTTTCTTTCTGCACGAATTCCAACTTCTTTGTCTCTAACCATCTTTCAATCTCTTTCTTAGTAGGATTCCATGGAATGAACATCCATTTTTACCACTGCATCTTCTTCCCAAAACCCCTTCCCAGCTCTTCTTCTGAGTTCTATCCGGCAACGAGACCAATTGTTGGACTTATGGGCTGACCCGAGTTCTACCTTAGTTCTCCAACAAAACCCTTATCACCATCGGCCCTTCTGGTAAACCAGAAGGCTACACCCTTAATAGAGTGCACATCGTAGTCTCACCCGAGATGGTTTATGGGGGATTGCAGGACACATGTGTCTGCAGTCATGGAAGGGATTGGGGATGTTATTTCTACTTCTATTTCTACTTAACCATGCATTCTATCATACCATTTATCAGATCCATTCATTAATTCATATGCATAAATATTCTAGTGCACATTGTAAATAAACCATCCATTCATCTATCTAACCATTCAATCATAACTATAGAAATAGTAAAACATTAAAACAAATTGCACACATAGTTTTAACGTGGTTCACCCCCTCGGGGCTACATCCACAAAGATTTGTTTCTTCTTTCTTATTCATCAAAATGGCACTACACACATTACATCATAGAATAATGAAGAGTAGTGAGGCAGACCAATGTCGCACCAAGCTCCACAGCTTACGACCTGACCCTCAACTACATCTCCAGATTGACTCCATCTGAGCTCCACAACTCTCAAAACAGACCTCAACTCCAAAAAGGCTCTTCGTAACAAAAATAAACTCACACTCATATCCTTACTCAAGATTAGATGCCTCAACCTACCTCATACATCTCTTATTTATATTACAAAAATGGGTTAAAACCCTTACAATACATCCCAAAACCCTAACCCTAAGTTGGCTAGGTTTGTCCATATTTGCGTCTGATTTCTACAAATCCTACTACGTGTGATACTTTTCCTCAAAATATGGCGTGCTCCTCATTCTTGGTCCAATCTTCCTCATTTTTTTGTGCCATTCTCCCAAAAATGCCTGCTCCAACAGGTATGCTTCAGGTATAAATGTATTGCATGAATATATACTAATGAAAATATTTGTATCTTCTCTACAATAAATTCAAAGGAAGTGCCTTGCATAATCATGTGATTTGAAAAGTATATGGTCTTCTACAAATCTTGTTGAAGAGTTTCTCAAGTGTTGGGGGCCAACTATTTAGGATTTGCAGGATACTCTCCAAGAGATCAAAGATTCCCTTTACAGAGAAGGTTTCTTAGTAGATGGTGAAACAATGGTTAAATAATGTGAAATTGAAGAAGAATATCACCCGAGATCTGTAAAAAAAAACACTTGAAGAATGCATCCATGAAGAAAGTTGTCAAGAAGATCTCAATGATGAAGACCCATATGAGACATCAGTGTCCATTATTCTGCTTGGTGAAGGTGAACTTGTCTTGCCTCACCTTCCTCCTATGCATGCAGATGAAGAAATGATTAGCCTTAATGATGCATATGATATCATGGAGGACCCCTCTTACGTGGTTGATCAACATATTGATGATTCCATACATGTTGGGAGACGTAGATAGGATGTGGTTTGTTTCATTTTTTATAAAGATCTCATTTACGACGTTGAAGGTAGTTCTCAAGAAAAAGGGTTTGAGTTGTCATCTTTAGAGGACTGGTCTTCATGCATATATGATCCAGATGTTTGGTAGCTTGAGGATGATGTGATCACAGATTTTTTCTTTCCATTCCAGGATGATTTGTCGCAACACATTGATGATGATTTTCAGTCATCCCTTGGGAGTTGTGATGCATACCCTTTTGGGGATGCAGTTTTGTTTTATGAAAATTTTCAACCACCTTCATCCTCATATTTATATGGGCACTAGAATGTGAACATCCTAGAGCAGTCAAAGACTCATATTACGGAGTACTCGTATTTTCATCTTGGAACCTTTTGTAGGGACTTGCATATGATGAAGCAACATGTTTTGGGTGTTCGAAAATATTCTTTCTCTACACCTTAGCTCATCCCCTACCTCATCTCTCCTTATCAAGGGAATCATGGGGTCTTCACAGAATCTCTCATATCTTCTCAGTCTTCAGGAAGCAGTGGTCATGCTCACAAGGAAGAAGATGAACCATCATATGTACATGGTAGCGCTCTTTAGAGATGGATTGATCGGACCTATGTCTATTCTTTTAGGAAGGATTTATGAGATGACCGGGCTTGTGGTTTCTCTTTTCAACAAGATTTCCTCCTTCCCACCCATCTCCATGAGTTTAATTTCGTTTCATGATTATATGTATATTTATGCTAATGATTATTATGTTCTTAACTTATCTTTGTTGCATTACATGATTAAGCACATGGGGAGATACCTTGATGAAATGTTGAACATGTGGTTGCACTGGTTGTATGACTTCACCTAATGTTTTAGGACCTAACCTTCAAGGCAACAGGTAAGTAGGTAGGTCATATTGATTTCTTACATTTTCATATTGTTTTCTCATGATAGTTTAGTTGCATTTAATTTTTTATTTTCATTTTCGTCTACTTTCATTGTGGATTTATATATTTTTCTTTCATCATATTATATGAAAAAGTACAAAATTTTAGTTTCTAGAATTAGTTGTCAATTTTGAAGTTTTGATTTTGTTATGTGAGCAAAGGGTGAGTAAGCCACCCTATATTTTATAGTTTGTTGTTTCACCGTAGGCATAGGTCTAACCATGATATGTTGAGGTTCACATGCACTATATGATGAGTACATGTCCCCGAGTAGGAGCCAGATGTTATCCCCCATTTCTAGGGATAACTAAGGAGATGATGTCTCGAGGCCCTCAAGTTGCAGACATCGTGTCAAGGGAGTCATAGATCAACTCATGATATCCACTTACACAGATGGAAACCCACTTCACCACCACGATTCTTTGGTTCATCATGCTGGCATCCACCACATCAGCCTGTTTCCAAAAGACAATGGGTCTTCCTCCATGAGGTACAAGTCAGGTATTGTGGTAAGTGTCACTTTAATAGTTGAAGCATTTGAATATGTTGCATTTGAAGATGCTTTTGATTATAGAATTTATGCTTGGAAATTATGCTCTTTGCCCTGTTTCATCTTGGTGGTTGACATTTTTCCCTAGCAAGTATTCACTCTTGGGGATGGGTTTTCTACTGGGAGGTCTCCATGACGAGACATCATACCATTCCTGATCATACTGATCATTTTTCACACTTCATCATTTCCGTCTCCTTATATTTTGGGATTTTTAGGTGTACTGACCCAAGAAGGGATTGTACCTCATTTCATGGGAAGAAGGGGCTGAAGGCATAGAGGGAATGTAGCTGGAAAAATATAAAATACAAACTTATAACCTTCCATATGCTCACCCAACGAGGTCTTTATAACAATGAAATGTTTCTCCCAAAATAAATTGAAGATCTACAAAAACAAAATTCACACTATATAGATGTCCCACTTGTTGAGGTGTGTACACCCATGCGGGGTCCCTTTCTTTCCATGCATATGGAACTCTATGTACCTATAGATTCAAGTGACATTGTGGTACTTCCTTCAAGTCTTGTTTTCCCATTTGGAGTACCCAATTGTTTTGGACTTTAATTAATTAATGGAAAATGAATAGGCTTGGGAAAATGATGTATTGAAAATGAAGGTGCAACACAACCTCTACAAAGGCACCCATAAATGAGACAATATGAACCCTTGTATGTCATGAACCCGATGCCAAAAATTCTTACCCCTCATCCATTCCATATTCTTTATATGACTTAGAGAGGGTCCACCCAGAAAACACTCCTTGACTTGAGGAATGACTCACCCAATAGATCACCTTGACAACCCTCCCATACCTAAACTTGGCAAGTTCCATAGGGTCTTTGAGAACTTGTTTAATTTGAGAAGGTAGTTTTGATGCACATGTTTAGGTGGATCTTGTATTCAATTTTATTTTACTTGCAATGATACATTTGACTTGAGACCCTTGGAGGGCGCACACATTCGTCTTTGCAGTATCTTGTTTGGTGGACGTTTTAAAGGAACAAGCCTAGCTTGGGCCTTCTTGGGGGCATAAATCCCATGGATGGATGTCGTGACCCAGACCTTGGGGCAAGATAGATGATGGAAATTTCCTTTGGAGGCAATGGAAGACACCGTGGAGGACCTCACCTAGCCCTTACCATCCCAACAACTTGCCTTTGGAGGCTAAAGCGTTGCACTTATGGGCTTGACGTCCTGTTTGGGGCTAGGGTTTGATGATGGTGTTGATGCTTGATTAGGATTTGGCATGATGGATTGGGGGAGGACACTTGGAATGAGGACACATGTCCTTTGGAGGATTAACGCTCTCTTCAACAGCCCAACGATTTCCTTAAAGTGCCAAAACTTCACCCTTTTAGGGTATGACGTCATGTTTCTTTGGTTTCTTTATCTGTAAAATCAAATTATGAATTTTGAAGGGGAAATTAAAGGGGTTCGACCTCCTTAATTGTGTTTTACACTAATGATATGTGGACAAAATTTATTTTTAGTCCTTGTATAAATAAAGGGAAAAGATCATTTCATTTGGATAATTCACTCTCTCTTGAGTGAAGACATTCTTACCTGAAATTTTCGCCCTCTTTGGGAAAATCGATTTCTCTCTCTTGTGAAAATTTTTGGATCCTATCTTGTCTATTCTAGAGATAAAGTGGTGTGTTACCTTCTTGTAGACATGTCATTGCATGTGGATGAAATTTGCTTGGTAGATAAGGGTTTGGTCTTGCTATATTGTGAAATTGGTAAGGAATTTTATGCAATTGTTGGTAATTTCTTCTTGTTTCATCTTGCTTTTGTTTTTAACTGTTGGAGAAGTATAAGGGCATACACACTCCACCAAGTTCATCTTATTTTTTATTGGATAAGTCATTTTTCAAAGGTTGCTAGGAGGAGTACAAGGGCATACACCATCCTAGATTTACCTTCCTAGGTCTTGCATACTCTAGGAAGTAAAATGGCTTACACCTCTAGAGGAGTTGCAAACATAAACTTTAAACCTAAGGCTCCATAACCCATTTCCAAGGCACTAATCTATTTTTGCATTGGAGAAATAAAATACTTGAATTAGAATGCATGATTTTACGAGATATTGAATTTGTCTAAATTGGAATCAATTCTATGCTTTACTGGCTTGCTTGAGCCACTAGGGTGTCTAGCTTAGAAAACGATATCTTGTTGTTGTTATAAATTTAATGCTACGGGCATTGGGGATGTAGAAAACCTCTTTTTTACTCATAACTCACTTGCCAACTGCTGAGATTACTTGTAAAATTGTACTCTTATTCTACTGCTTATTGTCTATGTTTTTTATGGTTTACTTGTCAATTTTCATGGTTGGAACTTGTTGTTGCAGAAAAAAATTCTACAGCCATAAGGCTGCTCTAATAGACTTCTGAAAAATCATCTAGTAGAGCCAATTGACCGTCAAAGCTTGTGCTAAAGTATTGGAAATTTATCTACTTGTTTAGTGCTTCATTGTCCAATAAATATTTGATGCTTTTGATGGTTATTTCTGTAGTAAGTAACATATTTCATTGCTTATATATACATTTATTTACTGCTGCAATTTAGGACATCAAGCTTCACTTTCTTGTCCCTTTGATCTTTAGGCTTGTATCTTGATTATTTGTCTTGTCTTGGGCATGTTTAACACTATGGTGTAGGTACTCAAGACTTTGGAAAACATCCTCCTTCTACACGACTCATTTCAAAGATCTCATCCTTCTCCATCATTGACCTAAGGGGTTCCTCTCATTATCTCTCCACCCTCCATCTCAATCCCCCTAGGGTCATCGAGATTCCCCCTTTGAGTGATCACATCATCTCTAAAGCGAATAGAATACCTATATAAGGTGACAATGGGTAAGTATTCCCATAATTGTCTCCCGTTTGTAGATTGAGTCAAGCTTTTCACAAACTACAATCCATGCAATAACAATTTTAAAGATACATAATATTAAAATTTTAATATAAATTATTGATTTGAATTTTTTAACCATAAATTAATAAAAAATCATTATTTACAAATAATTTAAATTTAATTTTAAATATATTTGATTTTAAAATCTTTAAAATAATTTTATTTATGATTTAAACAACAAATTAAATTAAATTAAATTAAAATAAAATAAAAACACCACAATATCTATACATCCAAATATCCAAAGTAACCTTTCATTATCTTACAAGAAATGTTGTATATATGATGGAAAAGTATTGATATATCCAAAGGAACCGTTCATTATCTTACATTAAATATTGCATATATGGTAGAATATTGATAGAGTTGTAATTGAAGTTTTTTTTCTAAATATTTATTATTTTTATAAAATATTGATTTAAATTAATTTAGCTTGTTAAATATATTTGAAGGTTTTCTTATAATACAGGGAAACTAATTTTAAGGGGTTAAACATCTTTCCTCAAGCGGTTTTATAGTGAAATTTGAACTTGGACTATATTGAAAAAACATAATATACTTTGTGTTGATAAATTTCGATTTATAACTTTATGTGATAATGTCTACTTTCAAGATTATAGCTATTGGTCATCAATTACTTCATTATAAATTAATCTCTTAATAATATTAAAGAAAAAAAAATTGTGAAGGAAGTGTATTGCCCTATTTCCTAATCAAATCAAATTTTGCAAGGTGTCATGGGAAAATTGATCTCTAGCATTCATTATTGGTGTTAAATGTTGATTCCTCTATCCTTAGTGTATAGCCCCATGCCTCAAAATATGCCAACAACACCCTTACACATCTCTTTGTTCACCATCCATAGTTTAAGGAAGGTGCAACCCTTAGTTTTTCTAATTCAATGGGCAACGATATAACAACAATAGTTGAGGCCTTTGTGTATGGGTTGCGGCAAGTTCCCACCATAGCCTCCTTGAGTATCATTGTTGGAAAAACGAGGCAAACACCAACTCTCAAGAATATCATCTTTATTTTCATAGTTTTTAAAAACACATAATCTCAACATTCGTTTTTTTACATTTGAGCTTTTGGTTGTCTCTAATGATGGGTGGAGTGTCCACTCGAAACATTGGACGTTTCAAAAATAAAGCACATAGTGTTTATCCAGAAAAAATTTCCACAAAACAAATTTGTCAAAAGATTAAACTCTATACTCAAAAAAAAAACATTCATTTTATTTTCATATTTCTCTATTATAATAATAATAAAATCCTAGAAAAAAAATACATTATCAATAACGTAATGAATGTGCTTATATGTTTGATTTTGATTCATATATTTATTTAATATTTTTAAATTGATAACTTTATGTAATACATATATTTGAATTAAAAAAAAAATATACACTTTTCCTTTGTCCCATAGGGTGTGATCATACCAACGTTAATGCACTAGATCTTATCAGAACTCCATAATTAAGCACACTTGGGCTAGAGTAGTATTGGGATGGGTGACCTCCCAGGAAGTACCAGTGTTGCATTCTCCCCCCTTTATATATATAGCCTGAGTGGGCCTAATGGTTAAGAATATGTGTTTCCTCCTAAGAGGTCACAAGTTCAAATCCAGAGGGGGGTAGGGTATATATACCTCTGTAAAATTTACCAATCAAATTGTTGGGTGGACGGGGTCCTTTGTCCCATAAACAAGGGGGTCTCATACACCAATTTAGTGGTTGGCTTGGTCATGACCTTAAAATTAGAGAAGAGAAGAAGAAGAACAAAGATTCTCCCCCAAAGTCTAATGTTCTATGGGTTAGAAATTTATTAATAAGTGGGCAAACTCACTTATATAGTTTTATTTACAAGTTAGTGGATTTTTCTTTTAAATTTGAAAATTATATATACTTAATTAAAAGAAACCGAAGGAGATATTCGTTGAGATAGTGAATCTAACTTATTGTTATTTAGAACATTTCAATATTCTTGCATGTAAAAATGTAAAGCTTGGATTGGATCAACACTTGCTCTTAACCACGAGGTGGTAGGAAAGGGGGGACAACCCATGATCCTGAAGGAAACGAAATTGTTAACTATGCTTGGGAATTGGGGGAAATGTCTAATAACCTGACAGAAGCCTACGCATTGTGGTGTGGCCTTAACCTAGCGAAAGAGGATGGAATAAGAAGACTAGTGGTGTTGGGTGGCTCATTGTTTATTATCCAAGTTGTAATCGACAAAGGCAATCCTTTTTATGCCAAATTAGTAACCCGCCTAATCCAAATCAAACAATTGGCTCACTCTTTCAAGCAAATTCATTTCTTCCATGTCAAGTGAGGGTAAAATGTTGAAGCAGATATGTGGGCCAAGAAGGCCAAATTACTCCAACAAGGAACACTTTGCTTGAATGGAGCGAATAGCTCGTTACACATTCCCTAGTGCAATGAAGCTTGGGGGCGAAGATCATGACAATGTACACTCTTAATTTTGAATGTCTTTCATATCTATTTGTCTGCTAGGACAATATATTACAATAGCAACCAATAAAAATACTTGGAAGTCAAGTTCAATGTTAGAAGTCAATCAATTTGTTATATATCGAAAATAAATTAATTGTTGAAACTATTTATATATATATATATATATGTAAATTCCAACTACTACCTCAATGCAGCCCTCCTTTTATAATATAAAATCTCTTTCATGTTTTGTTAAAAAAAACACTTGCTCTGGACCAACTATTTCTTAGTTTTTTGACCTATATTAACATGGCCAACTAATAAATTCAAACCTTGTCTAGGTAGATTCTAAAGCTTGTTATTGTCAAATAGATCTCAATGTAATGTTATTTTTTCCATTTTTTCCAAAAGGAGAGACCATTACATAAGGCAAACCTTGGTTGAGAGAAGCCAAATGCTCATGGAATTTAGGTTTCCAATCAATTGTGTGGGTTCCACGGTAAGATGACAATGACACACCCTTCTCTTTTCATTTCAACATATAACACTTCCATTGCTCGGTTACTATTGGTGGACCCTCATAAAATGAAAGAAATCACCCTCTTAAAAACAAAACGATAAATTTAAAAAATAATAAAAATTTTGTCACGTTGTAAAAGTCTAAATGAATTAATATGTAATTAATTTTTTTATAATAAAACGTTATAAAATTCAATACCATATTAAATTAATACACATTTCTACCATGATATATTTTTTATTTTGGTCTTCACACGTTTTCATGTCCCCATAACAAAGAGATTCTCGTTACTTTTGTTTAGTGGAAAATTGTACATGGTCAATGACGTGCGTGCTTATGTGTTTTCTTTTAATTCATATATTTATTTAATCATTTTTAAATTGATAACTGACGTGCGTGCTTATGTGTTTTCTTTTAATTCATATATTTATTTAATCATTTTTAAATTGATAACTTTATGTATTTTTTTAAAGTAATGACGACATTTGTTTGTGTTATGTTTGACTCGTATATTTATTTAATCATTTGTTTATATTTGGTTTTGATTAAAATATTTATTAAATCAATTTTAAAGCGATAACCTTATCTAAACTCCAAGTGTATTAGAAATTTGTTTTGTATGTCGATTTTATATTTTTCTCATTATTATTATGAAGAGCACGCCTTCATGAAGTTCCTTCGACTTAAATACCACGTGTTATAAGATATATTTTATTTTTCAAACGGAAGTCAAAATCGGCATTACATCAAAGGTTGGAATTTGAAATTCAAACCATTTGTCAAATTTGATGGTTATAGTTAATTTATTAAATTTGATGGTCATAATAAATTTATTAAATGTTTTAAGTATTTTGTTTAATTTCAGTAAATAGAAGTTTGATTATATATATAATTTTCTATTACCATGAATCTTTCAAGCATGGTTTCACCACCTCTATCATCTGCACAATACCATGTGGAATTTCGACCCTATTACCAATTTAGTTTGGGTATTTGAATGAATTCGGATCCTTGTCAAATTATTTAATAGATGCATGTTCTATAACTCATAAATTTAATCTGTGATGCTACCCCATATATATATATATATATATATATATATATATATATATATATATATATAGTTTTATGTATATTTGTATCAAACTTATGATTTAGAGCTGTATTTTTCCAAAACTTTTACAGGACTAACTTTAAAATTAAGAATTTCTTTATTTACACTTTCATAATTTGTCTAAATACTCTAACAATCATTCCATCTCGTAATTGAAGCTTTCAATTCCATAGTTACATGCTTCAAACACTTTTTCCGCAATTATTCTCAAGAAGGAATTTTGTCAAACACTTCATATACAACTCTAATTTCTTCTTATACACATTGATTTGTGGCCCATACAATATCAATGTTGTAACCAATAGCTCTGATACCATTTGTAATTTACCCAATCATCTAATTGGTGGCATTTTATTGACAGGATTATGCATTGCTAGCAAGAAGAAGCTTATTTTATTAAATACCTATGGCCCTTGAGTGGAGAGAAAGAAATTCTTGAACACGGTGGCAGACAGTGGCATTCTCTCATGCAAAAATTTGATCATAGCGAGAGATTTGAATTTCACAATCTCACCTGGTGAAATTTGGGGTGGATCGACACAGGTAGGGCCACTGTCAGAATTTTTCAAAGCACTTTTTCAGACCAATCAGTTAATTGATGTCCAACCGGACAGACTTGTCCCCACATGGAGGAATGGACGCAAAGGGACTAGCTCTATCACCAAATGATTGGATGGATTTTACGTTTCTAAAGAGCTCCTATCTGAAGTGGGTTTATATCGTTCTTGGGCGGAATACCCCTTTGTTTCCGATCACACTCCAATCCTATTACAACTAGAGACCGTGCCGACTTACAAACCTTACATGTTCAAACTTAATTCAAATTGGCTTCAGGAAAAGGACTTCATTTCCCTTGTACACAAGATCTGGACAGACCCATTGTACCTTTATGAAGGAGGTGGGCAACGTAGAATCATTTGGAAACTAAAGGATCTAAAGAAACAGACTAAGCTTTGGATCAAGGACAAGAATAAAAAAAAACTCTTGAGGTTGGAGCAATTAGAATCAGAGATTAATTATTATCTCATGCATCGGGCCAATGGCGATTTAACCAGGGATATAGAGAAGAATTTAAGTAATATGGAACATGAACGAAGCACTTTACTTAGAGCAAAGGAAGAGTTATGGAGGGAACACAGCAGGGCTATATGGATTCAAGGAGGTGACCAGAACACAAAGTTCTTCCATCAATACGCCTGTTATAGAAGAAACTGCAAACACATATGGGAGATCGTTGATTCCACGGGTCGTTCTCATACTGGTCAGGATAATATAAAAGCTGAGGCTATGAAATATTACAGTAATTTATTCAAGGCACAGTATCTACAAAAAATAGTTGAACAATGCAGATTAGTTGGGCTCTTTTCTCGTATGGTAACTAGTGCAGAAGAAAGTTCTCTATCACGACCTGTTAACATAGAAGAATTGAAGGAGGTATTACTCATATTTAAGAACGATAAGAGTCTTGGGCCCGATGGCTGGACTGTGGAGTTCTTCACTTTCTTTTTTGATCTAGTGGGTATCGACCTGTTAGAAATGGTTGAGGAATACATGATGAAGGGGCAGATAGTAGGCGGCTTCAATTCAACTTTTATATCCCTCATCCCGAAGTCGAACAAGTTGACAAATTTCAAAGACTTCAGGCCCGTTTATGTCTGCAATCTTGTATACAAGTTAATTTCTAAGATCATAGAAAATCATATCAGACCAATCCTATCCATATCCCTCTCAGCTGAACAACTCGACTTTCTGAAGGGCCGACAAATACAGGATGCCATTGGCACTTCTCATGAATGCCTTCATAGCATTAAAAAGAAAAATATAAGTTTATTATTCTGAAGCTGGATCTACATAAAGCATATGATTGTATTGATTGGGATCTACTAAGAATGATCTTACTACAAACTGGATTTGGAGTACATTTCACCAACTGGATAATGAGCTACGTCTCTTCATCATCCTTTGTTGTTTTAGTAAATGGGGAAGCTACAGAATTCTTTAGGAGCGGCCATAGATTATGTCAGGGATGCTCATTATCCTCGCTGCTATTTATTCTAGTATTAGAAGGTCTTAGCTAACTACTTAAAGAAAGCAAAGCAGCAGGGAAGATCTCAAGCATAAGAGTTTCTAGATTGATTAAGATCCTTCATATTTTATTTGTGGATGACATCTTAATCATGAAAAATACTTCTATTAATGAATGGATAGAAATTGATGGCATCATCAATTTTTTCTGCAAAGCATCAGGTTTAAGGGTAAATGTACAGAAATCCATTGCACTACATGCAGGATTATCGAAGGCAGACTTGGCACTGTACAAGACTGTTCTTCCATATAGATTTTCTTTGTTGTCCACAGGGTTTAGATATCTGGGTTTCTACTTGACCACTGGGCCACAAAAGAACGTTGATTGGAACTGGCTATTGTCCAAGATGGAAAAAAAAATAGATCTCTAGTGTAATAGATGATTATCATTGGGAGGATGTTTTATTTTGGTTAAATCGACCCTTGAAAGTCTGCATGTATACTGGTTGTCATTGGCAACCATCACATGCTCTATTTTAAACAAGATCAAGATTATTATGTTTAATTTCCTCTAGAGAAGAAACATGAACTATTCTCATTTACATCTTTGCAGATGGGATTCGTTGGCTAAACCAAAATTCTATGGGGGTTGGGGGTTCTGCAATATCTTTCACTTCAGTAAATCCTTAGCAACAAATACTCTTTGGAGGGTTATAATGGGTGTAGGCATTTGGCATGATGTTATAAAAGATGAATATTTCCCATCTTCCACAGTTATAAATTGGCTCAGATCGCCTACTTTCGTTCCTTCAATTGTCTCAAAGATTTGGGGTGGACTCTTAAAATGCATTCACCTGATCATGCAGTGGTTGAGTTGGATTCCTGGTTCTGGACACCTTGTGGCTATTGGTAGAGACAATATCTTGGGTTTGGAGGACAGATCTTTCCTCTCACTAGAACTTGTATCTTTGTTAATACATAAAAAAATATCTATCCTGTCATAGGCAAGGAACCTTGTTGTACAAGTCGGACACTCGACCAACTGGTACAGATATGGGGACCTTGGCCTTACGAGTTCACTGGCTGCTGAATGGAAATGCTACCACAAGGCTCTCAACAACACAAGAGTCTCCTTATATGATGGTGATGACACGTTAATGTGGGCAGGAGGTGACCATTCACAGTACCTCTCCACAAAAAATGTTTACTTGGCTATTATCTCCACTCAGGATTGCTTGGGTATTGATGGATGGAGGCGTGGCTTATGGAAATGGGTCATCCAACTTAAGATAAAATTATTGACCTAGATGGTAGTTGAGGGGAAGATTCATACATGGGATACACTATAGAAAAAGGGGTGGGAAGGCCTTAGTCAATGTATGTAAGGTAGCTAGAGAGCTATTTGGGGGGGCAGATGGCCCATAGTGATAATAGTGGAGGCCATTCAATGTAAGGTGGACTAGGTCCACTATATTATTAAATAAGACCCACTATGGTAGTTAGATATAATAAATAGGTAGTTAGATATAATAAATGTAAGAGGACTTCTTAGAAGGTTCTACTTCTAAAATATTCCTCCTCTAGAATATTCTTAGGTGATGGTAGCACTATATAAAGGGGTTCAAACAATGTAATGGGACATGAATAGAAGTATTGTATTTGGAGATGAAGCTCATTAGGAGGATGCCCCCTCGAAGAGGCAAGTGAACAAGAGAGGATCCCTTCCATAATAGGATCCATTGTATGGTGTTTCCCTACCTCAAGGGTTTAATAGTATAAAGTGGTGGTTTTGCATATTGTTCTTGTATATCTATTGTGGTGCTTTTGTATTCATAACTGGTTCAGGTTCTTAACAAGTGGTATCAGAGCACTTTCCTTGGTAGACATTGTGGGCAAATATTTTTTATTTTTGCAGATTTGTTTTTCGGAGAAGAAAAGAGAGAGTCGTGACATTCCATAAATTTTCGGTACATTTCTGTGCAAAATTTGCAGAAACAAGTTGTATATCTGAGTTCCTCTTAGAAAAAAATCCAATTTGAAAAACAAATCGTCTGAAATGGAGTCCGGGAAGTCAAGATATTGAAGTTTTAAAATCTGTAATTTTTCAGAGTTCTTTTCCGCGGATGGCGGCGTGATTTTTTTTTTATTTCTGTAGCATATGAAGGCCGAATTTGCCCAAAAAATTACAAATCTGAGTTCCTCTCACAATTTCACCCAATTTAAAAAAAAAAATCAGCCAAAATGGAGTCCAAGAAGTGAAGTTATGAGCATTTTAAATTCAACAGTTTTTTAGGGGTTTTCTAGAAAAAGCCGCGATTTTCTGCCGTAACTTATTGTTCTATTTTTTGGTTTTTTCATGACGACTGTGGGACCGGAGAGTTCATAGGGTGCTCAAATGGATATTTCCTCTCAAACCCTCAAAGAAATTCTACAAATTACTGAAGCATTCAAATCTCAATTGTATGACACATTGGATGCTAGATTGCATGACCTTGCAGATGGCCTCAATGATAGTTTTCGTAGCATTCAAGATTCATTGGATAGCATGCAGGAGATATTTCTTATGGCAGACATCAAGGATGAAAATAATCAAGAAATATATGCTTGGTATGATTTTGAGGCCGATTGTGATTATTGGTATATGGATAGTTGTCATTTTTGGGATGACAACCACTTTCATATTTTATTTGATGACTCTAATCCACCTTCTGTAGAGAGCATCAATGTGACAAATCGAGAGCCATTGATTATTACCAATGTCCATCCTGCATATTCTATAGTGGTATTATTCCTTCCACATTCTACTACGACCCTTTTCCACTATGTGGATGAATCTTCTTATTTGGATCCACATGACATGTGTTAGTATTTGGAGCATCATTTTGAGTTGGTTATTGGGTTCCAAAATCTTCCACGGGGAGTTCACATGAGCACTTGGACATGGGACCCGGGCTTACAATGGTGGTTGGACTACTTTAGCATGGTGGCTTTCCTTTCTACATGGGACCTTGGTTCTCTAGTCTTCTTCAGCATTATGGTCCACAATTATCCATGGGACCCTAGTATATGGTTGTACATCAAGCATTGAGGACAACGCTTTCATAAGGGGGATGGAATGTAAGGTAGCTAGAAAGGTAGTGTGTGGGGGGGGGCGGGGGGGTGCAGAGGTCCCATAGTGATAATAGTCGAGGCCATTCAATGTAAGGTGGACTAGGTCCACTATGTTATTAAATAAGGCCCACTATGGTAGTTAGATATAATAAATGTAAGAGGACTTCTTAGAAGGTTCTACTTCTAGAAGATTCCTCCTCTAGAATGTTCTTAGGTGATGGTAG
>ML780459.1:643212-667269 GCA_009831015.1 Picea engelmannii | reverse complement strand
AAATATATGCTTGGTATGATTTTGAGGCCGATTGTGATGATTGGTATATGGATAGTTGTCATTTCTGGGATGACAACCACTTTCATATTTTATTTGATGACTCTAATCCACCTTCTGTAGAGAGCATCAATGTGACAAATCGACAACCATTGATTATTACCAGTGTCCATCCTGCATATTCTACAGTGGTATTATTCCTTCCATATTCTGCTACGACCCTTTTCCACTATGTGGATGAATCTTCTTATTTGGATCCACATGACAGGTGTTAGTATTTGGAGCATCATTTTGAGTTGGTTATTGGGTTCCAAAATCTTCCACGGGGAGTTCACATGATCACTTGGACATGGGACTCGGGCTTACAATGGTGGTTGGACTACTTCAGCATGGTGGCTTTCCTTTCTACATGGGACCTTGGTTCTCTAGTCTTCTTCAGCATTATGGTCCACAATTATCTATGGGACCCTGGTATATGGTTGTACATCAAGCGTTGAGGACAACGCTTTCATAAGGGGGATGGAATGTAAGGTAGTTAGAGAGGTAGTGTGGGGGGGCAGAAGGCCCATAGTGATAAAAGTGGAGGCCATTCAATGTAAGGTGGACTAGGTCCACTATGTTATTAAATAAGGCCCACTATGGTAGTTAGATATAGTAAATGTAAGAGGACTTCTTAGAAGGTTCTACTTCTAGAAGATTCCTCCTCTAGAATGTTCTTAGGTGATGGTAGCACTATATAAAGGGGTTCAAACAATGTAATGGGACATGAAGAGAAGTATTGTATTTGGAGTTGCAGCTCATTAGGAGGATGCCCCCTCAAAGAGGCAAGTGAACAGGAGAGTATCCCTTCCACAATAGGATCCATTGTATGGTGTTTCCCTACCTCAAGGGTTTAATAGGATAAAGTGGTGGTTTTGCATATTGTTTTTGTATATCTGTTGTGGTGTTTTTGTATTCAGATCTAGTTCAGGTTCTTAATAGTGTCCATTATGCAAGAGCTTTGTCGAAGACATAAACCATCTTTTCATTAAACACTCTGGAAACGATTAAACACTCTCCTGAGTTTTAAGGATGCATGGACAGGTTCAACATTGACGGATTGTTTTAAATCCTGGACAAAGGAGAAAACAAATATATCATACCTCCTGGCCCTCACCTGTTGGCACACCACTTATCTTACCCTAAACTACAGATCCTGGGAGATTACACACTCTCATATATATATATATATTGTATTGTATACAATGAAGAATATAGGTGTGACTCTAAACAGATTGTTGGTTTTCCCAGTTTG
Source organism: Picea engelmannii (assembly GCA_009831015.1). Lineage (NCBI taxonomy): Eukaryota > Viridiplantae > Streptophyta > Pinopsida > Pinales > Pinaceae > Picea > Picea engelmannii. Next base: position 665,978 of record ML780459.1, on the reverse strand, counting down.
GGTTTCCAAGGTAAAAGTATTAGTGTAATGTGTGTGTGTGTGTGCCATTGTATATTTTCTATTTTTATTAAGAATCTATTTGCAATAATCAATTGTACAAGGTAAAAATCTACAAACCAAGTGGTTCCAAGTAGAAATATCTCCAAGATTCTTCCAAGGAGGGAAATAAGAAGTAGAAAGGAAAGGAGAAGAATACAACAACCACTTCACATCAATTCAAGGATCCAAAAAATCACTATAACATTGTAATATCAATGGTCACACCAAAGATAAGTGTTGGAAGTGACATCTAGAGATGAATACAAAGAACCACAAGAAGAATTCCAAGAAGAAGAACATGCTAGTAATGGATTTAGGCAACTAAGTAGAGAGAAACTTATATCTAGATGAAAATATTGTCTACACTAAAATGAAAAATGAGGTGATTTTGAGTAGCCTCCATCCCAAGGAAGCGAAGGAAATGAATAAAGTCGTTTGCATTAAGATCCAAGTCAAGAAGACACAGGTGGATTCTCTATTTGATTATGATTATGAGGGCAATCTCATAGAAAAATATTTTTTTTAGCAAATATTTGATTAGAAGTTCATGACCATCCTCACCCATATCCATTGAGACGGGTAAATAAGGATGCAAAGCTCAAGATCACTAAGCAATGTAAGGCCAAATTTTCTATAAGTGAAACCTATATTGATGAAGTGGAACAATAAAATTAATACCAATTAATGTGTGAGGAGTAGTGTTTATAATCCCCTACATGTACATGAGGGATGCAATCTTCATGAGGGTAGAAAACTAGTACTGCTTGATCAAGGATGTGAAGTACTTAATCGTCAATGCAAAAAAAGATAAATCCAATACCTCTCTGGTAAGTGCCGACTAGGCCAAGAAATTGATCATTCACAATATGACGTTTTAATTACTCTTCTTAATAGAGATTAAACCAAGAGATGAATCGATAAAAGCAACTTGCATCTTTGGAGTGATGTACTAATTAAGAGAAAAAAATTAGTTTAAGGAGATTTTATAGGCACATAGAGAAGTGTTTTAGGATCCTAAAGGATTACCACCTAAGAGAGAAGTGGAGCACGAGATACAATTGTTTCTTGACTTCCCATTGCAAAACATTGGGTTGTACATATAGTTTTTCCTGGAAGAAAACAAAGTGAAGAAACAATTGTAGTAGCTATTAGAGTAGGGATTAATTCAATCAAGCATCTCACATTCTGGGTCACCTATCATAGTACCTGTTAGAGCACATATAATTTTGAGCTTTTGAACTTTAGATCTTGCCTCTTAGAAATAAAAAAAAAATTACCCAAAAAACAAAAAAATTAGAGTTGCCTTTTAATTTTAAACCAAATCCATTGGTTGTTATTTATCAATAAGGCGCTTACAATTTCTATCGTCGATGAATTACTCTAATTTGATCGAACGGTCCTAATGATCTCCAAAGTTTAGAAGCTTCTTGAGTTTTAAAAAAAAGTCTTTAACGATCGCTTTGGAGCTTCGCGCTTAGGATATTCGAACCAATCTAAACAAAAAAAAATTCAAAACTCCAACGTCCTAAAGATAGTCATTCGTGATAATTCCTAAAAAAAACTTACAAACAACTCATAGGACACATGTCCTTTAAAAATATTAGAATCATAAGATTACTTTTAAGATTGTAAAATTACTTCTTTCTCAAGTAATCTCCTAACCGTCAAGAATATCGATGGATGGACAAGTTTGCATCCATGGTCATCTAATAGTTGTCAATATATAAACAATCACAATAGAACATTTGCTTTTATAAAGGAAACACTTTACAACACAATAAAAAGCTCTTATACATGGATAAACTTAAAAATAATTATGTCACATCTTTTAGCAATATTTCTAATAACTTTATTATTATATATATATATATATATAATATTATAACATTATTTTTATTAATTAATATATATTAAAATTGTATAATAAAATTTACAAAACTGATTATAATTTAATTTAATAAAACATCGGGTTGTACATATAGTTTTTCCTAGAAGAAAATAAAGTGAAGAAACAATTGTAGTAGCTATTAGAGTAGGGATTAATTCAATCAAGCATCTCACATTTTGGGTCACCTATCATCATAGTACCTGTTAGAGCACGTATAATTTTGAGCTTTTGAACTATAGATCTTACCTCTTAGAAATAAAAAATTTACTCAAAAAATAAAAATAAAAATAAGAGTTGCCTTTTAATTTTAAACCAAATCCATTGGTTGTTATTTATCAATAAGGCGCTTACAATATCTATCGTCGATGAGTTACTCTAATTTGATCGAACGGTCCTAATGATCTCCCAAGTTTAGAAGCTTCTTAAGTTTTAAAAGAAAATCTTTAACGATCGCTTTGAAGCTTTGCGCTTAAAATATTCGAACAAATCTAAACAAAAAAAAATCTCAAAACTCCGAAGTCCCAAAGATAGTCATTCATGATAATTCCTAAAAAAAACTTACAAACAAGTCATAGGACATGTGTCCTTTAAAAATATTAGAATCATAAAATTATTTTTAAGATTGTAGAATTACTTCTTTCTCAATTAATCTCCTAACCATCAAGAATATCGATAGATAGACAAGTTTGCATCCATGGTCATCTAATAGTTGTCAATATATAAACAATCACAATAGAACATCTGCTTTTATAAAGGAAACACTTTACAACACAATAAAAAGCTCTTATACATAGATAAACTTAAAAATAATAATGTCACATCTTTTAGCAATATTTCTAATAACTTTATTATTATATATATAATATTATAACATTATTTTTATTAATTAATATATATTAAAATTGTATAATAAAATTTACAAAACCGACTATAATTTAATTTAATAAAAAAATATTAATCATAATTTAATTTAATAAAAAAACATTAATCATAATCTAATTTAATAAAAAACATAAATCATAATTTAATTTAATTATTAAGTAATTTTTTCTTTTAGTAAAAATGATTAATATTCAACTATATTAATTTACATTAAAATATTGATGTACATCAAATCCAACCAAAGGATATCGGTCTCTAAATTTGTCAAGAGAATATTGTTGTACATTAACTTTATAACTTTATGTAAATTCCAAGTTTTATAGAAATTTATTAACAAGTGGACGAACTCACTTCTATATAGCTTTATTTACAAGTTAGTGAATTTTTTTTAAACTTGAAAATTGATATATATATTTAATAAAAAAAACTTTTCAAAAGGAGAGATTTCGATTGCCATTTGTATTTGTGTCATGGTAAGAATGTACATATGATTTATGGATCATCCTTATTTAATTTAATGAACACTTCAGTGGGTTTAATGGTTAAGAATATGTGTTTCCTCTTCAGTGGGTTTAATGGTTAAGAATATGTGTTTCCTCTTAAGAGGTAATACGTTCAAATCTAGAGGGGGTAGGGTATGTATACCTCCATAGACTTTACAAGTTAGCAATGACAATCTCAAATTCAACCCCCTTAGAACTAATAATTCAAGGTCAAGTTCCATCGTTGCCCATTTCATACTCATTTTTAAGGCCATGGCTTATTCTAAATCTTGAAGTTTTTGATCCATCAGAATCATAAGCAATTTACCATGTGAGAGGCAAAATCCATTGGGGATTCACCCATTAATTAAGAACCACTAGTGGAAAAGATTACAAGGGCAGGATAAAAGGTGATGCTATTTGAATGAGAAAGGGTGCATTGCAATCTTCCAGAAATAGAGTGTGATTCATCGAAACATTGATCTATCCCTAAAGACGGAGGTAGTCTAGCCTAATGATTCATGTTTGTGCTATGGGTGGAGCAAACATGCATTGATTAGCGGTATAACCATCGACACATAATAAGCATTGATTAGTAGTGATGAACAATATTGTTAAGACAATTATCAAGAATATATTATACTAGCATGTGCATGTCACATTGTATGACCATTTGATGCGCCCAAATGAAATTTTCAAACCTTTTCCAACAATGAATTTGTTAAATATAACCAAAATATATAACTAAGCACAATTACAAATATAAAAGATAAAGTCATACAACTTTGAAAATATAATGATCGACCATGCTAAAAATGAAAGACACAATAATTATACAACCCGAGTGAATCTAATAGTTAAGAATATGTGTTTCATCCTCAAAAGTCATAAATTCAAATCCAAAGAGAGGTAGGGTATGTATACCTCAATAAACTTTAAATTAAATTCCTTCATAATCTCTTTAAAAACAATGAAGACGAATCAAGCTCCCCAAACAAAAGGGCAAAGACCAAGTCCCTTTACTCTTCACCTTGCCACTCATTGATTTCATTTACACACGTTTCCTATTGGTGGACCCTCATAAATGAAAGAAATCACCCTCTTAAAAATAAAATGATAAATTTTAAATTTTAAAATATGAAAATTTTGTCACGTTGTAAAAGTCTAAATAACTTAATGTGTAACTTTAAAAAATTATAATAAAACGTTATAAAACTCAAGCCCATATTTAACCAAATACACATATCTACCATATTATAATTTTATTCTGGTCTTTACACGTTTCTATGTCCCACTAACAAAAAGATTCTTGTTACTTTTGTTTAGTTGAAAATTGTACATGATCGATGACGTGCGTGCTTATGTGTTTGATTTTAATTCATATATTTATTTAATCATTTTAAAATTAATAACTTTATGTAATGTCAAAATCTAATGTATTTGAATTTTAAAAAAATTAAGAGACTCCTCGATAAGTGGAGGAAAAATGGGGAGTGAGGGTATAAAGAAGAACGACACTCCTCGAAGCAATAGATGAAAGAGATCAAGGCTTAATTGGAATCTACCCAGCCAAGGTAACATAGGACTGCTATTGTAGGGGTATCAATAGCATAAAAAATGAAGATATGGAAGAGAAGCTCAAGTAAATGTTGGAGAGATTACCAAACAAGTGGAACAAGAATGGAAAACTGCAAAAGAAGTGGGTCATTCATATTTTCCACCTATCTCTTTTACTAGTTTTTTTGAGACAAAGATGGAGAGAGTCGTGGAAGAAGATACAGTTTAGTAGGTAACTCGTTAATAAAGGAACTAATTAGAGGATGTTCATGTGTCCAAGATTGGTGGTACTATTGTGGCTTACCATGGGAATGCTTCTTTTTAGATTCTATGTTTGAATAATGGTTTGTAAATATCTACTTCTAGTAGGATAGTATGTAAGGCAATACACATCATGTTTAGAAAGTAGCAACAATAGTTCTCTTAAGATAGTTTAGGTAAATTCTGGACAAATATGGACTAGATCTGCTTCTCATTTTGTATTATCGCACTGGATGGTTCAACTACAACATTATTTTAATACAAATATCACTTATCTTATTAAAAAAAAACAATTTACTAATGACTATATCTTATCACAGTATTACTAGTAATTGTCCCAGAAGGTGCAAAGACATGTCGTAAGAAGATGTATTGTATGAAAATCAATAACTAGAGATATGGAATTTAATATCTGTTCAATATTCATTTCCATTGATCCAAAATGGATCATTATATAATTTGTCATCTATTTTGTTACTTTATGGGTGGAAAAATTGGAGTTATTATCTTGTAGGGCCCATTTTAGGAGCAAGGCCACTTTGGTGATTTGGGGTTTAGAAACTTTTTGACCCTATTTGAAGCATCAAACAACATTTTTGTGGGTGACTCAAAACTTTGCAAAAACTTTCTAGCCTCTTGAGGTTGTTATACACATCGAGAGATTTCCAATGACACAAAGATCACCTCAATTGAAGTTCATACACGGAAGTTATGTCTCCTACAAGTTGCTATCTTGTTGACCACCACATAGCGAGTGGATGCCACATTAGTTTGTGTTGCTTGCACATGTGTATCTAGTAATGTGTGGACTTTCAAGAAGATTCTAGAGGATCCAAAACCCTAACACTAATGGGGGGGTTGAAGCATGCAAGAAAACCCTAACCCTAACCCTAGATAGCTATTAAGACATTGTTACATATTGGTCCACTAGGATAGGAAAGGGTTCCATTCTTAATTATTGAGTATTGTTCCATAGTAGAGAAAAACATTAGGAGTAGGATATTGAAGTAGAATAGATGAACTAGAAGATCATGTGATAGCCATACAAGCCACAATGACCATGACAACTTCATAGTGAGTGCACTTTATTTGTATTTGTTTTCTGATAACTAAGAAGAAAAGAGCAAGGCATATCCCTCACCTTGTAGCTGGTTTTTTCTTGTATTGGACTTTCCCAAGGTACATCTTGTGTCCATTGTGTGGATGGTGTGTTATTTGCTTAGCTTCTTTTATTTCAGTATTTGGAGTGCTAAGCTAGTAATATTAAATATTAATTAATCTAAAGTAAAACAATACATAATAAGATATTACAGAATATTGTAAGATTTATTGTGAAAAACTATTCTAGTGGAATATCCATGACAATTGATAGATCATATTGGTATCAAAGCAACATTCTTTGGGGGTTTTGTGGGAAGATGTAGAATCTAGGAAGGGCGTAAGGAAGAAGTTCTAAAACCCTAGCCATGGGGGAGGAGTACAATAACAATGTATAGGATGAGTCACGGGAGAGATTTGCAAAGGTGGAAACACAAATCACTGAAATATCTTGCAACATGGTCATCCTCACGCGTCTATAGAGAACAAGTTTGACCCTTTCAAAGAGTTTGGTAACTCTCGCTCAAAATTTGTCTTAAACATGAAATCTAGAGATAACGAAGACTCAAAATAGGAGCCAAACTCTAAGTTCTAGTGCCATCACTTCTTCCCAAACTCTGTTCAAGGAGGAAGGAAAAGTGAACATCAAACCCTACCAAGGTGAGATTGATGTTGTTAAGTTGAATCAATGGTTGCAACACTTATAAGTTTATTTCAATGATTCATAACATAGGAGAAGTGTAAAATATTTCATTTGCTCAACTGAAGTTAGAAGACCATGCCCAAATTTGGTGGGAAATTCACACAGAGACACTTACGTTGGAGGGTGATCACGTAGTAACTAAGTGGGAGGTGTTTAAAACCCTCATTAAGTCCTAGTTTTATCTTATTTGGTATGAAGAGGACTAGTGGATCCATTGGCATTACTTCTGACAAAAGCAAGGAAAGAGTGTTCAAAAGTACACCATTAAGTTAAAAAAACAACCCATTATGTTGGGTATATCTTTGATGAACCCAAATGTACTACTCAAGTATCTAGGAGGTATATATAACGATTTGAGGGAAGTGATGCTTTTTAAACCTAGGATAGTCAATGAAGCTTCTATGTAAGAAAAACATATAGAGAATATGGACAAGAACAGAGAACAACCATTCTGGCTATGTGTTATATTATTTGCACAACTCTCGAAGGGTCATAGGGGGGTTCGGGGGAAACACCCCTGAAGAAAAATTGGATGTTTTTTGCATCAGTTTTTAGTGGTTTTTCAACACATGGTTTTCACCCATGGTTTTCTAATTCCAGTTAAGGAATTAGGGTTGTTGACTAATATGGGTCATGGATTAGGGGTCTTGGATGCTGTGGGACCCTATATATATTGTATTGTAAACAATGGAGAATATAATGAATAGAATATTAGAGGTACAACTCTAAATAGATTATTGGTTTTCTCGGTTTGGGTTTCTAGGGTAAAAACTTTGTGTAATGTGTCTGTGTCATTTTATCTTTTCTATTTTTATTAAGAATATGTTTGCAGTAATTAATTGTACAAGGTTAAAATGTACATTTGGTATCAAAGCTATTGTTGGCTTATGAGGGATGAGCTTGTGGCTAATGGTTCAGCTCAGTTTGTGATAAGCCTTGTTACAGTAGGATATCTATGGTATTGATTCTTTAGGTGGAAAGAAATGACGAGCGGTTCGAAAATTAAGATTGGGAAAAGTTTTGAGTTGTGGAAGCTCAAGATGGAAGATTTGTTGGTGGAAAAATATCAGTGGATCGTTGTGGATCTAGGTACTGCACCTACATGAATGTCAATACAAGTCTGGGAAAAGTTGGATTGGAAGGCAAAGAGCACAATCCAGTTGTCTCTATCAGATTCAGTATTACTGAATGTGTTAGGGGAAGCTATGGTCAAAGATTTATGGAATAAGTTGGGGACTTTGTATCAGTCTAAGTCCCTGGTAAACGAATTGTTCCTGACAAAGAATATGTATAACCATAGGATGAAACATGGAGACTCAGTAACTGAGCATATGAATTCCTTCATTATAGTGGTAAGTCAATTATTCTCTGTTGATTTCAAGATTTCTGATGAAGATAATTGTATCAGTTTATTGTGCTCTTTACTAGACTCATAGGATAGTCTAGTTGTGCCCATATATAGTAATACAACTAGTTTAAGTTTCGATGATGTGGTATCATATTTTTTCTTGGAGGAGATGAGGCAGAAGAACATGGAAGGATACAACGCAGATGCATTATTTGCAAAAGGACGCTCCTAGGAAAGAAATAGATCTAAGTCCTCAAGTGGGACCTCCAAATCTAAGGGGAGATCTAAATCTCTCGGAAAGTTTGTAAATGTATGTTGGATATGTGGAAAAGAAGGGCACTACAATAAGCAATGTAGATCCAAAGTGTTGAGAGAGGGAAGGGATCTAAAGATGCTCCTTCTACAAAAGCAAAAACCTCCACAAAAGAAGGAGGGAATGTGTACTTGGATTCTTCAAGCACACATGCAGATCATGAGGCATGGTTGGTTGACTCAGGTGCATACTTTCATATGAATCCCCATAGGGAGTGGTTCTATGAATATGAAAGGTATGATGGAGGTGATGTTTTTCTAGGTGATGAATCGACAACCAAAATCATAGGAGGAGGAAAATTCAAGTTGAAGCTCATGGATGGAAGGAATAGAACACTCCCTGGTGTTCTGCAGACGTCAAGATTGGCCAGAAATTTGATTTTTGTAAGAAAAATGGATGATGCAAGGGTAAAAATAGTGTTCGAGAAAGAAACATGCAGGACGGTCTGAGGAGAAATGGCGTTGCTTAAGGGAATTCAGATTGGAACTCTGTATAAGTTGTAGGGAAGCATTATTAGTGATGGGTGTAATAGTTCCATTGTTCTTGAGATTGGAGACGAAGAAGAAAAAACTCCTACAGTCTCTAGAGAAAAGTATGTGTTGTGGCATCAAAGACTGGGGCATATAGGAGAGAAGGGCCTTCGACTACTACAAGGTAAAGGTATGGTTGAAGGTATTTATAACTACTCTCTGGATTTTGATTTCTATGAAAATTGTGTATATGGGAAGAAAAATCAGATAAGTTTCCCCTCTGGTGCAACATGGGTAGAAGGAATTTTATAGTGGGTGCACAATGTTGTGTTTAAACCTATGTCGGTTCCATTACTGGGAAAATCCATGTACTATGTCTCATTTATAAATGAATTTTTTAGGAATACATGGATTTATTTCATCTAGAATAAATCTGAAATCTTTGATAAATTCAAAGAGTTTAAGGCTGATGTGGAGAATCAAACAGAGAAAGGAATTAAGGTGTTGAGGATGGATAATGGTGGAGAGTTCTGCAAAAATGAATTTGAAGAATTCTGTAAGAAGTATGGTATAGAAAGGAAGAAGACTAATCCATATACACCTTATCATAATAGAGTTGCAGAAAGGATGAATAGGACGTTGATGGAAAAAGAAAGGTTCATGCTTAGTGGCGTCGGGTTAGGACAAGAGTTGTAGGAAGAGGAAGTGGGTACTGCATGTTACCTGGTCAATCGATCACCCTCATCAATGTTGGATGAAAAAACTCAACATGAGGTATGGATTGGTAAGAAACCCTCTCTAACACATCTAAGGGTATTTGGTTGTGATGCCTATGTTCACGTTCCATAGGGAAACATGAGTTAGCTAGATAAAAAGGATGAAAGTGTATCTTTATTGGGTATAAAGATGGTATGAAAGGTTATAAGCTTTGGAACCCAAAAAATAAGAAGGTAGTGTATAGTCAAGATGTGGTATTTAGAGAAATCAAAGATGTTTTCAAACATGAAGTCCTACTAAGGAAGGAAGAACCAGAGAAAACAATTTTTGATCTGAAGGATGATGAATCAGACTCTACATTAGAACAAGAATCACAAGAAGAAGATCCTCATACTCCACTATTGAGGAGATTGGTTCGAGAAAGAAAGAAACCAGAAAGGTACGCTCCACTTGATTTATGTTCAAATTTTACTTTTTCTACTACTGATGATGATCCTAGAACTGTTAGGGAGGTAGTGGATTCAAATGATGGAAAAATATGGAAAAAGGCCATGGTTGAAGAAATGGCAGCCATGGATAAGAATGAGGCTTAGGATCTAGTGGAGTTTCCTACTGGAATAAATCCCATTGGAAACAAATGGGTGTTTAAGAAGAAGTTGAATGTAGAAGGCAAAGTGGAGAAATGTAAAGCTTGGTTAAAAGAAAAAAGTTATTCCGAGTTAGAGGGAATTGATTTTGGTGAAATCTTTTCTCCTATTGACAAGTTAACTTCTATTAGATTTATTTTATCTGTCGTTGCTACATTTTATTTTGAAGTAGAACATATGGATGTCAAGATAACATTCCTACATGGGGATATGAAAGAAAAAATCTACATGAAGCAGCCATAAGGCTTTGTTGTGAAGGGAAAGAAAGGGCTTGTATGCAAGATGAAAAGGTCTTTGTATGGGCTAAAGCAATCACCAAGGATGTAGTATAAAAAAATTGATACTTATATGTTGGGACTTGGCTTCACAAGGAGCAAAGCAAATCACTATGTTTATTTCAAATTAATCGTTGATCATCTTATTTATTTGGTCTTGTATGTGGATGATATGTTGTTTATTGGAAATGACAAGGAGATTATCCAGGATGTGAAAACTCAGTTGTCCTCTAAATTTGACATGAAGGATCTTGGTGCTACAAATTTCATTTTTGGAATGGAAATTAAAAGAGATCAGGAAAAAAGAAACTTTGGTTAGATAAGAGGAAATATGTCGAGACAATATTGCATAGACTTAATATGTAGGAATGTAAATCGGTGAGGGTTCCTATTCTTGTAGGTGTAAAGTTATTTGTGGATCAATATCCCAAGACAAAGGAAGAGGAAGAGAACATTTCCCATGTTCCGTATGCTAGTGCAATTGGTAGTTTGATGTATGAAATGGTCTATACTAGACCAAACATTGCACATGCAGTGGGAGTTTTAAGAAGGTATATGTCAAAACCTGGGAAGGAACATTGGACAACAATAGAGAGGGTTTTTCAGGTATTTGCATGGCACTACTAGTTTTTGATTGTGTTATCAAGGAAGACTAGGATTGGATAGAGTGTTGGACATACATGGGTTAGTTGATGCAAATAGATCTTAGAAGATATATAAGTGGGTTGGAGATATAGATCTTAGAAGATCTACAAGTGGGTACGTGTTTACCTGTTTGGAGGAGAAATCAACTAGATGAGAAAAACACAATTTGTAGTGGCACTCTCAACTATAGAAGTTGAATACATGGCAACCACTCATGCAAGCAATGAAGAAATATGGTTACAGAGATTGTGTTTAGGTATGGGGTTGGTACAACAAGTTGTAAGGATAGATTGTGACAATCAGAGTGCAATCTTCTTGGCGAAGAACCCAACTTATCATTCGAAGACAAAGCATATTTATGTTCAATATCACTTTGTGAGAGACATGGTTAAAGAAAAGAAGGTGTTGTTTTTTCAACACATGGTTTTCACCGATGGTTTTCTGAGTCTATTTTTAGTGTTTTTTCAACACATGGTTTTCGCCGATGGTTTTCTGACTCTGGTTAAGGAATTAGGGTTGTTGAATAATCCAGGTCAATGGATTAGGGGTTTTGGATGTCGCGGGATCAAATATATATATATTGTATTGTATACAATGAAGAATATGATGAATAGAAGAATAGAGGTGTGACTCTAAACAAATTGTTAGTTTTCCCCGTTTGAGTTTCCAAGGTAAAAGTATTAGTGTAATGTGTGTGTGTGTGTGCCATTGTATACATTCTATTTTTATTAAGAATCTATTTGCAATAATCAATTGTACATGGTAAAAATCTACAAACCAAGTGGTTCCAAGTAGAAATATCTCCAAGATTCGTCCAAGGAGGGAAATAAGAAGTAGAAAGGAAAGGAGAAGAATACAACAACCACTTCACATCAATGCAAGGATCCAAACAATCACTATAACATTGTAATATCAATGGTCACACCAAAGATAAGTGTTGGAAGTGACATATAGAGTTGAATACAAAGAACCACAAGAAGAATTCCAAGAAGAAGAACATGCTAGTAGTGGATTTAGGCAACTAAGTAGAGAGAAACTTATATCTAGATGAAAATATTGTCTACACTAAAATGAAAAATGAGGTGAATTTGAGTAGCCTCCATCCCAAGGAAGCAAATGAAATGAATAAAGTCATTTGCATTAAGATCCAAGTCAAGAAGACAAAGGTGGATTCTCTATTTGATTATGATTATGAGGCCAATCTCATAGAAAAATATTTTTCTTAGCAAATATTTGGTTAGAAGTTCATGACCATCCTCACCCATATCCATTGAGATGGGTAAATAAGGATGCAAAGCTCAAGAACACTAAGCAATGTAAGGCCAAATTTTCTATAAGTGAAACCTATATTGATGAAGTGGAACAATAAAATTAATACCAATTAATGTGTGAGGAGTAGTGTTTATAATCCCCTACATGTAGATGAGGGATGCAATCTTCATGAGGGGATAAAACTAGTACTGCTTGATCAAGGATGTGAAGTACTTAATCATCAATGCGCAAAAAGATAAATCCAATACCTCTCTGGTAAGTGCCGACTAGGCCAAGAAATTGATCATTTACAATATGATGTTTTCATTACTCTTCTTAATAGAGATTAAACCAAGAGATGAATCGATAAAAGCAACTTGCATCTTTGGAGTGATGTACTAATTAAGAGAAAAAAATTAGTTGAAGGAGGTTTTATAGGCATATAGAGAAGTGTTTTAGGATCCTAAAGGATTACCACCTAAGAGAGAAGTGGAGCACGAGATACAATTGTTTCTTGACTTCCCATTGCAAAACATCGGGTTGTACATATAGTTTTCCTGGAAGAAAACAAAGTGAAGAAACAATTGTAGTAGCTATTAGAGTAGGGATTAATTCAATCAAGCATCTCACATTATGGGTCACCTATCATCATAGTACCTGTTAGAGCACGTATAATGTTGAGCTTTTGAACTTTAGATCTTGCCTCCTAGAAATAAAAAAATTTACCCAAAAAACAAAAAAATTAGAGTTGCCTTTTAATTTTAAACCAAATCCATTGGTTGTTATTTATCAATAAGGCACTTACAATATCTATCGTCGATGAGTTACTCTAATTTGATCGAACGGTCCTAATGATATCTGAAATTTAGAAGCTTCTTGAGTTTTAAAAGAAAGTCTTTAACGATCACTTTGGAGCTTCGCGCTTAGGGTATAAAGTGGTGTGCTACCTTCTTGGAGACCTGTCATTACATGTGGATGAAATTTGCTTGGTAGATAAGGGTTTGATTTTGCTAGATTGTGAAATTGGTAAGGAATTTTATGCAATTGTGGGTAATTTCTTCTTGTTTCATCTTTCTTTTGTTTTTAACTGTTGGAGGAGTATAAGGGCATACACCCTCCACCAAGTTCATCTTATTTTTTATTGGAGAAGTCATTTTTCAAAGGTTGCTAGGAGGAGTACAAGGGCATACACCCTCTTAGATTTACCTTCCTAGGTCTTGCATACTCTAGGAAGTAAAATGGATTACACCCCTAGAGGAGTTGCAAACATAACCTTTAAACCCAAGGCTCCATAACCCATTTGCAAGGAACTAATCTATTTTTGCATTGGAGAAATAAAATACTTGAATTAGAATGCATGATTTTACGAGATATTGAATTTGTCTAAATTGGAATCAATTCTATGCTTTATTGGGTTGCTTGAGCCACTAGGGTGTCTAGCTTAGAAAACAATATCTTGTTGTTCTTATAAATTTAATGCTACGAGCATTGGGGTTGTATAAAACCTCTTTTTTTACTCATAACTCACTTGCCAACTACTAAAATTACTTGTAAAATTGTACTCTTATTCTACTGCTTATTGTCTATCTTTTTTATGGTTTACTTGTCAATTTTCGAGGTTGGAACTTGTTGTTGCAGAAAAAAAAAAATCTACAGTCATAAGGCTGCTCTAATAGACTTCTGAAAACATCATCTAGCAGCGCTAATTGACCGTCAAAGCTTGTGCTAAAGTATTGGAAATTTATCTACTTGTTTAGTGCTTCATTGTCCAATAAATATTTGATACTTTTGATGGTTATTTCTGCAGTAAGCAACATATTTCATTGCTTATATATACATTTATTTACTGCTACAATTTAGGACATCAAGCTTCACTTGCTTGTCCCTTTGATATTTAGGCTTGTATCTTGATTATTTGTGTTGTCTTGGGCATGTTTAACACTATGGTGTAGGTACTCAAGAATTTGGAAAACATCCTCCTTCTACAAGACTCATTTCAAATCTCTCATCCTTCTCCATCATTGACCTAAGGGGCTTCTCTCATCATCTCTCCATCCTCCATCTCAATCCCCCTAGTGTCATCGAGATTCCTCCTTTAAGGTGATCACATCATCTCTAAAGCGAGTGGAGTACCTATATAAGGTGACAATGAGTAGGTATTCTCATAGTTATCTCACCTTTGTAGATTGAGTCAGGCTTTTCACAACCTAGAATCCATGCAATAACAATTTTAAAGATACCATAATATTAAAAATTTAATATAAATTATTGATTTAATATTTTTAACCATAAATTAATAGAAATTCATTATTTATAAATAATTTGAATTTAAGTATATTTAATTTTTAAATCTTTAAAATAATTTTGTTTATAATTTAAACAACAAATTAAATTAAAAAAAAAAACAAAAAAAAACACTACAATATCTATACATCCAAATATCCAAAGTAACCTTTCATTATCTTACAAGAAATGTTGTATATATGATGGAAAAGTATTGATATATCCAAAGGAACCGTTCATTATCTTACATTAAATATTGTATATATGTTACATTAAATATTGTATATATGGAAGAATATTGATAGAGTTGTAATTGAAGTTTGTTTTTAAATATTTATTATTTTTATAAAATATTGATTTAAATTAATTTAGCTTGTTAAATATATTTGAAGGTTTTCTTATAATATAGGGAAACTAATTTTAAGGGGTTAAACATCTTTTCTCAAGCGGTTTTATATCTGTGAAATTTGAACTTGGATTACATTGAAAAAACATGATATACTTTGTGTTGATAAATTTCGATTTATAATTTTATGTGACAATGTCTATTTTCAAGATTATAGCTATTGGTCATCAATTATTTCATTATAAATTAATCTCTTAACAATATTAAAGAAAAAAAATTGTGAAGGAAGTGTATTGCTCTACTTCCTAATCAAATCAAATTTTGCAAGGTGTCGTGGGAAAATTGATCTCTGGCATTCATTATTGGTGTTAAATGTTGATTCCTCTACCCTTGGTGTATAGCCCTGTGCCTCAAAATATGCCAACAACACCCTTACACATCTCTTTGTTCACCATCCATAGTT
Organism: Picea engelmannii; assembly: GCA_009831015.1. Classification (NCBI taxonomy): domain Eukaryota; kingdom Viridiplantae; phylum Streptophyta; class Pinopsida; order Pinales; family Pinaceae; genus Picea; species Picea engelmannii. The sequence continues at coordinate 650,310 of ML780459.1, read as the reverse complement.
CAAGGAAGGTGCAACCCCTAGTTTTTCTAATTCAATGGGCAACGATATAACAACAATAGTTGAGGCCTTTGTGTATGGGTTGTGGCAAGTTCCTACTATAGCCTCCTTGAGTATCATTGTTGAAAAAACGAGGCAAACACTAACTCTCAAGAATATCACTCTCATTTCCATAATTTTTAAAAACACATAACCTCAATATTCATTTTCTTACATTTGAGCTTTTGGTTGTCCCGAATGATGAGTGGAGTGTCCACTTAAAACGTTGAACGTTTCGAAAATAAAGCACATAGTGTTTATCCAGAAAAATTTGCACAAAATAAATTTGTCAAAAAATTAAACTTCGTCCTCAAAAAAAGGCATTCATTTTATTTTCATATTTCTCTATTATAATAATAATAAAATCCTAGAAAAAAATACGTTATCAATAACATAATGAATGTGCTTATATGTTTGATTTTGATTCATATATTTATTTAATATTTTGAAATTGATAACTTTATGTAATACAATATGTTTGAATTAAAAAAAAATACACTTTTCAAAAAATTACACTTTTCCTTTGTTCCATAGGGTGTGATCATACCAACGTTAATGTACCAGATCCTATCAGAACTCCATAGTTAAGCACACTTGGGCTAGAGTAGTATTGGGATGGGTGACCTCCCGGGAAGTACTAGTGTTGCATCCTCCCCCTTTATATATATAGCCTGAGTGGGCCTAATGGTTAAGAATATGTGTTTCCTCCTAAGAGGTCACAAGTTCAAATCCAGAGGGGGGTAGGGTATATATACCTATGTAAAATTTACTAGTCAAATTGTTGGGCGGAGGGGGTCCTTTGTCCCACAAACAAGGGGGTCTCATACACCAATTTGGTGGTTGGCTTGGTCATGACCTTAAAATTAGAGAAGAGAAAAAGAAGAACAAAGATTCTCCCCCAAAGTCTAATGTTCTATGGGTTAGAAATTTATTAATAAGTGGACAAACTCACTTATATAGTTTTATTTACAAGTTAGTGGATTTTTCTTTTAAATTTGAAAATTATATATACTTAAATAAAAGAAACTGAAGGAGATATTGGTTGACATAGTGCATCTAACTTACTGTTATTTAGAACATTTCAATATTCTTGCATGTAAAAATGTAAAGCTTGGATTGGATCAACACTTGCTCTTAACCACAGGGTGGTAGGAAAGGGGGGACAACCCATGATCCCGAAGGAAACAAAATTGTTAACTATGCTTGGGAATTGGGGGAAATGTCTAACAACCTGACAGAAGCCTACGCATTGTGGTGTGGCCTTAACCTAGCGAAAGAGGATGGAATAAGAAGACTAGTGGTGTTGGGTGACTCATTGTTTATGATCCAAGTTGTAATTGACAAAGACAATCCTTTTGATGCCAAATTAGTAACTCTCCTAATCCAAATCAAACAATTGGATCACTCTTTCAAGCAAATTCATTTCTTCCATGTCAAGTGAGGACTAAATGTTGAAGCAGATATGTGGGCCAAGAAGGCCAAATTACTCCAACAATGAACACTTTGCTTGAATGGAGCGAATAGCTCGTTACACATTCCCTAGTGCAATGAAACTTGGGGGCAAAGCTCAGGACAATGTACACTCTTAATTTTGAATGTTTTTCATATCTATTTGTCCGCTAGGACAATATATTAGAATAGCAACCAATAAGAATACTTGGAAATCAAGTTCAATGTTAGAAGTCAATCAATTTGTTATATGTAGAAAATAAATTAATTGTTGAAACTCTATATATATATATATATAGTTTCAACAATTAATTTATTTTCTACATATAACAAATTGATTGACTTCTAACATTGAACTTGATTTCCAAGTATTCTTATTGGTTGCTATTCTAATATATTGTCCTAGCGGACAAATATATATATATATATAAATTAATTGTTGAAACTATTTTTGGATATATATATATATATATGTAAATTCCAAGTGCTGCATTAATGCAACCCTCCTTTTATAATAAAAATTTTCTTTCATGTTTTGTTGAAAAAAAAACACTTGCTCTCGACCAACTATTTCTTAGTTTTTTGACCATATTAATATGGCCAACTAATAAATTCAAACCTTGTCTAGGTAGATTCTAAAGCTTGTTATTCTCAAATAGATCTCAATGTAATGTCATTTTTTCCAAAAGGAGAGACCATTACATAAGGCAAACTTTGGTTGAGAGAAGCCAAATGCTCATGGAATTTTGGTTTCCAATCAATTGTGTGGGTTCCACGGTAAGATGACAATGACACACCCTTCTCTTTTCATTTCAACATACAACACTTTACATGGAACTCTCCATTGCTCGGTTACTATTGGTGGACCCTCATAAAATGAAAGAAATCACCCTCTTAGAAACAAATTGATAAATTTAAAAAATAATTAAAAAAATTGTTAGGTTGTAAAAGTCTAAATAAATTAATATGTAATTAATTTTTTTTTATATAATAAAACGTTATAAAATTCAATCTCATATTAAACTAATACACATTTCTACCATGATATAATTTTTATTTTGGTCTTCGAGATTCTAGCTACTTTTGTTTAGTGGAAAATTGTACATGGTCAATGACGTGAGTGCTTATGTGTTTTCTTTTAATTCATATATTTATTTAATCATTTTTAAATTGAGAACTTTATGTATATTTTTTTAATAATGACGACATTTGTTTATGTTATGTTTCACTCGTATATTTATTTAATCATTTGTTTATGTTTGGGTTTGATTCAAATATTTATTTAAACAATTTTAAAGCGATAACCTTATCTAAACTCCGAGTGTATTAGAAATTTGTTTTGTATGTCGATTTTATATTTTTCTTTCACTAGAAAATTATTATGAATTGCACGCCTTCTTGAAGTTCTTTCGACTTAAATACCACGTGTTAAAGGATATATTTTATTTTCCAGTCGAAGTGAAAATCGACATTACATCAAAGGTTGGAATTTGAAATTCAAACCATTTGTCCAATTGGGTGGTTATAGTTAATTTATTAAAATGGTCATAATACATTTATCAAATGTTTTAAGTATTTTGTTTAATTTCAGTAAAGAGAAGTTTGATTTTATATATAATTTTCTATTATATATATATTTATTGGTTATGGCTCTGGTTTCCTTCTCAATCCCTTATCTAAACATCTCAACTAAGGAAATAACATTTCAGCCCATTTCTTTTACAACCATTTCACTCACCAATCTCTCTTTTCCCCTCAACCTTGCTCAACATAAGGAATGAGATCCCCTTCACTACTAAAGACTCCCTCAAGCTATCCCACTTCCCTCCATTACTGCAATACAAACTAGCCATGAAATAACAATTATTGGAAACCGATAAATATTAGTTGTAACATTTTCCCATAACTCAACCATGGCCTCTATATTCATTCATGGCAGAAAAACTATGGCAACAACATATCTTTCATGGAGAATGAATGAATTTCAACATATCCAACATCAACTCCACAACGAAAGAATGAATGGATTACTTTTCCCAAAGGTGGAATGAATCCTTCAAAAACTTGCATGAATATAAGACTTGGATGGAGACCATGTGCCCCCCATAAAGTTCGGGAAAATAATACTCAAGGCACATAAGAAAAATGACATGATGGCTTGGGGTAGTGACACTTTGATATAATAATATAATATTTATTTGACCACCCCTATTTCCCCGCGTGTTGGTTCATTGCCCCATAGTACTTCTAGGAAGAAATAACCCCAAATGCACATTATTGTGTTATCAATATTATATTAAATATTAATTCCAATAATAATTAAATGGAAAACTTACCCCATACTTACCATACACTTACACAATATGCTCATAAAAATTATTACAACATTTTCATACTTAATGCTTCATTCTTCCTCTACAACATAAGTGCACTTTCCCAAATTAAGTTATCCCTATTGCATTGATAGTGATTTATTGTACATCTAAAATCTAAATTACGTTATCCTTGTTGCATTGATAGTGATTTATTGTACAATGTTATTAAACGTGAGGAACAAGCATCACGCCAAGCCTACCTTAAGTTCATTATCAATGAATTAAGATCTAATAACAATGTTATTAAATGTGAGGAGCAAGCATCGTGCCAAGCCATTTCCTCTGAGGGGCTCTCAAACTTGGAAACACCTCTTGAAGTCGCTCCCAATGTTACTTCATTGGATAGCGTGGCTACCTGGCTTCGAATCCTCGATTGAGATTGGAAGGGATGCCATCCTAGGTTTGGGTAACAAAGCCTTGCTTTCAACATGGCTACTAGAGCGCTTACACATAAAAGGTATATATTATCTATTTCATTTAAAAAACCCACCTTGTCGCGGATTGATAGGGGAGAATTGGTTACCGAGCTCCTTGTTGGATTTGGACAGTGATCTCGAGGCAGAATGGTCTCGATACATACAAAACCTTACTGGAGCAGGTATTCGCCTCCAAGAGCGGCCAGATTCCCTCATCTAGACGGGAGGGGACAAAACATGGAAGATCTTGGTAAAAAATGTGTACCATGCGATTGTTGATGTGATCTGTAAAAAACAAGATGAGGCTTGGCAAAAACGTCCGTGGAAATGGAATTGCCCCTTGAAGATCAAGCTCTTCATCTGGCTACTGATAGAGAATAAAATCTTAGTTTGGGATAACCTCCAAAGTCGAGGCTAGGCGGGACCTAACCGGTGCATTTTTTGCAAGATGGATTGTGAATTTGTTCTTCATCTCTTTTTGAATTGCATATTCACCCGAGATGTCTGGTTAAAAGTCACGAATGATTTAAATCTATCTGGGAATTGGATTAGGACCTTGGCGAATCAATGCTTCAGCCCTTGGCTCTCTAGTTCTAGTTACCAAAACTATCCTACGCTGCCAGCCTTTCTTTGTTGGAATTTGGACTGCTAGGAATGCAACTTTATTTGAAGAAAATCCCCCCTCAACCCTCCGGGTGGTCAAAAACATTTTAGCAGTGGTGGACAATCCATGCATTTAAACAAAAGATCCTCTTACTTGCAGAACCACTTCAACTCATCCAACTGACAGAGTCATCGACTGGTTTGATAGAGCTATGCAACAAGGAGGAAATCTTTGTGGGGTTGGGGGGGAAATCCTCTTAAACTCCCACTCATCTATCTGTTGGACCCTCAATTGTGGGCAAGGCACTAATACTAAGGCATAACTTATGGGGGTGTGGGCATCCCTCATCTTGGCTCAAAGACTGAATATCAATGAGTTGCAGTTACTGGGTGACTCCAAAGTCATTATTGATTGGCTCAACAGAAAAGTTGATCTCTAGGCGGTTGTTCTGGAGTGTTGGAAAGAAATAACTTTAGAAGCTACAAGGCTCGTTAAGAGTCTCTCCTTCTCTCACATCCACAGAGAAGACAATAGAGACGCGAACACCTTGTCAAAACATGTGTTTTCCTTGCCCCTTGGTCTTTTAAGATACTTCCGATGGGAGGACGGCAACGAGAGCCCTCCAATTTTGCTTAATCTTTGAAGTGAAGACTACAAGAAAACAATTTTCTGATTCTACTTTTCATGGTTGTAGTTTCTCCTTCAGATCCGAGCTAGAAAGACTTTGGATGGATGTTAGTTACATTGTGGTAAGAAAGTTGCCTCATCATTTGTTATTGATATTGACAAGGTTGCCTGCCAATTGTAATTTCTTATATCCTTTTGAATATAAAGAGAATTTTTCCTGTGGAAAAAAAAACATCGTGCCAAGCCTACCTTAAGTTCATTATCAATAAATTAAGTTCAAATAACATAGGCATACTACTCACTTTAAGCGTATTATTAATGATGCATTAGTTCATTAGTAAGGATGACGAAGAATTGAGTTGTCTATACTTAATATAAGTATATATATTAAGTGGTTGTAACTTAATTGGTTGGGGTGGGACTTTTTTCTTTCCCGCTCAAATTCGAGAGTCTCATCTATGTGACATGTTATTCTCTATGAATCAATATTCTCAACAAAGAAAATAAAAAATTATATTTATATATGATGTAATTAAAAAATATAATATTTTAAAGATAAATAATAATAAAAATTTAATATAAATTATTAATTTAATATTTTTTTGAGTAATGAATGAATAGAAATTCATTATTTATAAATAATTTGAATTTGATTTCATTTAAATTTTATTTAAATTAAAATAAAATAAATACAATTAAAAGTGAAAAACACCACCATATCTATAGATCCAAAGGAACCTTTTGTTATGATGCAAGACATATTGTATATGCCGTGGAAGAGTATTGATAATTGGAAGTTGTAATGAAAGTATTTTTCTATGTTGCACTGGAAAGTGGATATGAGTGGGAAAGTGGATTAGAAATTTCCTCCAAATTTTATATATATATTAAAAAATCATAAAAAATATTTTAGATCCAATAATATTTTGAATTATAATGTAGAGGTAATAATACTTTAAATTTTACATATATAAACTTCACACATCTTTATAAATTTGAAGTATTATTTTTGTTTTGAAAAAAATTAAATAGTACTATTGTAATATGCAAATACAATAAAAGACAATAAAAGACAATGATATGGTTGGTTGATAGCAACAACAAATTGGAGCAAATACTTGTTATGGATAGGGTATTGATTTATTAAACTTTCATGTTTAGTTTGAGCTTGAAAGAAAATATACATCCATTTAAAGTTTTTCATATCCACAACTACAAAGAGAATAATATTAGTTTTTTTTACTTAAATAATTTTTAAAATAATATTTAGTGTTCGTAATAATGAAATAAAAATATTTAAAATCATTTTAATTTAAAATTCTCTATTTCATAAACTACTTTCCAAACTCCCATTTCTCAAAAAGATCCCAAATTCCCAAAACATTACCTAATCAATTGAGGATGTTTCCTACCAATTCCCAAAAATTCCCATAAATATTCCATAATATTGAGGATGTTTAATATCCATAAAAATTCCCATACAACTATGGTATTTTTTCAATATTTATTATTTTTATAAAATATTATATTAGTATTTATTTAAATTAATATAGCTTTTATATATATATATATATATATATATATATATATA